>JAGXJF010004301.1:0-565602 GCA_019208055.1 Stipa capillata | reverse complement strand
GACTTGTCACCCTTAAACCGATGGTCAAACGGAGGTGGTGAACCGCACCCTCTCTATGCTGCTGAGAACCATGATTAAGAAGAACATCAAAGAATGGGAAGACTGTTTATCACATGTTGAGTTCTCCTACAATAGGGCCGTCCACTCAAGTACACAGATGTGCCTATTTGAGGTGATGTATGGTTTCAAACCAATTACACCATTGGATTTGTTGCCCCTTCCAAGTCAACACCGTGCTCATATGGAGGCATCCAAGCGAGCTGATTATGTCAAGAAAATGCACGTCAAGGTGAAAGAAGAAATTGAGCACAAAGCGAAGATGTTTGCTAGAAGGGCAAACAAGAAGAGAAAGAAGCTGATCTTTGAGCCTGGCGACCTTGTGTGGGTGCATTACTGCAAGGATCATTTCCCAGCTCGGTGCAAGTCAAAATTAATGCCTAAAGGTGACGGACCATTCAAAGCACTCGAAAAGAATAATGACAATGCATACAAGATCGAGCTGCCTGGTGATGATACAGCGTGAGTTCAACCTTCAATTTTGCCGACTTATTACCATTCTTCGGTGATGACGATAAAGCGTCGAGGGCGACGCCTTTTCAAGAGAGAGAGGATGATGAGGACATCCCTAACTCATCATCATCTTCACCAACTGCTGATGAACATGCCAATAAGAAGATACACATAGAGCTGCCACAAGGCTCAATAACTAGAGCTAAAACAAAACTATTTAATGAATAGGTGAATTCACTCCTTAATGCACATGCTAATATTATTGATGAGAGTTTTATATTACCTAAATCCAATTGCTTAATGATACTCGATTTTTCAGCTCAAGAGTAAGGAGACGTTCATGCTGTTCACAAGTGTTTGCTGATTCAAGAACATGAGGGAGGACAATGTGCCACTTGAGGAGAAAGGACAACAGAAGATGATCGAGTCTACTTTCCAACGAATCTAACGGTGCATGATTTGTAGCTCTCTAGAGAAAGTTATGACCTTAAAAGTGAAGGCTGCACAAGCTAGTTCGGACAACAAAAGTAAAATGCTATACTTGAAGAGTTCGAGACTTGTGCGTCAAGTATTGGTACAATAAAAACAGATAGCATTCATATTTAAATAATTAAAACAGTGCTCATTTTAATTCTACGAAAGATCTACACAGCTCCAGAAATTATGAAATTTAACAGAAGGGTTCCTACACATACTAATACACATGAGAATGTGATAACCCACAATGGCTAATTCACGAAAGATGAACAATAGCATTGTAACTTAACATCACTAGTAAACATGTAATAGCACAAAGGGTAATTTCAGCTTATCATAGTAATATTATTGTTCACATAATAATTAGAATATATGAGAACTATAGAACTATATTCCATCATGTACACCACACATGCTACCAAAGAATAGGCCTACTCCTAAGCATGTCATAACCTAACACTCTAGTCTGCACCAAAGAATTAATAATAAACCCTATCATGCTAATTTGACATGAACAACGTGGCATACTACAGATATTAACCACAAATGAATACTTAAGTTTCTTAAATATCTATGATGGTTAACAATATCTCATTCGACACTATATAAATACATGTACTAAATGCATCAATAAAACTAGAACTATATGAGAGCTACCTTAAGCATTGATACTTCATACATCCTACTTGGCTTGACCCATAGATTAAGATCAGTACCAAAACAATATGAAACATTATTGAGTCGGGTTATACAATAACATAACAACACCTACCATTTCTAGTATATAAACTACATCAACAATTCATATAAATCTTAAATCATGCGAGCATGCTCATGTACACAAATGCCCATTATAATAAACCTAATCATGCTATTCAATCTTCTAATCAAAGTTGTCTTATATAACATGAACAGATCAATGATCAAATCGTCTTATTCAATTAATTTGAATTGAATCCATTCTAGTCATCATATGTCCATTAGAAATCATAATCTCATGGCAATATTGTAACATCCCGATTTTCGTAAGTTTGATTAGCTTTTGAGTTAATGAATTTGAGTTAGTTTTAGAACTTTTTGTTCATGCTTGCAACATCCCATGCATCGCAAGAACCCTAATCCTTAAAGCCTAGTCGGAAGTAACATGAGATAGAAATAGACACAACTCGCGCTGTTGAGTTGTGTCTGTTCCATCGAATCGCATTGTGTCTAGTGCTACTCAGATTGGTGTTCTACTCATCTCATTCTAAACATGTCATGCATTGCAAAGAATCCATACAAAAACATATACATAGTTGGACAATTAAACTTTATTCAATCATAGAATATCTTTACAATGTTTGATTACGAGATGTGAAAAGAAGAAATAATAAAGGAATATAATTACAATTGTCTAATGTACAAAAATGAAGAAAGAAGATTACGTCATTGCATTTCTATCTATACAAGATCTAACCCTAATCTTCGATTCTCGACTAAACCCTAGATATGGGAGAGGCGACCTTGAAATGTTGGCACTCGTCGGATCTTCAGACATATTCGTCTGAGATTGTCGAGTCGTGCCATTTACTATAGGAGGCATCACGTTTTTGAAAACCTTTTATTTTGAAATAGAGGTGGTCCCACCAGCACAGTGTCGCCTAAACCCGCGAAATTAATCACGGGGGCAAAATAATACCAAGGTGGAACCTAAATAGTTTTTAGTTTTTAAAATAGGTTAATAAAACATTTTGTTTTCAAAACTGTTTGAAGGCGACATGGCTAAGACCTTGTTGGACTAAACTAATATGGCTATATGTTAGAGAACAGAGGTGAGGGTAACAAAATATCTTTTCGTTTTCCTATTCTACTTATCTACAATGCCTCCAATTAAATCTATATTTGAAAAAGAATTTTAGAAAGCAAACAATTTGGTTTTTAAATAAAGCATCAATCCATCGGGTGAGTTATCTCACAGCCTACAATCCTTGACCGGTCCATGCCTTGGCATGAGAGTCAACCGAGCTCACCCAAAATGGCTGCTATGGTTATCCAATAACCAACACTAGCACATGATCAGCTCAACCGAAAACCCAAGCAGGAGGTGGCTTTATTGCCACTGAAGGCAATAGGGCATTATAAGCCTCTTCCAGGAACCAGAACAGTAGCAATAGCAGCCACCATAACCACAAATGCCACCATTGAGACCAGCATTTCCAAGAGCTAAACCAACAGACCAGAGCATTGTAACCGAGGTCTAGGAGGCCGAGAGATGGAAAGCTAAGACCACCAGGAGCAGCAGGGTAAAGAAAATTAGGAGGAGGATCAGCTGAGGAGATAAAGGAAGCTAACCATCCGCAAGTCAAGGGCAATGAGACCGGGGACTTAAGGGACCAAGCCTGCCCATGTCCATATTACCGCAAGGTAATAACTCATCCGAGGTCATAGTGATCAAACCTGAGAGCTTTCTTGAATAAATAGAACCCTCAAATTATAAACTCATCACCGGGTTTGGGGCATCCCTAGCATCTGTTCTTATCATATGTTTACCTTTTCCCTAAACCTTTTTCTCAGATGCAAGCATCCTCAGAGACTGGCCAAGAATCAAATATAGTACTTGTTCTTATCAGTTCTACCTTTCTCTTTTCTTTCTGAGAAATCATCATAGAAATAAATCCTTGGCTTAAGTCTAGTGTGGAATTCTTGTTCTATCAGTCAACAAAATGATATAGGTATATGCATACATCTAGAAAACAGAGAGCAACTAAGACCAAGTTAAACATCTGTTCTTTCTCAGATTTCCTTTCTCAGTTTTGGTCAGCACAGAAATAATTAAAACTAAATGTAGCATCTGTTTTTGACAGCTTAAAGGACCACCAGCAAACATGTAACTATATATGAACCACCCTAGATGATTAATATCAATACTAGATGGCTAAAACCAAATGGCATTTGTTCTTTCAGTTTAACAAACCGACATATATCTCATATATTAATGCATAAAGGTAAATAGATGATCAATGAAGGCAACCGTGGTTCTTAACAGAATCTGTACTCATTAACATCTTAAGATGTTGAACAAGGAACAAGTGCGATATCTGTGCTTACCAAAATCAGGACACATATACAACAATTCAAACCCTATCTGAGCCAAATCATAGGACGACAAAGGCATAGCATGAGCATATCCACCAAATCGAGAACAACCATCACCACTAACCCATCACATTTCATATCAAGTCACAATCGAGCCCAAATCAGACCACTCATGGAAGAACCCTAGCTAAAAAAGAGAGGGAAGTGGGGAATTGGAAGCTTACCATGAGAAGGAGGCAGCGGCACATCCCCCACCTGCCACCGATGGGAGACAAGCCAGGCGGAGCCCCGGCACTGCCGCGGCTACGACGCCGAAGCCGTCGTCCCAGGCGGCAAGCGAGGGTGGCGATCGATGAGGAAATGGGCTGAGGCTGCGCGGACCCCGACGGCGAGGGTGACCAGACAGTGGACCCAGGGGCAACGCGGGCGGCAGCCGAAGAGGAGGTCAAGGATGACTGGAGCAAGGCGGGTGCAGGCGGCGGCGACACCACCCGCGGCGCGCGTAAGGCAGCCCGGCCTTGGCGGGGATCCAACACGGGGAAGCCCGAGCCAGAGTTAATGGCGGGCTGCGGCGACCCAGGCGAGGGAATCGGCGGCAAGGCACCGGGATCGGGGTACCCAAATGAGTGCGGAGGATGAGCGGAGTGGGGAGTTGAAGCGGCAGCGGGGTGCTTAGAGGGAGAGGAGAGCTGAGGGCGCCCTCGCCGGCGTTGATTGCGGCGGCGACATAGGCGAGGGGATGGCGGCGGCGTGGTACTCGGGGGAAAAGGGGAAGAAGCCGGATCGGTTAGGCATCAGAGCATCTCCAACGGATAGACTATGCCGTTTCTGTCCCTAATTTTGGGAAATATAGCAAAAAAACAGCCTCCAATCGGTTTCCCATCTCATTATCTATCCGTGTTGCTTCCCTATCTCCCCGACCTCCTTCCTCAAATCTGAGGACTCGTCCCCCGTTCCCCTTCCCCCAACTCCCGTCCTCGGAGAGCTCCATCCCTGCTCCCGCACCAGCTCGGAGAAGTCCATCCCTACCTCCCGCGCCGCCGCCCGGAGTATATCCGCCCGCCGTGGGACCGTGGGGAGCAGAGCGAGCGAGTCCTCGGTGCCGATGGAGAGCATCTCGCAAAGCTGCATGAGGGAACTGAGATGGCGCGACTCGTTGCCGTCGGGCTATAGGCCGGCGCCGAGCCTGCGGAGGAGGCCCTGGAGTGCGGTGCTAGCAGAGGTGAAGGAGGGAGGGAAGGGGGCGACGAAGTCGTCATCCTCATCGTTGGGGGCGGCGGGGGGAGAGGGGTAGGGGTGGAGGTGGGGTCCGACTCCTTGCCCTTGTCAGCGGCGGCGAGGTGCGCGCGGCGGCGGGAGGATGGCGAGGGGTCCATCGCTAGAACAGGAGCGGCGGCAGCGGAGGAGGAGGAGGAGCGGCGGGTGCGGGGAGCGGGGGTGGGGCGAGCGCGCTTGGAGGCCAAGGAGGAAAAGGAGGAGGTGGCGGCAGCGCGCATCCGGCTGCGTGTTTCCATACAAGCAGCGAGTGCGCGGGGGCGAGGAGGCTCGCTGCCGTGCCTAGAGGGCGAGCAGCAGCGGATCGGGATGGGGATTGCTCGTCGCCGGAGTCGGAGGCGATAGATCGAGGAGTAAAGTATAAGTATATGGGAATTGGGATCCCTCCCTTCGTCGCAAGACCCGTATTAATAAAACCGTTGTATTTTTTCTTTACAAATAACATGTTAGTTAGTGGAAACTAATAAAATATGGAAGAGTGGAGTATAGGGAATGAGATTTGAAGACTCGGTTGGAGTGTGAAGGGAATTTAAGGAAGAAATATTTTAGGATGAATCCTCAAATGGGGATATAGGAAATGGATTTTAGGGGTTCGGCCGCGCTCAGGTGAAAAGAAGAAAAAGAAAGAAACGAAAGGAAAAAGAGAAAAGTAAGAAAAATAAAGAGAGAGAGAGGGGGAATCGATTGACGAATGGCTTGATACATGCATGCCTAAGCTATGTGGGCCCAGTAGCCGGTTTGACCAATTGAAAATGATTGTGTTAACCCTAACTCTAATACTGACCCCACCGGCCATGGACCATTAATATATCAACAATCTTAAAAGTGTTTTCGTATTTCTTTAAATCGGTATTGCATTCCTAGATTTGCATAAAACCTTCTTAAAAGGCATTAAGGATTAAAAATCTCGTGATTCATTCATTTTGCAATTAGAAACAAATGATATACCACCGTGTTCATAACAATGAATACTACTCATTCATGCCCCTTTTGTACCTATTTGCGTCATTGATAAAATGGACATAATCAAACTAGCAACTCTAACTATTTCTCTTTCACCGAAAATCTTTCAGAATACAATGCTATAAGTATTGGAAATACAATTACATCGACTCTTTCTGCACTAATTCTTAATTTAAGAATACCATGCCATGACATCCATTCATCTCATCCTCATGCTGGTGTTCAGACAGTAATTATTGTCTTGCTTTTTTGATGTTTTGCTTCTTCCAGGTAGACGCCGAGTTGACATGAGGTACAATCTTGATCATGCTCAGCAAGGCAAGCAACCCCCCTTTGAACATGTTGAAGCTTCCTATTATTTGCAAAGTTATTATTTATGTTCACACTTTATATTGCATGCATTCAACTTCTACTTTTCTGATAAGTAGTTATTGTACTATCTTCTTTGCATCAAACTACCTTGTAACCTAAAAAGCCATGACAACTACTCTCAACCTAACAATACTAGTTTAGTCAAACCCTTAGTCTACTTATATTGATAATTCATGCTTAGCCATGCTTAGATATGTAAAAGTCGTAATTCCTACGATGGTAGAGAAGTCATCACATGCTGGATGGGATAGGTGTGGTATGGTTTAGGGACTCCTAGAAAGTAATTAATGAATTTGACTAATACTAATTAGGTTTAGACGAGAGGCCATGGCTGGGGCCATGGTGGGTTTTTTCTCGTTTTCCCACAAGCACCGCTTCCCGATTTATATTGATCCAAGATTTGCGTACTTCTACACAGGTGGTATAATGGGTCACCCACAACTAAACAATTTGCCTAGACTTAGTGTATGAGCTTCATAGTTTGCCGTTTTCATTTGCTGGGTGAGTAAAAAATGATGTGATGTGGTGCTCAATATAGGTGTAAGGGTTACCATAGTACGGGACCAAGGATGTATCACCTAATATAACTTTTGGGACCATGATGGGGTACTGGTCGGACTGGTGTACACGGAATAACCCATTAGGGTGGCTCATACTGTAATACCCATTTCACCCTTACGATTAGGTTTTGCATTCATCCATGCATACATGCCATCATCCCCGCATCCACCTTGCATAAAATTAAATCTACAATAATTATATTTTATAGAATATGTACATATCTTATCCTCGGTGGATAATTTTGCAAACACCAATCAACTTATTTGATTAAGCACCACTAACCTCAAAGGTAAGGTGTGGAGAAGATCAATAATGCCAAAGCTAAATCACCACCCCATGTCCCTTTCCCAAATTTCACCCCCAGGTACTAGGGTTTGCAAGTTAGAGTGAGGCAATTTTAATTCAATTTGTTGAAAAGGGCAGAACTGCACATGAGAAGGTTAGTTAATAACTTGTGGGTAAAAGTCTCTAAAAATTTGTATTTGGCCATGAAGATGGGATTTCTATCCACATATGAAATTTTGAAATTTTTGGAGGTCTATAGGGCCTAGTTACAGTTCAACCCTAACTTAGGGCAAATTTGAAATTTGAATTCAAACCTAGGTCAAACAGTCTCCAAATGATCTCAAAATTTTATGGTAGGTTCTAAACTTAATTATAAACACCCTGTAAAAATTTCAACTCATTTGGAGCTATTTTGAATGCTCAAATCAATTTAGAAGTAGTCCTGTGCTAAAAGAAAAGGGGGAAAATAAAAGAAAAAGGAAAAGGGATTGGGCCGAGGCCCATTCGGCCAGCCCACCAACCCGAACCCGCCTCCTTCCTCAGCCTTTTCCGCCTCCCCCATGGGAAAGCGCCCCGGGGGCCTGGCGCCTACTCTCCCCTGTCTACAGGTCCCACCCGTCAGCTCCTCCTCGCCACGTCTTCTCCGCCGGGTGGCCAGCGTGGGCGGCGCGCCACCACCCCGTCCCGACCGCGCCGCCCCATTTAAGCCTCGTTCGGACAGCGCCCGCTCCTCCCCTCTCTCCCACGCCAAACCCTAGCCCGCCAGCTCTCTTCTCCCGTGCGCCATTTCTCGCCGTCGCCGTGTTCTTCCCCGCCTCCGGCGTCCCTCCGACGAGCTCTCTCTCCCCCGATCCGGTGAGCCCCGGCTACCCATTTTCTTCCCTGAGCTCCCTCATTCCCTCCCTTACCCCCTTCCTTTTTCCTTTTTTCAGATCCGTGCTCGAGGTGCTCCGCCATCGCCGCTCCGGTCGCCGCCGTCTCCCTCCTCGCCGCGAGCTCCCCTCGGTCGCCCCCGCTCTTCCCGAGCCCCTGCATTGCCTCCGGGGTGAGCTCCCTTCGCTCCCGTCGTCCCCTCAGGGCTCGCCGTGCCCCCGCGCGCCATTCCGGCCTCCTCCGGTGAGGCCCCGGCGAGGAGCGCCACCACCCGAGTCCCCGGCCACCTCAGCGCTGAGCGGGAGCCAGGGAGGCGAGGTGGCAGCCTCCCGTTGGCCGACCTAGCCCGGTCAGCCGCTGACCGAGGCAACCCATGCCCAGTCAGCGCTGCTACCGGGGCCCGCGTGTCGGCTGCTTGTGGTGTTCATATTAGGGTGGATTTTTGGGTGCACTTGGCATTTGTCTTTATTAATTTCTGCAGAAAAGAAATAACCCCGAAAATAGTTCTAGGGCTTAACCCAAATTTTTTCGATAAATTTCAAATGGACGTAACTTTTGAACCGTAGCTCCAAAATTTACAACTTTTATATATTCGGAAACCTCATGAAATTTCCTACAATCTGGTTTAAATGGAATTTCAATAGTTGCAATTAAACTTCAGACCAATTTGAATATAAAATGGTTCATCCCTTTTTAGCGTCGATCTTCGATCAATCGTAACTTGACGAATATAACTCCGTTTTGGGTGATTTCAGTTGCGTTAGTTTCATATCGCAGAGCCCTACTATAATACAAACTTTTTGAGTCGTGACCATCTATTATGCGTAGTAATTTTTAACTCAAACTTGCAATCGAAGGTAATCGGACATGCATGCATCGTTAGGGTTATAACTTCACTTCTACCCATCCAAACCAAGACATTCTTGTTACAATAGGGTTCTATCACCCATAAGTCAACTTAGAATTGCATACCTAGCATAATTCATCATGCATTCATGCTGGACTCATTGCTTTCTTTTGTCATTTGTTTCCGGTACTTCGTGTTGTTTGCAATAGAGCTCGAAGAAGAAGACCACCAGGCTCATGATACAACGCAAGACAGGAGCAATTTGAACAAGGCAAGCAGAGCTTGTTGCATTTTTGCATTGTGATTGATATGCTTTACCTATATAAGATTAAGTGGTGAATGTTGGTTTGGAACGTGTGATCGGTATTTGAGCAAACTAGTATGTTAGGATGTACCGTGTGTGATATCTATCTATGGTGGAGAGTTAATCTGGTTGCCCTATCAACTTGAACTTGTTAAGTGAGATGTGAGAGCCGAGGGGGTGCACGATGAATAAGGTCGGTATTAATTGAAGCTATTGACAGCGACCCAGGGGTAAGTAGATTTTTGTCGCTATACCGACTTGAGGTGACTTCATCGTGTTACTTCCCTTATAACCGCGTGGACGTTAGCGACATCGAGGCTGGGGTGTAGTTGAGGTAAGTCTAAGACCCTTGGAGCCTTGCAACCTTCAAGGGATAATGCACTCTTTACACTCAGGGTGATCGATTGCCGGTAACAGTCTGAGAGAATTGATTGAACTTGTTATTGTGATGGACACATGATTGAAATGGGGTGTGGGCTGCCCCCAAATGAACTTGAAATATCGAGATGGATGCTCTTATGATAGTATTTTGAATTGTATGAACTCTGACTGCAAGTTGAGTTATGCTTTCCTTTCAGACTATCATCTATGCCATGTTTCCTACTTGTATCTTGTTAAGTTGAAATGCACCATGTTTATCTGCTGCTATACTAGGGCATTCAATCAAGCACGAATAAGTCTTGCGAGTATTTTTGTACTCACCTAGGATATTCCTAGATCATTGCAGGTGAGCTAGTGGTCGAGGATTACTTTGATGATGCCTAGCAGCTTGGTTTTTCTTGGTTGGCTATCGACTCGTGGGATTTTGGTGACTATTAGGCAGCGGTTGATGCACCGCTGCGGATTTTGGGTCTTTTATTCCGCTGCTGCATGAATACTTCAGACTTGACTATGTTTCTCGCTAGCGCCGAATGATGTATTCATATAGTCCTCTGTGGACAGCTAGGTGTATTATCGTATCGTAGTGGTTCGTGTGATGATATGCTTGCTGTCCAACATATGCCCCTACCTCCCGTCTGTCATGCGTGTATGTTGAATGGGGAGTGTGGTTGGATGCATATGGAGAAACTTGTTATTTTATTTCGATTCAAGTGAAGTGCAAAGTGAATCAACGGTCCATTGCCAAAGTGAGTCATACGCGTTGTGGCGTATGTTTTTGGAATCGTGATCCCTCAATCAGGCCGTGGTGAGTCATACGCATTGTGTCGTATGCATATCGCACGGGGTGGGGGTGGGCCATAGTCCGTCGCAGGTAGCGGCTATGGTCACCGTCTTCACTAGTTGTGAATTCCTTGAATCGGTTTAAAATACCGGGTCCCTCACACATACCTAAGGTTTAAAGTATTGTAACAGTCGTGTTCGATCATCCTTCGCCAGCATACCTCGTGAAGTGTGCTAGCCTGGTGGCATTAGGAGTCAATCGATACGTGTAGGTAAAGATGTACACCCCTGCAGGGTTTAAACTATTCAAATAGCTGTGTCCACGGTTATGGACAGCTTGGTGATTACCTGCGTCGAATTAGACAACTTCAACGTCACTCTAAAATTTGCCAACTTTTCTTTAGAGGGGCTAATGACTACTTCCTCCTGGGTGGTTTAGGAAGAGTCGGGTGGTGTTAAGCTGAGGATGGATGGAAGGTCTGTACTAGTTTTGGAAGTACGCTCACTTATCCTTTTATGAGCTGCTCTAGTAGTCGATTTACATCTATCTAGAGTAGTGAAAAGTATAAACTGGCTTTATGCAAATTCGTTTACAAATAACCTCCTTTGATACTTTGTGCATCTATTACTAATTTTCCGTAAGTCTTGCAGAGTACAATTTTTGTACTCATTTTGCTGCTACTATGATCGGATTGTCCACTTAGTTAACTCTCTGCGAGAAGGATCGTCTTCGACAACGCCTCGGCTTAGGGGATCCCAGGTAGTGATCCGGGAAGGTGATGGTATCACTCTGATATTACTTTCTAGCCATCTTATGGCATTTGTTAATTTTGCAACTGTCTAAGTTGCTAATATACTTATGTTGTGTTCGTACTTGGTCATTGGGCCATGTATGCATCCAATTGTTAAACATGCTCGTTGTAAGCGCGTCTTAATATTGAAGTTTACATTTGGATGTTATAGAGCTATGTTGTGATACTGGTTTGTTCTTGCCTATCTCACGTGCCATGCGTGTATGATGATTAAGCACGTGATGCAGGTAGGGTTTCAGAGTCTATGGTATAAAATTTTTAGGTGTGATCACCCTATGAAGTGAGCCATTCATTGAGAGTTTGGGGACTATATCATCCTACTCCAGCCGATCATTGATTTGCCGGGACGAGTCTGGGATTGAAGTTCTTGCTCAGTGAGAAAAGGGTGAGGAGACCATATCACCCTACTTAATCTATGCATTAATTTGCCGAAATGAGATTGGAGTTGAAATCTCGGGTTATTTGAAGCCATATCACTCCACTCCTCTTGGAATTTGTGCCCCAGGGTTGAGGTCAGGGTTAACGTTTCAACTTAGCGGATGATTCCACTTAATATTCCATGTTATAGATTATGGGTCCCCACAAATATTAATCAAGCACGAACATTATATAAACATAAAACAATGATATAGGGTATCACAAGATTATATATAACTAATAATGCGGGTGGTGGCAACATTCGCAAGACAAAGTGGTCGGAACGAGATATAGATCAGTTCTGGACAGACAAGAGGGTTTTGGATGCTATGTGATGCTCGCTTAATGACATCGCGATCCGCCAATTGGATTAGAAATTAGACACACAAAGGCACAATCCTATCAAAGGATTTTGGGAAAAGCTTATCGAGACAATGGTAAAAAGTTAGATAATACAGACAAGATGCAAACTCAATCTGGATGTCCGCGGATAGCACGTCAGAGACAGATGCATTCGTGAGAAACGGCTGCATGGATCAACAAGAAAATTTACAGAGGTGTTTATTGGAACCCATGTGAAAGAGCATCTAGACCCCTAATTGGTTTTGATGGTTAATGGCAACTCAAACTGGAATCTAATGTTTACAATAAGTGTAAGCAGGTTTAATAGGTTCCAGGAAGAAGGGTCATCAAAGAAAAGATGACCACCCAAAAGGTACAAAGTTGGTTTCCAGGACAAGAAAATGGCTATGCTAGGCAGCTGTGTCGCAGCTATGAAGAAGCCGGTGCTACGCAAGGAGTTGCAAGCAAGGTGATGGTGGCTTGATGCGTCAAGGGCCGTGAATACAGTTGGTGGCAGGTAAAGTCTAGATTTGCTAGTTTCTTTGAGTCCATAGGAAACACCCGTACTATCAAGAGGGATGAAGTAGTAATGTTCTGTGGAGGTTCTTTTGCTCAATACTCGGAGTGTTCGACAGTGGCACTGATGCTTTGAGGTCAGTTGTCCTGTGTCAATAGTTTTGCACAAGTGTGAAACTAGCTTGTGCTAGCACTCCGCAGTGCTAGCAGTAGAAAACCCTAGAGGTTAGAGCCACCGGTGTGATACAGCTGTGTCACAGGTGGTCTTTCGCTCTGTGACTCAGGTACATCTCTGTACCAGGGGAGAGCTTGTAAATGCTAAGGGATCTGCACTGCGATGGTCTGTCTGCCGAGTTAGAAGACTGTCAGAGGTTCTCTCCTTATTAGGGATCAGAGTTAGTTGTGTGCTAAGGGCATGTAGTGTGCCAAGATCGGGCTGAGTAGTTAGGCTACGTCAGCTAAGGGTTCACCTGTGTGTGCCACCGGTGACACAGGTGTCGGTCTGCTCGAGCCGGTTATAGTTGGGCGGTGTGATTGGCTGTGTCACCGGTGTCTGTCACCGGTGACTCACTTAATCCTACGTGGCAACAATGTAACAGTCGGATGCCTATGAACCCTATATATAGGGGACCAGGAGAGGTATTCAAAATCAACCTTACTCAATCCAGTGAATCATATTCGACCGTTGCAAAGCCTCCTACCCTCAGAACAAAAGCCAAACTTCCTAAGTGTTAGTTCACGAGAGTTAAGAGTCTCTGAGCAAAGAGCATTGGTTCCTCAAAGAGTTGTTGCTGCTGAATCTATTACTCTTGGAGTGTCTACTCCTAGACGGACGTAGGAGTCGCTGGTATCACCCAAGCTTGTGTGGGTTGAACCAGACATTTGTGAAGGTGATCTGAAGTCTACCTGCTGCAAGGCTAAAGGACTTCCACAAGCAAAGAAAGAGGCCTGATCACTCAGGTACTCGGACAACAAGCCCGATTCAGTGCTAGCGATCTCTTCGGAGTAGCCTCTCCAACGGAGACGTACCTCTCTGTAAAGAGTAGGGAACTTCGGTGAAAAACACCTTGTCTCTTAGTGCCTTCTACATTGCTTTTAGATGTTCATTAGACTTGCCTACTTGTGTTGATCGTTCATATCTTGTTCATCTGTGATTGATTACCTTTACACCTGTGTTAGCATAGCTGTGTCTCAGTTGCTGAATATCATATCTCTTGCCTGTGCCTCTACCTGTTACACAGCTGCTTAACTTGATTATCTATTCTAGATTTTAGCTTACCTGTGTCAGACACCTGTGTGATAGCTAAGTGTTAATCTGCATATCACATATTGCCTGTGTCATTCACCTGTCACACAGCTAGCTTATCCTAGCAATCTGTTAAGGCTTAAATTGATAACCAAAGTTAAAACAATTGAATAATAGTTAGCCTCCTATTCACCCCCCCTCTAGTCGGCATCTTCGGTCCTTTCAATTGGTATCAGAGTAGGTTGCTCTTTGATTTAGCCTAACAGCCAGAGTTTAAAGGATGTCAGGATATGAGGGTAAAATATCTGTCTTTAATAGATCTAACTATGCCTTCTGGAAGAGAAAGATGCAAATGCATCTTATCGCCATTGATCCAGATGTGTGGGAGATTGTGTCTACAGGATACAGATTGGAGAACGCCACCACCCCTAGCTTGATTGACAAGAGGAATATTCAGAACAATGCTAGGGCTCCCACAGCAATATTCATGGGTCTACAAGAGCATGACTTCAACAGAGTCAGTACCATGGATTCTGCCAAGGATATCTGGGATACTCTGGAGCAGATCTATGAGGCCAGTGACACTTTGAAGAAGTCAAAGAGAAGTCTTCTAAAATCAAAACTGGAGAGATTTGAGTATGAGCATGGTGAAGACATCAACTCTCTATTTTCAAGACCCACCATCATCACCAACCAGCTGAAGGCTCTAGGCTCCAATCGGGTTGAAGATGAAGATGTGATCAAGAAGTTTCTGTCAGTGCTCCGTAAAGCCTACAGAACTCTTGTCCTCATGCTTAAGGAGAAAGATGGGTTCGACCAGATGAAGCCCACTGAAGTGTTAGGAAGGATTCTAACATATGAGATGGAACTTAACCAAAAAGGCAAGCAAAGCTCTTCCCCAGCTGTTAAGAAGAACATTGTCTTGAAGACCACTGCTTCAACTTCACAAATTGAGAGTGATAGCAGTGAAGAACTTGATGAGGAGATGACCAGTGGAGAAGAGAGTGAACTTATTCTCCTCACAAGAAATTTCAGAAAGTTCTACAAGAAGAAGAAGCAGTTTGAGTCAAGTGACAGATTCAAAGGAAAAAAACTATCCAAAGACAACAAGTACTTCGAGTGTGACAAGGAGGGCCACTTTGCTACTGATTGTCCAAAAAAGAAGAAGGACAATCAATACAAGAAGAAGAAGAAAGACTTTCATGGAAGGAAGAAGACCTTCAACAAGCACCCAACCTACTCCAAGAACAAGACCACTACTAGAGCCTATGTTGGACAAGCTTGGGTATCAGATGACTCAGGTTCAGAGGAAGAATCTGAGGATGAAGATCAAGATGCTGGAATTGCCATCAGCATGACTGATTCACCCAGCTGTGACACAGCCAGGTCACACACCTCCTAGATCAACGCCAAGGCTGATCAGACATCATCTACTTCTACTCCTTTGTGCCTTATGGCCAAAGAATCTAAGGTACTTACTGAAGATGACTTTCCTGATTATGCTGAACTAATGGGCATTCTGGAAAGAATAGATAAGGCCTACGACAAGGAGAGGAAGGAGAATATATCCCTAAGGGATAAACTCAGGGAGTTGAGAGATTCATATGATGAGGTTACTGATGACAGGAAAAACCTCAGGCTAGACCAGGAGAATCTGGAAATAGCCCATGAAAAGCTCAAGGCAGCTCATGAATCTCTCATGATAGAGCATGAGGAGTTTAAGGCAAAGCATTCCATGTGCATTGATATTTCGTCTACTATATCTACTGATGCATCTATGCCTGCTCCTACTGTTATTGAATCATGCTTAAACTGTGCTAGTCGTATAAATGTTCTAACTTCCACAGGTTGTGTGATTGACAATTCAAAGGAGGCCTCAACCTCTATTGCTACTAACTCTGTGGGTGCGGATGAACATAACAAGCTCAAAGAGGAGCTTGAAGAACTAAAAAGGCTTATGAGGAAAGACCTATGCACTGCCAATATTGGCATGCAAAATTATCAGCTGATTAAAGCTGAGATGCTCAGAAAGAATGATGGCCGAAAAGGCTTGGGTTACATTTCTCCTGCAGATAAAGATAAACTGCCTGCTGCCATTAACTCTAATTTTGCAGCAAAATTTGTGAAACAGGCAGGTACCAATGACAACAACTATGTTGGTCATATGCAGAGAAACAAGAATGTGGTAAACATTCCCTCTAACCCAGCCTATGTCTTGCAAAAGGATAGAAAAGGGAAAATTGTGGCTAAGTATGTAGGCCGCAGGCACTTGACAAAGTGGCTACTTGCCATCTGGGTTCCAAAGGTAACAGTTGCCTGTGTCACCAGTAGCCTACACAGCCGTGTACCTACTAGTGTCACCGGTAACTCACACAGCCAACTAACCCTTCTGTCTAAGGTTGCAGGTGATAGCAAGCCAAAAAGAATTAATGTTATATCATCTGTTGCTAAGGCTGTCAATTCTAGAAACAGATCTACTAACCCTTTGATTACTGTTTCTACATATGATAAAATTGCTGAGGGAGCCAAACAAGTTTGGGTCCCTAAATCCCATAACTAATCTTGTAGGACACTGCCTCCAGTGGAACTGACTGGGTTGTGGACAGTGGATGTACACAACATATGACAGGAGGCAGAGAGGAGTTTGTAGAGATCACAAGTGAAAATCTTCCAAGCAAATATGTGATCTATGCAGATAACTCCAAGGGAAAGGTAAATGGCATTGGTAAAATAGCCATATCTGAACATCACTCTTTATCCAATGTAATGCTTGTGGATTAGATAGGCTATAGTCTTATGTCTGTATCATAGCTGTGTGTGACAGGTATAAAAGTAACTTTCTATCCTGATGAGGTTATAGTCTCCAAACTATCTGATGATTCTCAAGTATTCAAATGATGCAAGTCTGAAAAACAATACATTGTCAACTTCAATGAACAGCCTACAGTAGCTCCATGGTGCCTCATGGCCAAGACCAGTGTCGGCTGGCTATGGCACAGGCGGTTAGGACATGCAGGGATGAAGCTTCTCAACAAACTCAGCAAACATGACTATGTCATAGGCCTAGAAAAGGTGAAGTTTAAGAAGGACAAGCCCTGCAGTGCATGTCAAGCTGGCAAACAAGTTGGAGCTGCTCATCGTTCCAAGACTATCATGACCACCACCACTCCTTTTGAGCTTATACAACTTATGTGAGCTTGGGAGGTAACAAATATGGCTTTGTCATAGTAGATGATTTTTCTCGCTATACTTGGGTCTTCTTTTTGAAGGAGAAGACACAGGTTTACAAGAAATTCAAGCATCTCATTGTTAGAGTTCAAAATGAGTGGAAGGTAAACCTAGTGAAGGTCAGGAGTGACAATGGGATAGAGTTCAAGAACTCCAAGGTGGAAACATTTCTGGACAAACATGGAATCAAGCATGAGCTTTCAAGTCCATATGCTCCACAGCAAAATGGAGTAGTGGAAAGGAAGAACAGAACCTTGATAGAGATGGCAAGAACATTGCTAGACGAGTACAAGACTTCACCAAGATTTTGGGCTGAAGCTGTCAACACTGCATGCCACTCCATCAACAGGCTATATCTACATCCACTACTCAAGAAAACTCCTTATGAACTGTTCACCAACTCCAAGCCTAATGTCTCATACTTCAGAGTATTCAGTTGTAAGTGATACATCCTTAGGAAAGGCAAATGCATCACTAAGTTTGAAGCTAAATCTGATGTTGGTATATTCCTTGGTTACTCCACTAACTCCCATGCCTATAGAGTTTTTTAACACCTCTAGAAAGGTTATTGAAGAATCTATAGATGTGGATTTTGATGAGTCTTATGGCTCCCAAGGAGAGCAGGTTGCTAATGATGTAAGGAATGAGGACATTCAAAAGAAATCTACTGGTGAGATCAGACGCACCATCAAGGAGAAAGCTGCCTCACCAATTAATCAAGAACCTCTCTCCATCACTGGGTGAAGACATTGGAGTCCAAGATATTGAGTTCGAGTACAACCCAGCCAATGATCAACTAGATGCAGAGGACCTGACTCAGCCAGCTGTGTCACAGGAAGAACCACCGGTGTCACAGGCAACACCAACAGCTGTGACACAGGCGGTTAACCTAGATCCCCTTGTGATCAGCAGGCTGCAGAAGGATCACACTGTAGACAAGATCATCGGTGCCATTAATAGGGGAGTGACTACTCGTTCTCGAATTGCTAATTTCTGTGAACATTACTCTTTTGTTTCCAATGTTGAACCCAGGAACATCAAAGAAGCTCTCATGGATGCTGACTGGATAAATGCTATGCATGAAGAGCTGAATCAGTTCGAGAGAAATCAAGTTTGGTCCTTGGTTGAAAGACCCAATGATCATAATGTGATTGGAACAAAGTGGGTCTTCAGGAACAAATAAGATACAAATGGACAAGTGCTAAGGAACAAAGCCAGACTTGCGGCTCAAGGGTTTACACAAGTGGAGGGCCTGGACTTTAGAGAAACCTTTGCTCCAGTGGCAAGACTTGAAGCCATCAGGATCCTCCTTGCTTATGTTGTTCATCACAATATCAAGCTTTACCAAATGGACGTGAAGTCAGTTTTCTTAAATGGTAAACTTTCTGAACTTGTATATGTTGAATAGCCACTAGGTTTTAAAGATGCTAAGAAACATTATCATGTTTATAAATTGCACAAAGCACTATATGGCCTAAAGCAAGTACCTAGAGCATGGTATAACACATTGAAAGAATTTTTGATCAACAATGGATTTAAAATGGGCATAGTAGACACAACTCTATTCAGTAAGAAAAATGGAAAGGATTTATTTGTGTGCCAAATATATATCGATGACATAATATTTGGCAGTACTAACCGCTCCATGAGTGATGAGTTTAGCCAGATGATGACCAAGAGGGTTGAGATGTCTCTGGATGGTGAGCTCAAGTACTTCTTAGGACTTCAGATCAAATAACTCAAGGAAGGTACTTTCATCTCTCAAGAAAAATTCACCAAAGATATTATCACCAAGTTTGGCATGAAGAATGCAAAGCCTATTCATACTCCCATGCAAACAAATGGTCATCTGGACTTAAACATTGAAGGTAAGTCTGCTGATCAGAAAGAATTTAGATCCATGATAGGTTCTCTGCTATACTTATGTGCATCTAGGCCAGATATAGTACTGAGTGTATGAATGTGTGCAAGATTCCAAGCTAACCCTAAGGACTGTCATAAAGTGGCAGTACACAGGATACTAAGATATTTGATTAAAATCTCAAGCTTTGGTTTATGGTATCCTAAAGGTGCAAATTTTGAGCTAGTTGGCTATTCTGATAGTGACTATGCAGGGTGTAAGGTTGACCGAAAAAGCACCTCTGGTACTTGCCAATTCTTAGGACATTTATTAGTATCCTGGTCATCCAAGAAACAAAACTCAGTAGCCCTTTCCACTGCAGAAGCTGAGTACATAGCTGCTGGTAGTTGTTGTGCTCAATTGTTATGGATGAGGCAGACCTTGAAAGATTTCAGCATATCTTTTAATCAAGTACCCCTCTTCTATGATAATGAAAGTGCAATTAAGTTAGCCAACAACCCAGTGCACCACCAAAGATCCAAATACATAGAAGTGAGACATCACTTCCTTAGAGACCATGTTGAGAAAGGAGATATACAACTGTGTCATGTAAGGACTGAAAAATAATTAGCTAATATTTTCACCAAGCCTTTAGATGAGACTAGGTTCTGTGCTCTGAGGAGTGAATTGAATATCATTGATGTCTCTAACTTGCAATAAAAGGTTGCTTGGTGTCCTGCTCACATGTTCTTGCTATATTTTCTATCTATCTGTTCACCTGTGTTACTCACCGGTGTCACAGGTATGTTCTATGTTTAGACTTTGAAATATTCCTTGAGATGTATATGCACTCTCTGGTGTACATGTTTTCTAATCAACTCATGTCAGTTTTAGCTTTGTCTGATTGATTTTCTGACAAATTGACATTGAGAAGATTCCATAAGGACATTCTGATAGTATCTCAATGCTTGCTCCCTTATCAAATTCTCTCTTTCTAGGTGTTCTATAGATGAAATACTTGTCACCTAAGTCATCCACCTGTATTTCAGGTGAATGTTTTTTGGACTCCATAGGTCATAGGATATCTTTTTACTCACCTGTGTCACAGGTCTTTATCTCAGCTGTGACACAGCCACCTTATACCCCTTCGGCCTATATAAGGCGTCGATATGTTTCCACAGAATCCACGTACAACTCAAAACCCCAACTTCCGTCTTGCGACAAAACTCTAAGTTTTCGATGAAATCGCGGTTTCCGCCCCTTGAAAACTTTTCATCGCTTCGGAGAAAGCTTTCCGTGGAGCTCCAGCATTGATTCCTTCGTGCATTATCAATTCATTGATCAAAGTAAGCTTCCGCTAGCCGTACTTTGCGCTTGTTCTTTCATCGGGCTCATGAACTTACTCTAAAGCCTAATCCAGTAGCGTATTGTTAGAATTTAGGGTTGGTTTAACTCATGATTATCTTCCAGAACTAATCTTGCTCGAAATTAAACGGCAAAATCCAGTAAAACCCTAGTTTTCTAAAATCTGTCATCCGCCTCTGCACGTAGCTGTGTCACCGCTAGGGTCTCACCTGTCACACAGGCAAGCCTATTCAACAGGCAGAGACCTCGGTTGTTACTAAGTCCTCACCTGTGTCACCCCATCCTCACACCGGTGTCTCACACAGCTACTATCCTCTGCATCTCAGGAACACCTCTTACCTACATTCTGTCTTATCTAGTTTCTTCAGATGTCTTCAGATTCTGAGAGGGCAGACAGTGGTCAAAAGTGGTCAGATCCAGAAGAGTCTAGCCATGAAATCAACATTTCAAACTCAGATCAAGAAAGAGAAAGGCTGAGACAGAAAAAGGAGGCTGCTGAGAAAAGGAGAGAAAGCCAAAGGGCTTACAGATAGAGGAGAGCTGTTGCAAAGAAAGCTGTTTCTAAAGCTGGTCAGTCCAGTTCTGCTCAGCGTGCTCCACCCAAGAGGACAAGGTCCTCAGCTACTGTTGAGCACACATCCTTAGGAAAGGAAGCAGCTAAGAAGCAAAAGCAACCAGCAAGGAGAATCTCAAAGCCATCCATTGCAGATGTAGTGTTGTCAAGAGGCACACTCACTATCAGAGAACCTGCTCCAGAACCTCAAGTATCTCAAGAAGATCTTGATAATGATAAGCTTATCCTAGATGAGCTAGATAAGCTGGTAGCACTGATCAAAGAAGCAACTGATGAGACTGTGAAGAAACAGCTGACAACTATATACACTGCTAAAAGTTTTGATCTTTCAGAGCTGTCTAGACCAGTATCTATGGCTATTCCAGAACCATCAAAAGAAGATAAAGCTATCTTGAGAGAAATTGCAGATCTGCACAGGCAATTGCAATCAGCCAAGTCATATTCAGATGAAGTTGAGCTGAGAAGGCAAATTCTTGAGAAGCAGGATAAACTTTCAACCAAGTGTTTGTCAGCAGGATCTCATAAACCAACAGAATTAACTCATACAGATGCTAGAGATCGTCACCTGATTTATTAGATCTCTGAGCTGGTCCAGCGAGTAAACAATATGCGTTCAGGCCTTGAGAAGAAAGCTTTGCAAGCTGAGATCAGACTCAAACAAGGCCTGCTCTCTCCAGATTTCAGATCAAAGAGACCAGCTGCTCCTTCACCTGCTCCAGGATCAAGGGTCAAAGCTCAAACTTCAGAAGACGTTCTAATTCTGCAGCTAAATGAGCTGCTAGGCAAGATCAAGAACATGCCAAGGGGTGCTGAGAAAACAGCTATGCAAGCTGAGATTAAAGTCAAGCAGGCTCTGCTCCAGGCTGCATCCAAACCCAAACCAGATCCGACAGCCCCATCTGCACCAAGTGTCAAGAGAAAGAGATCTGACACAGTTGTGGTCTCCGAAGAGCCTCCAGCTAAGAAGCAGCCAGAGGCAGATGTTGAGATTATATCAGAAAACTCTCAGAGCTCCAAGCCATCAATCAAAGATCAGCTTGAGCAATAGCAGACAGCCATAAAAGAGTTGAAGAAGGAGATGCCACCACCTGTGTCATAGGTGGCCAGCCCAGCTAAGTCTGACCTGCAGACATATCAGAGGAGGAGTAGAATAACTCACATCTCTACAAGCGTCGAATCACTTTCCTCTCTGGATGTCCAGAAACAAATGTCACCTTCCCAATTTCTGGTATCTGAGGCCGAAGAACAAGCTGTCAAAGAGGCCCATGTGCCTTCTACATCCCCAAAGGCTAGATTTGTAAAGCCTTCAGAAACTGCCAAATCACCAAGTCCACAGCTGCCTCAGCCAGCTGTGTCTCAGGCAGAAGATATGCAAGCCCAAGCACCTCACCTGTCTCCATCACCGGTGTCACCGCCAGCTGACCCAGCCCCTATTTCTCATGCTCTTGTGTCCTCATCTGTGGCATAGGCAAGTGGCTCAGCTGAAGCTGAAGCTAGCTCAGAAAGTCAATCTGATGATGGCAGAGGAGTGTCAGTAACTCCACCCAGGCCAAGAGCACAAAGAGCAGATTCTGATGAAGATTACCAGGCTGAAAGCTCATCCCCCAGCGCAGAATCTGCTAGTGAACCAGAAAAGGAAGCTGAACAAGAGGACAGCACGCCCAGTCCCTCAATAGCAGAAGAGGATCTAGAATCCAAATATCACTATATCTTCTCCTATGCTCTGAGGACTGAGGCAAATCAGATGGAATTTATTTCAAGAGCTGTAGTAAAGAAGCTTCCCAAGAGTGACCCCAAGAGGTCAAAGAGCAAGATTGCCTCCATGAGCACAAGTGCTTTCATCAGAATGAGGTCAACTTGCCCTTACTTCAATGAAGATAAGGAATTCCTAGAACTAGACTGTACAGACCCCAGATTTCACAATGATCATCAAAGGGGTGTCTGTCATGAAATCCTATCTTCCAAGGGATTTGTGGGTTGCAAGGCCATTGATTGGTCTGCTCTAACAGATACAAGACTGAGGTCTCTTCCATCTCTGATCCAAGCCTCAGGTCTTGAGTTTATCTGCAATCTGCAACAAGGATATGACCCTGAAGTCATTAAAGAATTCTATGCCACAGTGTGGATAGAACAAGAAAACCAGGATGTCATGCTCTGGAGGACAAGAGGCTAGTTGCTATCAATAACAGCTCCAGAGTTCAACAGCCTGTTTCATGCACCAGTGGATCCTGGCATGCCAAATTTGTTCAAGTTAGAGCCAGTCTCCAATGCTGACAGAAGAAAATTTTATCCAAGAAACTTTTCCTTCTCTGCCAATGCCCCTCCAGACCATGTTTACTTCAAGGGCATCACTATCACTGCTAAGCATCTGGTTAAGATTCTGAATGTTACTCTTCAGCCCAAGGGAGGCAATTCAGATGCTGTTTACAACCCAGTTTGGCATATATTGGTGTATATTGCAAAGAACCAGCATTTTGATGTGGCCAGATACATATTTCATGAGATAGATGCTGTTCAGAAGGACAAGAAAGCTAAGCTGGGTTATGGATCATACATCATGTACATGATCCTTCAACGCACAGGTCTTCCAGAATCAACTTTTGACATATCAGTGAAGACCTCCAGAACCCAACTCAGGCCGCAGAATGATGATAACCCTGATGAGGTTGTTGTTCCAGCTTTGTTTGGTGATTCACCTGATCTAGCTGTGTCAGCTCCCGGTGACACAGCTGATCCCACAGCTCCTCAAATGCCTCCTCCAGTGCCAGCTGCCCAAGCCCAAGTGCCTAGCAGTGTCACAGCTGATCCTCCTGCAGCTGACTCAGCTGAGTTAGTATCTGTGACACAGGTAGCTGAAGATGACACTCTGTCCTCCTCTCTTATGTCTCAAGCAGCAGCCAGAGCCTATCAGAACAAGGTCATACCAACTCAGTTTGCAGCTCTGCGCCGAGAGAATCGTCAGCTTAGAGAAGCAGTCAGCAGTCTGCAATCACAAGTTGATCAAATGCAGTCTCAGCTGTCAGAAGTTCTCCAGCTATTGAAGACTAAGCTTCCCTAAATGTTCCCTCTCCTCACCCCTTTCTGATGTTGTAGTGTCAAAGGGGGAGAAATATCAGAGAGAGATATATAGTATAGGGGAGAAATATAAGAGGGAGAGTATTTTGGATATAGGGGAGCATATATTTTGGTGTATCAAGGCTTGTTTTAATCTCTGATTCTTCTGTCTTGACTACAATTTATCTAAGTTTATGTTCTGATGACGTAATGTTTATCTTTGATATGTGTGGATGATATTCACTATGTTATGATTCTTTTCCTCACATATTTCTGAGCCTTACTCTGTTACATATGTCTCTATGAAGCTTTTGTTCTGATACATATGTTTATTCTGAACTTTTGCTCTGATATACATGTTTAGTCAAAATCTGTGCTCTGATACATATTCATATGCTCTGATTATTATAACTGCATCAGAATAAAAATATATCAGTTCAGTTAAATCATGTTCCTATGATCTATCTAATTCTCTGAACTGATAAAAGTGTAAGTTGTAGGAAAATACTACCCATATCTAAAATTAAAATCTGTGCACTTGCATAATAAAAGCAAATCTTTTGTGCACAGCTTCAAGGGGAGTATATTCTAACAACCTGCACATGTATCACCCATTCAAATTTCTATTTGAAATCGTTGTTTGGGTTGCCACTAACCACCAAAAAGGGGGAGATTGAAAGTGCATCTAGGCCCCTAATTGGTTTTGATGGTTAATGGCAACTCAAACAGGTATCTAATGTTTACAATAAGTGTAAGCAGGTTTAATATGTTCCAGGAAGAAGGGTCATCAAGGAAAAGATGACCACCCAAAAAGTACAAAGGTGGTTTCTAGGATAAGGGAATGGCTGTGCTAGGCAGCTGTGTCACAGCTGTGAAGAAGCCGGTGCTGTGCAAGGAGTTGTAAGCAAGGTGATAGTGGCTTGATGCGTCAAGGGCCGTGAATACAGTTGGTGGCAGGTAAAGTCTAGATTTGCTAGTTTCTTTAAGTCCATAGAAAACACCCGTACTATCAAGAGGGATGAAGTAGTAATGTCCTGTGGAGGTTCTTTTGCTCAATGCTCGGAGTGTTCGACAGTGGCACTGATGCTTTGAGGTCAGTGGCCCTGTGTCAACAGTTTGCACAAGTCTGAAACTGGCTTGTGCTAGCACTCCGCAGTGCTAGCAGTAGGAAACCCTAGAGGTTAGAGCCACCGGTGTGATACAGCTGTGTCACAGGTGGTCTTTCACTCTGTGATTCAAGTACACCTCTGTACCAGGGGAGAGCTTGTAAATGCTAAGGGATCTGCACCGCGATGGTCTGTCTGCCGAGTCAGAAGACTGTCAGAGGTTCTCTTCTTATTAGGGATCAGAGTTAGTTGTGCGCTGAGGGCATGTAATGTGCCAAGATCGGGCTAAGTAGTTAGGCTACGTCAGCTAAGGGTTCACCTATGTGTGCCACCGGTGACACAGGTGTCAGTCTGCTTGAGCCGGTTATAGTTAGGCGGTGTGATTGGTTGTGTCACCGGTGACTCACTTAATCCTACGTGGCAACAGTGTAACGGTTGGTGCCTATGAACCCTATATATAGGGGACAAGGAGAGGTCTTCAAACTCAACCTTGCTCAATCCAGTGAATCATATTCGACTGTTGCAAAGCCTCCTACCCTCAGAACAGAAGCCAAACTTTCTAAGTGTTAGTTTACGAGAGTTAGAGTCTCTGAGCAAAGAGCATTGGTTCCTCAAAGAGTTGTTGCTGCTGAATCTGTTACTCTTGGAGTGTCTACTCTTAGACGGGCGTAGGAGTCACTGGTATCACCCAAGCTTGTGTGGGTTGAACCAGACGTTTGTGAAGGTGATTTGAAGTCTACCTGCTGCAAGGCTAAAGGACTTCCACAAGCAAAAGAAGAGGCCTGATCACTCAGGTACTCGGAGAACAAGCACGATTCAGTGCTGGCGATCTCTTCAGAGTAGCCTCTCCAACGGAGACGTACCTCTCTGTAAAGAGTAGGGAACTTCGGTGAAAAACACCTTGTCTCTCTGAGTGCCTTCTACATTGCTTTTAGATGTTCATTAGACTTGCCTGCTTGTGTTGAACGTTCATATCTTGTTCATCTGTGATTGATTACCTTTACACCTGTGTTAGCATAGCTGTGTCTCAGTTGCTGAATATCATATCTCTTGCCTGTGCCATCTACCTGTTACACAGCTGCTTAACTTGATTATCTATTCTAGATTTTAGCTTACCTGTGTCAGACACCTGTGTGACAACTAAGTGTTAATCTGCATATCACATATTGCCTGTGTCATTCACCTGTCACACAGCTAGCTTATCCTAGCAATCTGTTAAGGCTTAAATTGATAACCAAAGTTAAAACAACTGAAAAAAAGTTAGCCTCCTATTCACCCCCTCTCTAGTCGGCATCCTCTGTCCTTTCACCATAGCTCAAAGATACTGAAGGGATTGTTGATAGACTCAATGGATCAATGGGAAAGGAGGTGATGATGCCAGTCTTCTGTTTGCGTAGCCATGAATGGGCTCAAATAGCAGAACAAAGAAAAATGATTTCCTAGAGATTGGACCGTTGGATTGCCTCCAAATTTTGTGGTGATGATCTTCATATTATTTAGAACAATCCCACCGAATAGATCTTCACAAAGGAGGTCCGAGGCGGCAAGGACGCTGTTCCAATCTTGATGCACGTGGAGAGTAATTTGGATACAGATAGCACGTCAATGTTTGGAGCTTTGCGGGAGATTGCACTATTGGATCTTCACCAAATTTTTCAGAGAGGTGGAGGAAAAGGTTACTCATCTTCTCACCAGAGGGATCTTCGAAAAGATTTCTGAAGTGACAGGAATTGCAAAAATATAGAGGTGGTGCATGCTGTTTGGAGACTGCACGCGAACAAAAAGGGGAGGCAAAGGGTTTGGAAGGTTTAGAGGCAAGGATTTCATGGAAAAGATGTGTGGGGGAGTGGGGGAAAGAGAAGGAGAGGAGAGGGTGTTTATAGGAGGGTGAGGGGGAGGAAAAGGGGCACCGTGGGGAGGAGAAGAGGCACCGTGGGCAGAGAAGAGACGGTGGCGCTCGGGATTCTAGCTGAAACGGTTGGCGACGCAGCCAAGGAGGGAAGGAGAAAAAGAAGATGAGATTTCCTTTCTCAGAAAACCAAATAAAAATAAAGAAGAACAGAGCGAGATGAAATACCAAATGAACTTCCAAAATTCTGAAAAAAATCTAGGAGGCATATTTTAAATTAAAAGGCCAACCAAATTCAAGTTGGATCAATTTAAATTAACTCCAGTTTAATTTGTAAAATAGGAGTTAAGCTTTAATTAGTAAAAAAAATCGATAAAATTTTCGGGTCCTCATTTTTAGATTCTTTTCAAAAGCTCCAAAATTCGGCCTGTTACACGCCCCAAGTCGCGCCGCCGCTTCTGGTGTCCCTTCGGCAACCGCCGTCGAAGATGGTCGCCTCCACCTTCTTGTGATGCCACCTGCGCTCGCCACCCAGGAGGCCGTGCGGCTTGGTGTGGTAGCTCCGGCACCGTTGCACCAAACCCCACTCCCGTTGGTGGCGCATCGTGGGTGTCCGTCACTGCTCAGCTTGACTCGCACTGGTAAGCCCTCAATTCTCCCCCTGTTTGCTAACTCTCCACTCTAGGTGCGACTTGGCCGTGGTGAAGATTTTTTCCATGTTTGATAATGTGTGCTCCGGTTATGCTTCTATATGATGATTTGAGTTATGCTTATTGTTGGATAAAGGGGTCTATAATTGAGGAATAGATGCTTATCTTGGTTTTGTCTAGGTAATTATGGTCATGCTTATGATCTTGATCAGATTTGTCATATGGTTATGTGATCAAATGCTTTTGGATGGTATGCTGATGCCTATTCAGTTGGTTTTGATATAAACAACTAGCTATGCATGCTAGTAGATTTGTCCTAGTTTTGTTTGCTACAACCAATACACTTGGTCATTAAAGGGATATTCTTTATACATGTCAGATTGTTTGAATTGAAAGAACATATGTTATCTTGATCTTAGTTTGGCTCTATTTTCATATATGTATGCATAATCCATATCAATTATTTAACTGAAAGAACAGATGCTGCATTAGATCTTTAGCTATGTACTCTGGATACTATGATTATTTCTTGAATGATTATGAATCATATGTAGATATATATGTTTCGAGTGTTCTGAATGGTTGTGGATTTTAAACTTGATAAAGAACAGATTCCATGCTTGGTTCTCATATCTTCTTTCTGCGAGGGTTTGTTCCTGAGAAAGTAAGATAGGGAAGGGTAAGGAAATCTGATAAGAACAGAGATACTAGAGTTGCCTTTGAAAACCCTATGATGAGCTTTAATCTGAGGGCCCAATCCCCCTACATGCCATGCTTATTATGCTAGCAAGCATGAATGCAGAACACTATCCTTCTTAGAGGATTCACAGGCATGTAGTTTGTAACACAAGCTGATACCTTGCTTGCTGGGAGGATGAGCTAAGGTCTTTCGGTGTATGATTGGCTTGGCTAGTCTTTGATCATATCCCTTTCAGCTTGTTGATGGTTCTCCTCCTTCCCTACTCCTCTTCCACTTGAGCTCCTTCTCGGCTGCTCCTGGTTCTTGGCCCCCTAGAGCTTGGTGGTCACTTGGTTTAGCTCCTGTTAATGGTGTCTCGACGGGGTCTGCTGGTGGCTCACTACCCTTCTACTTTGGCTAACTCACCTCCTCTGTTCTTGGTGTTCTCCTAACTATGGAGATTGGCTTCAATGCCATACAAGAGCTAGGGTGGTTTGTTGTTTTTGTGATGAGGCTGGTCATTGATCACTAGCTACTTTGGTGGCTCTTATCCTTGGTCTACTCGGAGACCTTATGTGTCTCTTACCTTCGGTGACAAGGCAGCCAACTCCTACTGGTTGCTTTTGGTTGGCAGGCCACCTCCTACCAGTTGCCTCTCGGTTGAACTAATCCTCTTGCTAAGTTGGGCTACTCCTATACTAAGGCATGGACTTGGGTCAAAATTGTTGGCTGATGGATATGCTCTTCGGTTGATGGTTGCTCATCCCAAAGATTTTTGGTTTTGTAAAACATTTTCTGTTTAAAACAAAACTCATGGAGGCAAGTAGTGTAGGGAAAAGAAAATATATTTTATTATTTCTCATCTCTTTTCTCCCTATATATCTGTCGGACCCCAGATTCCATAACAGAGAGTCTTAAGAGGAATCACTCGCTAAGTCGAAACGTCAACCCCGACCTCAACTCTAGGGTGTCGATTCCCAGAGGAGTGGAGTGATATGGCCTCGAATAGCCCGAGACGTCAACCCCCAAAGCTTACTCGGGCAAATTAGTGCACCGAGCAGTAGGGTGATATGGTCTCCTCACTCTTTCCCACTGAGCCGGAACATCAACCCCGACCTCATCCCGGCAAATTAATGCGCGGCTGGAGTAGGGTGATATAGTTCCCAACCTCTCAGTGGAGAGTCACTGCACAGGAGTGATTAAACTTAATGACTCTATGTTAAAGACTCTGAAATCCTACCTGCATCATGCACTTCAAACATAGACGCATTGTACACGATACAGGGGGGAACAAACCAGTATCATAACAGAGACTCTACGACCGAAACTGCAATAATACTAGTTGTTCGAAAACTTAACAACATATACATAGCAAAAGTTATTTGCACAGCGGAAGTTTAAGTTGGCTGAGAAGCCTAAGGGTAGGGCTAAAAGTGGCGGCAGAACAAACCAAGCTGCCGAACCCAGGGCAGGACCACTGCCCGGGATCACCAGCGACTAGTCGATGTCGGCGTCAATCTCAGCGTAGAAACCATCCGCTGCGTGAGTGGTTTCCTCTGCACGAAAATATTATCAACGAATGCAAGGTGAGTACAAAATGTACTCCGCAAGACTTACAGGGGAAATTAATAATAGATGCATCAGGTATCAAGAAGGGGCTATTTGTGGACTATTTTGCAGAAAGCTAATTTGTTCTTTCGAGAATACCTGTAAATAGATTGAAATCCGTCTACTGGAATACTTTGCAAAAGAGATGAGCTGAAACTGCATAGTAAAACCTAAAGCAGACCGTTGCACACTGTAAACCCTCGATCCTTCCTTGACCACCAGGGAGAAAGCGATCGCTAACCCACATCCTTAGAGTTGGCAAGTTTTAGATTAGGGTTATAGTTGTCTAATTTGATGCGGATTCTTACCAACCTGTCCATAACCGCGGACACGGCAATTCGAATAGTTCAAACCCTGCAGGGGTGCACATCTTTACCTACACGTATCGATCGACTCCTAATGCCAACGCAATTTACACACTTTCACGAGGTGTGCTGGCGGAGGGTGATCGAACATGACCTTTACAATGCTTTCGACTTAGGCATGAGCCGCCCTACTGGGCTAGTCCGTGTACAATAGTTCGGCCGATACTCCGACACGGTCCCACTAGTTGTGGCAGGTGATACATCCCTGGTCCCGGACCGTGTGTAACCCTCACTCCTATATTGTTGCACCACACCACCTTCTTTTCCACTCCCCCAATACACAAAAACGGCAAACTATGCGGCTCATCACCTAAGTCTAGACAAATTATTCGGCCGGGGGTGGCCCATTATACACCCGTGTAGTAGTACGCAAATCTTGGTTCGAAAGGACACCGGGAACCGGTCCTTGTGGGATGAATGAGACAACCCACCATGCTCCGAGCATGGCCTCTCGTCTATGCCCGATTTGATATTAGTCAGGATTATTAAACATTTCCCCGGTGAACACCCACCTATCCTCTAACCCATCCAAAGTGTTGTGTTTTGTCTGCCATCCCAGGAATTACGACTTTCACACCTCTAAGCAAGTCTAAGCATCATTAGCTGTATAAGTAATATTAACACAACAAGTAATCTACTCTAAATAGGTTGGGAGGGTCGGTGGGTTGCTTGAGCGACAAAGTAAGTTTTCATGCAAGGAGTAGGGCTAATCTTAGCGTAAAATATCAGTTGAACGCATGTGATAACATTTGAAAACAAATAGTAATTTGAAAGTAATGGGATATCCGCAAGATGTTCAAAGGGGGCTGCTTGCCTTGCGGTTCCGCTACTACGTCCTGATCCTGCTCAAGGTTATACTCGTCGAGATCGTCCGGTCCTATCGGAAAGAGCAACAACAACGAATGAAATAGACGAAATAATGAATACCACGGCGAAGAACATCGGCATGATATGAAATGTATGTCATGTCCTAAAGGATGCAAAATAAAGACTAATGCAGGCGGAATCAGGTTAATCGGAGTTCGGACGCTCGAATTATCGCGATCCGAATTTCTCCGGCTACTCCGGGAAACCCTAATTTGAGTTTTTAGTCATTTTCATTTTTCTCAGCATGCAAACATGGATGGAAATGACATCATTGCGTAGATCTCACTTTTCTGATCATTTTGATATATTATTTGCATTTTTCTGATAAAATATGAATTTTCTATGAATTTTATAAGGTTTAAATCATTTAAATCCCCTTTTTGTATTTTTCTCAGTAAATAAAATAAATATTTTAACCTAAATACTTTTGCTACTCAGCTCTACACTAACCTTAGAGAATGACAGTGGGCCCCTTGGTCAATTTGGGTCAAAATTGACCAAGTCTATGACAGGTGAGGCCCACATGTCATATAATTCCTATTTTCTTTTACTGATTTACTTAAATCCGACGTGTGGGGCCTAGGTGTCAAAGACACACATTCAATTAGCTCAATTAATACACTGTCAGCTGTTAATAACAGTCATTAATACGTCGGATTAGCTCTAACGACAAATCAAGCATTAATGGGTAATCATCAGCATTAATTACATTGGTTAATAACTAACTAATGATTAGAACTAAATATGTCCTAATGACCTAACTAATGGCCATTAAGGCCCTAATTCACCTGGTCAGGACCGGCCACTGCCGTGCGCTCAGTCGGCCGGCGGTAGGCTCGGGACGCCCGGGGCAGAGAGGAGGGGGCGGCAGCGCAGCTCATCGGGGAGGGCGACTGCGACGGGAGAGCGCGGCGGCGGAGCTCGGAGGAGTGACAGCGAGGCGCGGGTGGGGAGCTCGGGGACGGCCGAGGTGGAGCTAGAGCGGCGGTGGGGCTCGACGGCGAAGTGGCGGCGCTGGTGGCCGCGGAGCTCGGCGAAGGCGGCGGAGGAGCTCGGGGTAGACGACGACGGGAGTGAGCTCGGCCGGCGAGGGGCTCGGGGTAGACGACGCGGTGGCGGAGCTCGGGTTGGTGGTCGGGGCGGGGAAGCGAAGCCGGGGCGGGTGGCGACGAAGAGCTTGGTGGCGGGACGGCGAGGCGGTACGGCGGAGGGGAACGGCAAGGCGGGGAGCTCGGGGAGGCGCGGCGGTTGCCGGGGCGGACCGAGGCGCGGTGGAGCGATGGGGCGGAGGGCACGGTGGTGGGGCGGAGAAAATGGGAGAAGGGGGGCGGGCCGGCCGAGGGGGAGCCTTATAGGGGAGGTGGGCGGCGGTGCCGAGGCGGGAGTGGCGGTGCGGGGCTGCATGCTCGCTACGCGAGCCGGTGAGGTGGCAGCACGGGAGAGCGGCGGTGGGGTGAGAGAAGGGAGAGAGAGAGAGAGGAAGAAGGGAGGCGGGGTGCGGGGCAGGCCGGTGCGGGCCGCGCGGTGGAGATGCTGGGCCGGTCGGCCCAGCCGAGGGAGAGAGGAGAGCGGGCCAGAGGGAGGAGGCCCAGGCGGGGGAGGGGACTGGGCCGGAAGAGAGGCCCGTCCGGGGGGAGCGAGAGAAATTAGATAGGTTTTTCTCTTTTTTATTTTTTTATTTTCTGTTTCTTTTGAGTTCAAACTTGCCCTAATTCAAACGATTTCACTCAAGGATCATTTCAATTTAACTCTTCCTAACATTCTCAGTTACCTCATCAATTCAACTCTTTTGAATTTGCTCTAACTTAATTGATTCCAACCAAAAGTTTATGTTCTTAAATTCTGCTTTGAGACTTCAAATGGATTTCAAACCTTTCTTTGGGATTTGAATTCAGATTAAAACTTTAATTGAGCCATGCATGCCATGATGCACAATCAAAGGGAAACAAAACTGGGGATGTTACAATATCTACAATGATTTAGTCCAACAAGGTCTTCTTCATGTGGCCTTCGGACAGTTTTGAAAATAAAATGTTTTATTCAACTATTTTGAAAACTAAAAACTAGTTAGGTCCCACCTTTTGGTGTTACCTTGCCCCTGTAATTTATTCTGCGGGTTTAGGCGAGATTGTGCTAGTGGGATCACCTTTATTTCAAAATAAAAGGTTTTTGAAAACGTGTTGCCTCCTATAGCAATTGGCACAACTCGATAATCTCAGACAAATATGTCTAAATATTCAACGAGTGCCAACATTTCAAGGTCGCCTCCACCATCTCTAGGGTTTAGTCGAGAATCAAAGATTAGGATTTAGATGCTTGTATAGGTAGAAGATGCTTGGAAATGTAATCTTCATTCTTTCTTCTTTTATTATTGTATATCAGATAACTATAATTGTATTACTTTGTTTTGGTATCTTGTAGTTGATTATTGTACACTTGTAAGGGTATTCTTCAATGGAATAAAGTTTAGTTGTTCACTTATTTACATATGCTTGTATAATATATCTGCAATGTATGAGATGTAAATGAGTGAATTAATTCTACTAGCATTAGCAACTTGGTATGACAAATTCGACACAACTCAGCAACGTGAGTTGTATCTACCTCCTCTCACATCACTTCCACTAGGCTTTAAGGATTAGGGTTCTTCCGATACATGAGATGTTGCAAACATCAACAAAAGTTTCAAAACTTACTTAATTTTGTTTACTTACACACTGATCAGACTTATAGAAAAACCGAGACGTTACACCAAAATTGTAGTTTCAACTTAAACCCGCAATGTACATATAGGAATGTTTCCATATATTTCCAAAACTTGAAAGTGGACCTTTTGAATTTCTTAAAACCCCTTGTTTTCTTGGAAGGGTAATATGGTTATTTGACCATGGTCTGACCGTTGACTCTTGTCCGAATGGAAATATTGGTACTCACAATTACCATATTTGTAATTGTATTTGTCAATTGAATTTGCGAGTAATCGGCAATTGCACAGATCTGTTCAGAGTGTACATTAGAGCATCTCTAGGAGAACATCTATATGATCATCCATATCTCTATATGAATAGCCTTCTAATAATATTCTTCCTCGATATCATCCCACTACTCCAACAACACATCCACATGTTACCCTCTATATTCTCATCTCCTATATTTTAATAATATCCTATAATTAACAATATATTTTTATTGGCAATGTTTGTAATGGCTGTATTTGTAACGGTGTAACGACTATATTTTGAACAGTTATTTTTCTAACGGCCATTTTTAATGGCTATTTTTTCAACAGCAATTTTTTCAAGTCTATATATAAAAAGTCAATTTCCTATTCCTGGTTGTGTCTCCTCTTCTAGATCTCTCCATGTCCTCTCCCACGTATCTTTATCTCCTCTACCACATTGCAATGAGGCGTCACAACCTCGTCAAGCAAATGATCATGAACTCATTGTTGCTACAAACATTTATAGCAAACGATGAAGATCAGCGGTTGAATGTTCGACGTCATGGCGATTCCGTGCTAGGACGTCGGGTAATTCATCACGATAGAGAAGCCAGACATGTTAGACTATTCGAATACTACTTTTTAGAGGCTCCTACCTACAGCCCAATTATCTTTTGGCACAGGTTTAGTAACTAGTGAATATGTTTTTGTTCGCCATTCTTGTTGATCATCCCGTCTCATTTTTTATTTCCACATAGATCTAGAATGGCTCATTTTCTGTTTTTCGTATAGTACAAGCTGTAATAGAGCATGATAGCTATTTTGTGCAAAAAAGAAACAATGCTGGGGTTCTTGGGTTATCTTCTTTGCAGAAGATTATGGCTACATTTGGAATGCTAACTTATGGAGCACCAGCAGGTGCTATAGATGAATTTATTCGGGTTAGAGAAAGTACTGTTCTAGAGAGTCTTAAAAGGCTCGTTAAAGCTATTATGGAAGTCTATGGAGATGAGTACCTGAGATCTCCAAATAAGCTTCATTGTTAGATTACTTGCAATGGGAGAGGCAAGAGGTTTTCGCGGAATGCAAGGGAGTATAGATTGCATGCATTGTGATACGGAGGGCTCCCGATCTTCACGATTTGGATTGGATAACTAGCTAGGCCTAGATGGAAACCCACCCCAACAATAAACTCCAACGAGAAAGCCTTTGGGGAACTAGGAACCAAATCAACCAAGCTCTTGATTGAATGCCACGTTTACCACTCGGAGGCACACGCCGATCCGTTCAATCCAAAAGGAAAGAAAGGCCTAAGGTAGAACCCTAATCTAGAGGGAAGAAACCCTAGATTAGGAGCAAAGCTCACTTTTAGTCTTAACAATCAGTCCTATCTTGATTAGGGTTTGGGTACGGGTATTTATAACCCTAACCCCGTAACCCTTGAGGGCTAAGCCAAGTCCTTACATGGGCCTCGGCCCGTTACTGTGCGCAGACAGTACGCCTGGACATTCCGGGGTAACTTGTCCGGAATGTCCGGCCGTAGGGCCCGGACATTCCGGGGTAAGTTTTCCGGAATGTCCGGACGTCTTGTTCAGTGGACGTCCGGAGGGTCGGAGTTGGCGCTCCGGGCAGGGGTCATCCGGAGTCTCCGGGTCTGGGGGCCGGAGTGTCCGGGAGTGGAGTTGGAGGGTGTTGTTCTCGGCCACCCTACCGGAATGTCCGGGCTTGGTGCCGGAGTGTCCGGACACCATCCCAAGAGGAGCACATTCCTGGCGGGGGACGTCCGGAGACTCCGGGCTTGCCCAGAATGTCCGGGTGTGTTGTGGGACCTCGGTGTCTCCGGGATTGGGTCTTCCGGAGTGTCCGGGTATCCTTGTCCGGAATGTCCGGACATGCTTCCTAGGAAGCAACCCAAGTCCTTCCTCCCCTTGGCGTCGCTCCACTTGGTCGTTCCTTCACATCTAAGCAAGCAAAGAGTTGAAGCATCAGGTAGTATACCATTCGACCTCAGATCAAGTGGGAAGGAGTCAAGGAATAGAAACACCTCGTGTTGGATAGTCTTAGCTCGAGCTCTTGTCATTGGACCACGAGAGTTTGGAGGTGGACTTGGTGGATTGGAATGAGCCGTGGTATCTTCACCCTTGGTGCAGGAGATGTCCGCATCATTCCCCCCTTCTTGAAAAGGAGTCGACCTCGACTCCAAGTCATTGTAGCCATGGAAGGGTGAAAGGTCTGCGACGTTGAAGGTGTTGCTCACCGAGTACTTGTCCGGTGGAAGATCAATCTTGTAGGCGTTGTCGCCGATGCATTGAAGCACTTGGAAGGGACCATCTCCGCGTGGCTCGAGCTTGGAGTTATGTTCTTCCGGAAATCGCTCCTTGCGGAGGTGAATCCACACAAGATCACCGGGGTCAAACACCATCTTTTTCTTGATTTGGTTGACTTTATTGGCGTGACGAAGCACTTGTTGCTCGATTGTGGCCCTTGTCGTCTCATGGAGCTTCTTGATGAACGCCGCTCGCTTGGAGGCGTCCATGTTGACTCGCTCATGTTGTGGTAGTGGAAGAAGATCGAGTGGTGTAGAGGGGTTGAAACCATACACCACTTCGAAGGGACTCAAACTTGTGGTAGAATGCACCGCTCAGTTGTAGGCGAACTCCACATGGGGAATGCAGTCCTCCCACTCCCGCAAGTTCTTTTTGATCATGACTCGAAGAAGTGTGGAAAGGGTGCGGTTGACGACCTCGGTTTGCCCATCCGTTTGAGGGTGGCATGTGGTGGAGAAAAGAAGCTTGACGCCCAATTTGGCCCACAACGTCTTCCAAAAGTAACTTAGGAATTTGACGTCACGGTCGGAGACAATGGTCTTGGGGACGCCATGAAGCCTCACAATTTCCCTGAAAAATAATGTAGCAATATGTGAAGCATCGTCGGTCTTGTGGCATGGAATGAAATGAGCCATTTTTGAGAATCTATCCACAACCACAAATATGGAATCCCTCCCCGTTTTGGTCCTAGGCAATCCTAACACAAAGTCCATGCTAACATTTTTCCAAGGTGCACTAGGAACAGGAAGTGGAGTATAAAGACCGTGAGAGTTTAGTTTTGACTTAGCTTTGTGGCATGTAATGCATCGTTGGACGAATCTCTCCACATCTCATCGCATTTTCGCCCAATAGTAGTGGTTGGACAGTATCATGTAGGTCTTATCCCTCCCAAAGTGTCCCATCAAGCCACCGCCATGTGATTCCTACAAAAGTAGCAAACGCACAGACGACTCGGGGATGCATAGTTTGTTAGCTCGAAAAAGGAAACCCTCATGCACATGATATTTGTCCCAACCCTTTCCTTCTCTACAATTAGCAAAAGGAGAAGCAAATTCAGGGTCATTAGCATATAAATCTTTCAAGCACTCTAAACCCAAAACTTTAACTTCAAGTTGATTCAAAAGGGTCATTTTACGGGAAAGAGCATCCGCCACAACATTTTCTTTACCCTTTTTGTATTTGACTACATAGGGAAAGGTTTCAATAAATTCAACCCATTTTGCATGTTTTCGGTTCAATTTAGCTTGGCCCTTAAGGTATTTCAACGATTCATGATCGGAATGAATAACAAATTCTTTTGGCCAAAGATAATGTTGCCAAACTTCTAGGACACGAACCAAAGCATACAATTCTTTATCATAAACCGGATAGTTGAGTTGAGCACCATTCAATTTCTCACTAAAGTAAGTGACCGATTTACCTTCTTGCATGAGCACACCCCCTATACCGATTCCACTAGCATCACATTCAACTTCAAAGGTTTTAGTGAAATCCGGTAAAGCAAGCAAGGGTGCCTCGATTAGGCGTTTCTTTAATTCTTGAAAAGCGTTCTCTTAAGATTGCCCCCATACAAAAGGAATGTTCTTTCTAGTCAATTCATTCAAAGGGGAAGCAATAGCACTAAAATCTTTGACAAATCGACGGTAAAAACTTGCTAGGCCATGAAAGCTACGCACTTGACTCACGTTGATAGGGGTAGGCCAATTTTTAATTGCTTCAATTTTAGATTCATCTACTTTTATGCCATGAGTAGAGACAACAAGGCCTAGAAACACAAGTTTCTCCGTACAAAAAGTGCATTTCTCAAGATTAGCAAACAAGCGTTCATGCCTAAGCACGAGTAGAACTTGCTTAATGTGAGCAACATGATCATGCAACGTCCTACTATATATGAGAATGTCATCGAAGTAGACTACCACAAATTTTTCGATGAATTGGCGCAAGACATGATTCATTAGGCGCATAAAAGTGCTAGGAGCATTGGATAAACCAAAAGGCATGACAAGCCACTCATATAAGCCAAATTTGGTTTTAAAAGCAGTTTTCCATTCATCTCCCTCACTCATCCTTATTTGGTGATAGCCACTCTTCAAATCAATTTTAGAGAAAATGGTTGCGCCACTAAGCTCATCAAGCATGTCATCTGAACGAGGAATGGGATGGCGATAACGCACGGTGATATTATTGATGGCTCAGCAATCAACGCACATGCGCCAAGATTCGTCCTTTTTAGGGACAAGAATAACGGGAACGGTGCAAGGACTTAAGCTTTCGTGAACATACCCCTTGTCAAGTAGCTCCTGCACTTGACGTTGAATTTCCTTGGTCTCCTCGGGGTTGGCACGATAAGGTGGCCGGTTGGGAAGAGGCGCTCCCAGAATGAGGTTGATGCGGTGCTCGATGCCTCGAATGGGTGGAAGCCCCGCCGGGATCTCATCGGGAAAGACATCCTCGAACTCCTGCAACACACGAGACATAGCTAGAGGAAGTGGAGGTGAGTCGTTAGTCAAAGCAACTACATCTTTGTACATAAGTACAAAGTGTAGCGTAGGTAGGTCATTCCTCACTCCTCTCATCTCGGATTTGGTGGCTAGCATCACTAAGCCTCTACTTGCTTCCTGATTCTTTTCTCTCACTTTGGGCTTGTGGCTCTCGCTCACTGATTTTTGGAAGTCACTCAAAGTTGTGCTCTCTCGCTCATCTCTCTTCTTTTCTTCTTGAAGCCTTGCCAACTTTTGAGCATTGTTGGTGATGATTTGGCTTCGCGTCATGGGACGAAGCACATACTCCTTATGGTGCCATCGAAAGATGTACTCATTGGTGTGGCCATCGTGGCGCGCCGCTCGGTCGTACTGCCATGGGCGGCCCAATAAAAGGTGGCACACCGTCATGGGCACCACATCACACTCCACCGTGTCCTGATAAGCTCCAATCTTAAAGGAGACTTGCACCATGTGTTGTATCTTGACGGTGCCGCTGTCACTCAACCACTGCACATGGTAAGGATGTGGATGCTTCTTGTACTTCAGGTTGAGTTTAGAGCACAGCTCTTGACTTGCCAAATTGTGACAACTCTCTCCATCGATTATGACTTTGATGGTTTTGCCGTCGATTGCGGCCTTGGTTTGGAAGAGGTTGCACCGTTGTTCAGGCTCATCTTAAAGTTGGACGGTGAGGATCTTCTTGGTGACGACGAGGGATGGACCCGACTCAGTCTCGCAATAGATTCGCTCCTGTCCATCTTCATATTCTCCTTCTTGTTCAATTCGGGCTACTTCATGGATGGCATCAATCTCGCCCTCGCTAGCAGACTCATACTCGCCTTCTTCAGTGATCAACATTACTCGTGCATTGGGGCACTCTCTTTGCATATGACCACGCCCTTGGCACTTGAAGCATACGATGTCGCGAGTCTTGCCCGTGGAAGCCATTGAAGAAATAGTGCTTAGACTCGGTGCTCCCTTTGAAGAAGAGGTGGTAGGACGGTTTGTGTTTGTCCATTGGCGCACACTTGTACTTCCACCCCCCATATGACTCTCTGTCTTGGTGGAGGTAGCTCTTGGGGCAAACTTTGCACTCGAACTAGGGCGAGGAGCAACTGTCGGGGCACGTGAAGTGTAAGGAGTGGAACGTGCGGCATATATTGAAGACTTGGAGTAGCGAGCGTCCTCTTGCACTTGGCGCTCGGCCTTGATAGCCTGATGCACTAACTCCACAACTGTGTTGTAGGGTTGATAGTCAGCGATGCGCTTGATTGGATGGTTCAACCCGGCCAAGAAACGGGCCATAGTCTGCTCTTCAGTCTCCTGGACATTAGCTCGGATCAAGGCGGTTTTCATTTCCTTGAAGTATTCTTCAACTGACCGACTGCCTTGTTTGAGGTCTTGGAGTTTCTTGAAGAGATCTCGCTTATAGTACTTGGGCACAAAGCGAGCCTGCATTTCTCTCTTCATCTCTGTCCAAGACATGACAGGTAGCTCTCCATGTTTGCCTCGCTGATTTTGCACTTGTTCCCACCAAATAAGTGCATACCCATCGAACTCAAGTGAGGCCATAGCAACTTTCTTCTCTTCGGAGTAATTGTGCATCCGGAAGACCTTGTTCACCTTGAGCTCCCATGTGAGGTATTCTTCGGGATCCATTGCATCACCGGAGAACTTGGGCATTGTGAACTTAAGCTTGCCAAACTTTTCTTCCTCATCTCCTGGTGGACCCCTCTGCCGGTGTTCTGTACCCTCATCCTGATAATTCCGCCTTCTGAACCTGGGTCTCTGTCCGGGTGCCTTTGATGTTGTTGGTCATTAGGTTGATAAAAGCTTGATCCTCCCTCTGATGCACTTCCCTCGTGCCCATCACGTCCTTGGTGCCTCCTTGCCCGACCATGATTGTGTGGCCCCAAGGTTGGGTCTCAGGTTCCTGATGGAGGAAGGGATGCTCGGTGTCTAGCGGTTCTTCGAGCTTGGGCACACCGTGCTGCCATCTCAGCATCGGTCTCATCAAGAGGATCCTCCTCATCAATCTCTGCTTCTGGAATCTGGCCTCGAAGTGCTTGCACAACTTCCTGCACGATGCTTGTCTTCATAGATTCCATCTGTCGGGTCATATCATACCTCAAATTGTCCACAGTGTCATGGAGGCTCCGTTGGAGGGCCAAATGTTGCCCTCGAGTCACACAATCCTCATTACCACTCGCTCCATGGGATCCTTCCCTAGACATGGTTAGCAATGTAACAATATATTGAAATATGTGGAATTTGGGAACTCCCTCACCTCACTCACCACCAAAATCCTTGCCTCCTTGGATTGAAGGATCGGGGCCCATGGAAGGGAAACGCGTTCCTCAAGAGTAGGTTGAAGAAGTTCCAAGTCCCAAGGCACTAGTCCAACAAAGCTTTTGGTGGATCTCGGAAAGGATTAGCACAAGATACTAAGTAAAATGGAATAATGAGATTTTGTGATGATTAGTAATAATCCACAATGAAACAATGCAATATGAGTTGACCTCAAGGATATAAGCGAAGCTCAAACAACTCACTCACAAAGATAATGGGATTTGTGCAACCAAGGAAATGAGCTAGAACAAAAGGATCCTAGCGAAGACTATGAGCTCGCGTTGCACAAATACAAGGAAAGACGCTAGCTCGATTGCAAAAAAAATAGGGTTAAAGATTTGCACACTTGACTACCCTTCCCTAATTCAGATTTTCCTTCAAGCTCGCGTTTCCCTACAAAGGATCATTGGCATTGACTTGTGTTCTTTCTCTTTCTTTCTTTCCCTTTCCTCTTCTTCTTCTTTTTTTTTGCCAAGATCTTACAAGACTATCGTTGTTGATTGCTTGGGAAGAGCTAAACTAGATAGAACAAGTGCACAAAACCCTAGCAATCATCGAAGAGCTAGTCTTGATAGGATCAAAGTCGTCGCAAAAGGAGGATGTTGGTTCACAAAGGACGAGAGCAAGGTAGACGGTTATACCTCGCTCGATGCAGTCTGCAATTGCTCTGTCCGGAGATTCCGGGGTAGATTGCCCGGACACTCCGGGTGGGCCCGGAGATTCCGGGGTAGATTTCCCAGATACTCCGGGGTACGTCCCGAGAGACGTGACTTCCGGCTGCTGCAGGCCGGAGACTCCGGGGTAGGCCAGATACTCCGGGTGTGCTGGGGGTTTTCAGATCTGAAACAGGGGCGGCCCCAAAAACCACGAAACGGAGGGGGAAAACGAGGAATAGGCCAAGGCAATGCAAAGGAAGGTTAGATCAACAAATATAGCAAAGATCTAGTGGATCAAAACCAACCAAAACTCACCCAAAACTCCGAATCGCATCACGATTTCAAAACGGGCTCTTTTTGTGGGGTTTTCGAAATAGGCAAGAAAAACCAAATCAAAGCTAGCAATTGGGGGTAAGGAAAAGAGGGGATACAAATCCAAATTGTGTCAACCTAGAGCTCTGATACCAAGTTGATACGGAAGGCTCCCGATCTTCACGATTTGGATTGGATAACTAGCTAGGCCTAGATGGAAACCCACCCCAACAACAAACTCCAACGAGAAAGCCTTTGGGGAACTAGGAACCAAATCAACCAAGCTCTTGATTGAATGCCACGTTTACCACTCGGAGGCACACGCCGATCCGTTCAATCCAAAAGGAAAGAAAGGCCTAAGGTGGAACCCTAATCTAGAGGGAAGAAACCCTAGATTAGGAGCAAAGCTCACTTTTAGTCTTAACAATCAGTCCTATCTTGATTAGGGTTTGGGTACGGGTATTTATAGCCCTAACCCCGTAACCCTTGAGGGCTAAGCCAAGTCCTTACATGGGCCTCGGCCCGTTACTGTGCGCAGACAGTACGCCTGGACATTCCAGGGTAACTTATCCGGAATGTCCGGCCGTAGGGCCCGGACATTCCGGGGTAAGTTTTCCGGAATGTCCGGACGTCTTGTTCAGTGGACGTCCGGAGGGTCGGAGTTGGAGGGTGTTGTTCTCGGCCACCCTACCGGAATGTCCGGGCTTGGTGCCGGAGTGTCCGGGCACCATCCCGAGAGGAGCACATTCCTGGCGGGGGACGTCCGGAGACTGGGCTTGCCCGGAATGTCCGGGTGTGTTGTGGGACCTCGGTGTCTCCGGGATTGGGTCATCCAGAGTGTCCGGGTATCCTTGTCCGGAATGTCCGGACATGCTTCCCAGGCAGCAACCCAAGTCCTTCCTCCCCTTAGCGTCGCTCCACTTGGTCATTCCTTCACATCTAAGCAAGCAAAGAGTTGAAGCATCAGGTAGTATACCATTCGACCTCAGATCAAGTGGGAAGGAGTCAAGGAATAGAAACACCTCGTGTTGGATAGCCTTAGCTCGAGCTCTTGTCATTGGACCACGAGAGTTTGGAGGTGGACTTGGTGGATTGGAATGAGCTGTGGTATCTTCACCCTTGGTGCAAGAGATGTCCGCATCACATTGGAAGTGGGAAAATTGCCCTACATCTTGGTAAGAAATGTATACCGGTCATGTGCACGAGCCCATAATTATTCTGGAAGCCGTTGTTTCATAAGATCTTTTGATTTGGCACACTTTCTTTGGTTTACCGGGGTCTCACAATGATATTAATATTCTTCACCGTTCTCCTCTATTTAAAAAACTAGCTGAAGGACCAGCTCCAAAAGTGAAATACACTATCAATGATCATAACTATACAATGGGCTATTACCTAGCAGGTGTCATATATCCACTATGTGTAAAATTCGTGAAGACAATACCATCTCCACAAGGGAATAAGAAAAAGCTTTTCTCCCAAGCCCAAGAAGCTGCTAGGAAGGATGTAGAACGAGCATTTGGAGTTCTACAAGCTCATTTTTCCATTATTCGTGGACTTGCAAGGTTTTGGGATCAAGAGACACTAGGACAAATCATGACAGCTTGTGTTACCATGCATAACATGATAATTGAAGATGAGTAGGAAGGACCGAAAGACTTCAATTACGATCATGTGGGAGATATGGTAACAGTTTCTCATGAGCACACTCCTGAGCTATCTCAGTTTATGAAGTATATTCAAAGTAATCATGATATAAGAAATAGACAAGCTCACTCTCAACTTCAAGATAATCTAGTCGAACACCTCTCGCAACCGTCGGCAAAGTCGTAGTTCTAATAATGTATGCAGTTGTAATAATGTAGTCGGAACCTATCAAGTAGTGTTTAAATTATAGAGGGGTGTAGTGTTTTCAAATTATGTATGATGATGTACGCAGTTTTTTCTGAATTAATGTATTCATTTTTTCTTCTTAATATAGTCAAGTGTCCTCTTTCTTACAACAAGTATTTCACACAATTTATAGCTTGTACAACAAATAGTTCGTACACCAAATAGTTCAAACAACTTCTAGCTCATACAACAAATTGTACATACAACTTATAGCTCATACAACAGATAGTTCACACAACTTTTAGCTCATACAATAAATAGTTCATGCAACTTAAAGCTCATACAAATAGTGTAGCTCATGTAGTTGCGTTGTACCGTCAAGTGATGATCTCACCCTGCAAGCTCATGTAGCATTGTTGTTGTGGCCTAGCCATAGCACTTATGTACATGCTCATATCCTCTTTTCATCATTTCTTCTCTGTTGATCTAACTTTTGTTGTTCTAGTGCTATCTTATTTCTTTCTATTTCTTGCTTACTTTCTTCTAATGCAATCATCTTTTCTTGCATTGCAATTGCTCACTCATAGTGAGTGTCCTTCTTAGCCACTTTCTTATCTTCCCTCTTGCGGCGATACGCACAGACAAAGTGACTTCCCGACTATACATATCTCATAGAGTAGCACGACAGAAGCATTGCAATGGTTCAAATATTACAATCTTAATTTACAAACTCGTAATACAACAGAAAGTCTTACAACATGTCCCCAATAGTACGGGGAATTTAAAACCGTTCCATTCGGCTACAGCAAAAGTCTTCATTACTACTCTCGGCTCACTCGACCTACTAACTACTCGGTGTTGATCTCGTCGTGGAACTCGACGTAGTAGTTGACGCCTTCGTCCTCCTTTGTCGTCGCTTGCTCTTCGGGAACTTCGTCGTCGATCTCGACGTAGACCACCTCCTCCTCTGTCATCGGCTCACAGGCTACTCAAAGGAATTAGATAGAGGGATGAGTACAGAAGGTACTCAACAAGTCCAGGAATAGCAAAGAGGTGTTTAATGCACTATCTACTGAGAACGGCAACGTTCTTCAAAATTAATGTAGTTTGAACGGTAAGAGAGTCAAGTTTTAATTTAAAGAGACTAATGATCTCTTGTCTCACAAGCTGCTAGGATTCCCGATGAATCCCTTTCTTGCCGGATTCGCAGTTCCAACCGGGAACACGGAGTGACAATGCCACAATTCTATACACTCTGCAGAGGTGCGCAACTGTACCCACAAACGACTACAGTCATGTATTTGAGGTGGCCAAACCTCATCTACACTCCCGAGGTCACAGAGCCGTTTCGCCGCCCGCTCGGCCATACTCCACGTCGTAGTCCGTACAGGACTACCGGTCCCAATTCCTAATGTGGATTAACCAACTTACGGCCAGAGCCACTTCTTCCAACATGTTGTGACAAGTCGACGCATGGATTTGATCACTTGTGACTAGCCAACCCATAGCCAGTTCACTTGTGACTAGCCAACCTACAGCTAGTATCACCTTCCTGGCAGTCGATCCCACTGCCGAGGTCTTACGTTCCCAGGGGAGTATGAACCTAGGGCAAAGGTACTTAGCTCAGCCCCGCCCATACAGGGTATGTGGTATGCGCGGTCGCTATGGTCCTTAAGCACATTCGATCATTGGTTGCATTAACCTTATATGAAACATTCCCGTGTGATGAAATCACCTTCCAATGTGCTACCCGCACCCTTTCCAGGATTTCATCACCCACCATGCCATCGCCCAAGAACCGGCGATCCAACAACAACACAACAGTTGATTCGTCTTTAGAAAATAGGTTTTGTGCACGTTGTAGACCAGAGGGAAATTTGGTAAAGCATCTCAACGGACATGAACAAGAAACTGGACTTGCCTGGTATCGGAGTGGAAATGGAGTTCGAAGGGTTTACTTGTGGAACTCCGGCTTCTGGCAAAGAAAATAATAAAGTCCGATAAGGACTTATCTAGAAGATTTCCGAGCATGAATGCGAATGACATGGCAGTATGCATACATGTGATGATGCGTCTATCAAAATGATTTAATAGAAACTAAATATGAATTACTTAAACATTCTTTAGAAGGTTTTAAAAACAACTAGAGGGATAACCAAGCCTTAGCCATCGTTATCATTTTCATTCGATATTAACCTCTCGTCATAATAACCCTAATCAACTTAACCTTTGGTTTAGATTTACCTAGAGTTCAATATTTCCCTCTCAAACTCTTCTAGTTGGCTTAGGTATGGGATTAGAAATTTAAGAACTAATTCAAGGTTTAACTTTCCTAGAAAAGAATAATGTATTTTTACTCAATTTAGAGAGAGAAAAGCAATCTAAGATTTTAAATAGGTTTAGATCTTTTTCAAGCAGCTACTAAGATTTCAAATTCTTGATATATCTATGTATACACATATATATATATACTATACATCATTTCTTTATCTCAAAGCTCAAAAGGAAAAGGATTAGTTCAATTCATTTTCTGCCTAAAAGGAATTAGAAACACACTTTTGTATATCTATACTTTTAATATATACTTTCATTTGATTCTCATATCAATTTCCATTTTTCCTCATTTTTTTCTTTAAACTCTGGTCCCTTAACCCAGCTCTGTCTCTCTCCTTCCCTTTACCGCACCCAACCGGCTCCATCTCTCCCAGGCACCGTAGCGCCGCCGCCACCTAGATGCGCCTCCTCCCTTTGGTCCGGTGCCTTGGCACGGCGTTGCCGCGTTTCTCCCTGGACACCTCCGCCGTCTCAGGCGGATGCTCCAACGCGCGCCCCACCGCTTCCTTCGCTGCCGCCTGCCCCCTTTTCTCTTCTTCCTCGGGTGACCGCGCCGCCGGGTCCTCTGCTCCATATCACTGCCCGCGCGCGGCGTCGCCACCACTCGCGCTCGCCTTGGCTCGGCTCCGTGGCCCCCTTGGCTCGCCGGCCCTTGGGGTTACCGCCTCCCCAGAAGCTGCGCCTTCTCCATCCCGCCGTGCGCCTCGGCCGCCGCCCGGGACGACTGCGGCCGGCGTCGTAGCCCCCCTCGCTGGGGCTCCGTCGGCCCGCCTCCCGTTGGTGGCGCGCCGTGGTGCCCCGGTGTCCACGGTCTCTCCTTCCTCAGGTAAGTATTTTTCCCCAATTCCTTCTCTTAGTCCCCAAATTCTAGGGTTCTAGATAATTTGGTCCAGTTAATGCTTGGGGATGATTTGAGTTAGTGCAAACTCGTGCTCTCAATTGCTTGATTCCTAGGTGTTGTTCTACTAAAATCTCTGTGAGTATAGCCTATTATGCTCAGATTGAGAGAAGAACAGATTACTATTTTGGTTTTTGTGTATGCATTGGGTTCGATTCTAGTTAATGTAACTCACTGCTGAAGCAAATTAAGATATAGATACTACACTTGGTGTTTGGCTAACTGGTAGAGATGTTCTACCTCTGAGGCATAACTGATTTACAGCTGGTAAGAACAGATACAATTAGTTCTTAGTTTACTTTGCTTTCGGTACATACTCATGCATATATATATGCGAGGTAATGAATCTAAGGAACAGATACCTAGCTTGGTCTTAGTTATTGCCTGATCTCTTCCCTTTTGCATATAACCAAAGTCAGTTGATTAACTGAAAGAACAGATGTCCCAGTTGATTTTAGCTTAATCAGAGATAGAACAATGGTTGCATTTGGGTTCATGCATATATATATGTCAATTATCAAATTGAAAGAGCATATATTGCTTGATATGATTATCTTTCTTTTGGTAATAATTAAATTTGAGGAAAAAATCTTATAAGAGCATGTTTCTACCTTAGACCTTTGCTTATGGAGGTTGACATACATATGTGTATGTTTAGAACTAAGGTCAGATGCTACAATTGTCCTTTAGCTGACTTTTATGCATGCATAGTTAAGTTCTCTAGCTTCCCCTATAACATTAACTAGTGATCTGGTTGTGGAAATGAGTCTCTTACTACTTGTGCATATTTGCGTTAGTTCCTTAACTGAAAGGACAAGATTCTTCTCTTGACTTTGTTGGTTCTCTGCTGCCTCTATTATACCCATGCCTAAGCTCAATTTAGCTAAGTTAAGGACAGATACTTACTTGGCCATTAGCTCAGTTTGTATTGATTCGGTGTTTGAATACTAGATAACTGAAACTAATAAGAACAGATACTGTGTTTGATTCTTAGTTTTAAATCTGAAATTCTCTTTTCCTGGGGTTAATTTGAGATAAGATATACTTGATGAGAACAGATTACTATACTTGATTCTTTAGCTCCCCTCTCTTGCCTATATGCATCTACATATCTCAATATCAGTTTTATTAAACTGAAAAACAGATGCTACAACAGATGCCTACTTGCTGCCTTAACTTGCTATACTGATTTCCTAAGAAAATTCTGAAGAAGGTACTAGGAAACCTGATAAGAACAGATACTTCACTAGTTGCCTTATGAAACCCAATGATGAATCTGACAAAGCTGAGGATTTTGTTTGAGACACTATGGTGCTCATTGGTAAGAACAGGTACTATCAAGTCTCCAACTAAAATCCTATGATGAGAAAAGAATTCTGAGGGTCCCTTGCTGCTATTTTTCCCCCAACTATATGCATTTGCAAAGTTGGGATAATCTAGATGGGGTATTACCTTGTTTCTGAGCTGGACAAGAACTTCCTCCTTTGATCTAGCTCCTAGGCTTGCTGGTCCTCCTTATGGTTGTGGCTCTCTTCTACTCCTCGCTGATCCTGGTCTTCCTTCCCTCACTGGTGGCCTGCTCTTCTCCTTTCTGTTCCTCCACTCCTTGTTTAACTTTTCTCTTGAGCTCGTATGTGGTGGCTGCTATACTCTAGCTCTTTATTGGCTCCTAAAAATGGTGGTCTCACCTCTTCCTATGCTCCTTCTCCTCCTCTACAGCTCCGCTTGATGTTTCGGTGGCTTTGTCTCCTGAAGCTTGCCTTTGTTACGGCTGCTACACTCCCTTGCTTGGTTTACAAGCTGCTGGAATGGCTAGTTTGATATTTTTCTTAGTTGCCTTATGAGCTAAGGTATTTGACTTAGGTCAATTTTGATGAGCTGATGGATATTTGTCTCGGTGGCTGTTGCCTTATCTGAACATGTTGCCTGACCCATTTCTATGTGGCTGCTTGAATGTGTGGATAATATGACTCCCTTGCTGCCTTAGTCGGTTGGATACTTCCAGCTTGGCTGATATTTTTACTAGTTGTCTTACTTGCTAAGGTTGCTGCTTTGTGGTTCAAGGGTTTTGACTTTGGTCAATTGTTGTGGCTAAAGGTATTTCATTTGCTACCATGCAATGTAACTTGGTGGCTGGTTGAACTATTGAAATGAATTTGTTGCCTTAACAAAACATGTTGCCTCGATTTATTTTATATGAGGGCTGCCGAATGGTTTTTTACTGGATGGTTTGAATGCTTCTCTCAAGGACGTGGGCTGATGGCTGGACTTTGATATTGGCTGCCTTATCTAATCTTTGGTTTTGCAGAATTTAAATTTCTTTTGAAAGCAAAATTATGGAGGCAATGTAGTATAGGGGTAACTAAAATTATTTTACTACTTCTCATCTCTCTTCTCCCTAGTTTACGAAATACTAGATTTGTCCAACGAGGGTCTTAGCCACGTGGCCCTCGGACATTTTTTCCAAAACAAAATGTTTTCAAAAACTATTTTTGAAATTAGAAAATTATTTAGGTCATCGGCACTCTTTTGCCCCCGCAGCTAACCCTGCGGATGTCAGCGGAACTATGCCGATAAGACCACTTGTATTTTCAAAATACCGATCTCAAAAACCTTTGCCTCCTACAGCAACGGCGTGATTCCAACAGTCTTGAGTCTCTATACTCGACGACCTCGGATGTCGCCAACATTTCCGAAGACCCTTCCCCCTCCGACTCTCAGTGTTCGCCTCCGACTTGAAGACTCAAAGACTTCAAAGATCCAAAGGTCCAAGAAGTAGGGTTTAGATTGTGTATAGGTAGAAATATTTCAATGTAATTTTTTATTCTTCTTCTTCTTTATACTTTTGTAATATTGTTGTAACATGACATTGTATTATTCCTAATCAATAAAGTCCCATATTCCAATATTATGAACATGTGTATCATAATCATGATGTATGCCATGTATAATGCAGATGCACAACCAATTCCTTCCCCTCTTTCTCTAACTCTTGACGTAACTCTTGCCGTTCCTCGGTAGATTCGGGTTAACTCAGCTATGCGAGTTGACCTAGCTCCCACCTTACGACACTTAACTCTAACCTAAAAACCAGGATTCTCACACCTCTCTATCTTCTTTGACCAAGCTTTATCCAATGCTAACATGATAATACTACTATTTGAAGACACATAACTTTTGCCTCATCCTAATCATTTTTTCTCGGCTTTCTTACCAGTTGGTCTTCTCAAGGAATCATGTTCAAGCCTCAACTACATCATCATTAGAGGTAGTACCTAGATAAGAAGTATCCGGACTTGCATTAGAGGCCATCTTTTACAAGCAGAGTAAAAAGTTAGTTGTATACCCTGCCTTGCGTTGTCATCCTGCTTTGCCTTCTATTTTGAATCCGGTCATAACATCCACAAAACTTGTTAACCTGTTCTTGAATAGTACCCCACCGGTTCGAGAGAGAATTTTGATTGTGCACTAGCTTGAATTTCCTGTTCTTGTGGTAGTAATGATAAATCCTCGCCTAGTAAGAATCAAAACTGGTATTTAGCCATGCTTGTACCAACAAGTCAACTTCTTGCTCAGTGAAATCTTTGGATATCTTGTTTTTGGGTCTCAAGGAGATGATAGGTTCTTCAATTTGCGAAGGTTGCTCTCTAATTGGTCTAAAATTCTGACTATCCTCCCAAGTTGCACCATCGATTCCACCACTCAACAAGCTAGAATAAAATCCATTCTCCATTGGACCACCCTGCTTTAACATGAGTAACTTAATATGCTTATATATCACAACACAATCTTAATGAACTGAATAGGATGATCAACAACCAATGCATCCAAAGCTAGTAAATTGTTCAATACATAAAGTCTAGAACATACGAATAGCTAATATATCGTTCGATACATAAAGTCCACAACATACAAATAGCTAGAACAAGTCATCACTCATAATACAAAATACTATCATACCCATAATCATGAGGTTCTGAATTGATACTCTCTTTCCTCGCAATGCTCCCAATAATCCCGTTTACCACTATCATCACTCACATAATCGCAAGGGATACGATCATCGGGGTCGTTGTCATTCTCGGTGTCGTCTTGGTCAACAACTATTCCATCTTTTTGAAGCAAAGCAACTGATTCTATGGAGAGCTGATCAATGCTCCGTGCTAGTTGGCCAATTGAACTAGGACATAGTTGAAATCGTTGTCGACAGTACGTGACATAGGAGAGAAGCTATCATTGGTAATTTTCTTACAGGCGTTTTAGATCACCTCTAGTTCTTTAATGGTCCATACACAACCTTCACTAATTTTTCGCAGATCCTTGTCCATCACTAGACTAGCAAAATACAACATGTGCACAACATGAGAACTACAAGCATGCTAGAAATATATATTGCTTCATTAATTCTATATAATACATGCATATTGCTCTGTGTTAAAGCATTGAAGGGACAATCACAGATAAGCATGCTACTAATGAAACTTCTATAAAAACAGGACTTGCATACAAATAGCTAAGACACCACTGAATTATTTATTGCATTAGATAAGATTGCACCAATGTGAGAATATCTTTTAGAATCAAATTAAGCTTCACAAATGTATACATAATACTTGCAAAGAAGTGTCAGTTAGAAAGCATGGTTGTAGGAAAAAATTTGGCAGCAGATTTACAAAGTGCAGCCATATGACTAAAGGCACATAGGTTAGGGGGGATAAAAGCATATTTGCATTGTAGAATTGACTTAGGAGCAAGGATGGCTCTTGATTCGTAACTAGATAACCAAGTACAACACTACTACAAAACATAGCTTTAGTGACACATTTATGTAGCATATGAAAAATGTGTTACAGTAATTAATATAGTAATACATGATATGTGTTCCAAATAAAGTTGTAACACATATTTTGTGAGGCATAAAAATGTGTTACAAAGTTGTCCAAAGTGTTACACTGTTGCAACACATATCTCATGTGTGAATAGGTGTTGCAAGGCTGTAACATATGTGCTAGGTGCAAAATGGTGTTACAAGGTAGTAACAAATATCTTAAATGTGAAATGACGTTATAAGGTTGCAGGTATAACTATTGGCATACATTACATACCTTTCTTTGTCAATTCAAGTTGATGGGTAAACTGGTTAGATGTGTAAACATATAAAGAGGTTTCGGGTTCAAAACTTGGTTCATGCAATAAATAATGGTGTCAAATGCTTACCACTTTGATTAAATTTTTATTACACTATTTTGAGAAATATTTTACTAAACAATGTTACGATATTTGGAGAAAATGTGTTACTAATATGTTGTTACATTTATGCTACGTGTTGGGTTACCTAGTTGTAACAACACTTTTCATATATAGAATCACATATATATTACATAAACATCGTTGTAGTAACATAGACTACAAGAGCACATATCAAAATGTGTCACCACATTTCTTAGGAACACATTTTTAAAATTTTAGTAGCACATGAGAATGTTACTACATCCATGTACCAATGTATAAGTTTAAGAAATAATTCAGTTGGCGATCAGTAAACAACCAATCTTACGTAATACGTGGAGAAGAGAGAGTAATATGTGGAAGGGGATCGTATCCGGAAGCTGATCACGAATCAGGCCACTGACGAGAAGATTTATATAGGTTCGGATCCCCTCAGGATAACAACCCTACGTCATGTTGGTTATATTGATCACGAGACAAAGTACAAGGGAGGTGTCTAGTCCTAGATGGAACCTACAACTAGTTGGATGAGGTTGTCGAGGCTAATCTTCCCTTCTACTTTCTCGAAAGTCGATTGATCTTGGGATGTCTAATTGGTATCAAATCTGATTCTATTGATCTTATCTAGCTTGTCTTCTCTGAAGGCCATCGGGGTCCTTTTATAGAGAATACACCGTATCGTGGGCAATACGGACTCATCCCCAAATAGAACTCTCACATCCTTAAATATCAGAATTGACTACCTAATTTAAGGAGTCTACCCACGGGTGGTTTCCTTATCGAAGTAGAGTCCTTCTCCGAGATACATATCCTCTCAGGTAGGTAGAATACTCCTAGGTCTTTGTGTATTCATATACGGATATCATCGTCGTATATAGTAGTTGTGTATTACTCATCGTCAAATTTAAATCAATTATGAAAATATAGTATGAGCAAAAATAATTCAAACCATTTGTGGAAATACAGTATAGGCCATGCCAGAGAAAGAATTTAGAACAGAACAATAACACAGAACCGCATCGCATATGCTTGTCAAGCATGAAGTGCTAGAGCGGCAGAGCTGCATCCTATACTCATACATATCAAATCCAAATTGCTACGATGGCTGAAATTACTCAATACCAAATATCATAGCATGATTTTGGTTGGCCACCACAGTACTAAACTGAGGCACAAATTAAACATGCTGCAGACAGTAAGAGCATAACTAGGAGGTCAACTTAGCCTGCTCGGCGAAATACTGGCACCAGTCCCTTCTAAGCATATGAAATCAAAATAAATTACGTAATAGCGTAGCTATGTCATATAGCAACAGACTAAACGTGGCCTCAGCATCCAGAGATCGTTTTCCACAAGAAACACAATCCAGGTCTCAAATAAGCCAAATCGATGAATACTGGGACGAAGCAATACTGGCATATTCTAACACTTGCGGCAGCAAATCACAAGTCCGAAAGAGCAAAACAATCCAACAAAGAGATCCATGGAGGAAGCAGGCATCTGATAGCAACAAATTGGAACCGATGGTAGCTCCGCGACAGGTATAATGTACAATTTCACAACGGGAGAGGAGCAAACCCCAACGGAATCACAATACGTGAGCAAAAAATTTCCCTAGCGAGCATGCGATCGAGGTGAAACTGAAACCTATTGAATCGGAAATTTGCCCGAATCGGAACCCAAATTGGTTCACCCCTCCTTATCTTCTCCATGGCGAGCTCCAGGCCATGGAGTTCTGCACGCACAACTCATCTTCTCCACCCGTCACCACCGAACCAGAATCACATATGCTCCCCTCACCACCCCCGAGACACAGGGCTCGGCCTGCTCCTACGAGCCACATCTTCCTCCTTGAGCTCCATCCAACGTCGCCCCCTTCCCCTCCCCGAGCTCCCTCCACTGCCACCCCACTGCTTGGATCTGGTTGACAGTGAGGGGGCGCGATAGCCACCTGAGAGAGATAGAGAGAAGGGCTACCTCCTGGTGGATGTGCGACGGCGTGGATCCGGTCAACGCTGGGCGGGGATTCGGTCGACGCTGGGCAGCGTGCGCCGTGCAAGCTCATCGTGGCGGGCACTAGGCGGCGAGTTCGGGTGCGGGGCGGCGAGGTCGGGTGTAGGGTCGCGGTCCTAGAACTTGGATTCGGAAGGGAGATAGCGGGAACGCGGCGTCGGAGAAGTGGCACGGTTCTAGAACTTGGATTCGGAAGAGAGATGGCGGGGGACACGTTGTCGGGGAAGTGACGGTTGGTGGTTGGAGGTTGAAAGGACGCCAAATTTGACATTCGGGTTGATATGAATTGGATAGAATAAAGAATGACGCTCGTGATGACGTCGTTTCTAAGGATTTTTTTCATAAATATTATTTTTAAAATTAAAAATTTGAGATCTATAGATCTGGCTTCAGAAATTGTAAAAATACCACCCTGTCGGCCGCTGGTGAGCCGACAGGGGGCTTATCGTCCCACCGTTAGCTGATAGGTGGCTTGTCGTCCAACTGTTGACCAACAGGTGTACTTATCGTACTTATCGTCCGACCGTCGAATGACAAGTACCGACAGCTGTACCTATCGTCGGACCGTCGAATGACAAGTACCGACAGGTGTACCTATCGTCCGACCGTCGAATGACAAGTACCCTGTCGTCCAACTGTTGGACGACAGCCCTACTCCGAAATTTTTTATAAATATTTTTAATTCGCGCGGTTTCGGTGCGCTATCGGTTGTCCGTGGTACGACAGGGATTTATCGATCGACGGTGGGACGACAAGTCCCCTGTAGTCTCACCGACGGCCAACAGGATGATACTTTTGCAATTTCTAAAATCAGATCTACAGATCTCGAATTCTTTATTTTAAAAATAATATTTATAAAAAAATGTCTCGTTTCGAGAGGATGTTTTTGGCTTCCGCACGCTATTTTAGAGTGGAAGGACGTGATGCCCTTACTATTGGAGATGCTCGTGACAGCTCCGAGCTGTCAGAACACTGCAGATCTTACACGTTACACGGTTAACTGTGCACACGACGCACAGTGGTCATGAACGCGCAGTTGCCTATGCTGACTTCTTGGCTTAGGTAGGCGGCTATCATTCGTCAGTTTCCCACTCTCGTAAGAGCATCCACACAAGCTTATGCATACCGTTCTGCATAGCCATATTTGGGGAATGTGCTCGAAAAACCGGGTGCAGCAGCTTCTGCAACCCGTTCTGCATCACTGTTGCCTTCCGCATATCGCCTCCGGCATTCCCCAAAGCTAGCGAACCCTTCTCATTCTGCATCTCCACCAACAGCCGCTCCGAGCAACCTCCGCGGCTCCATCCCCTCCATATTCGTCGCCTCCCGTCCGCCCTACTCCACTCCGCAGCCCCCGCAGGCCACCATCCGCTCGGAAGCTCCGCCGTTTCGCAGCACACCAAATTCCCGCCGTTCTACGCCTCCCTCCTCCTCGCCATCGTCCCCGAGCAAGGGCCGAAGCCCGTTCAGTGCCTCCGTCCTCCCCGCTGTCCTCCCCGAGCACCGACCTGGTCAGATCTGGCCTCCACCGCCGGCATCCCTGAGCTCCATCGCCGGCATCCTCCCCACCATCGTCGTCGTCCTCCGCGCCGGGCCCCGCCTCCGTCCGCACCCTCCCCACCGTCGTCGTCCTCCGCGCCAAATGCCGCCTCCGTCTGCACCGGCCTCCCGCGGTCGTCGTCATCCTCCGCGCCGGGCGCCGCCTCTGTCCGCACCGGCCTCTCGAGGCCTTCCCCGACTCCCCCCTTCACCAGCAGCGCCGCCTTCCTTGACTCCCCCTCCCCTCCACCAGCAGCGCCGCCTCCCCCAATTTCTTTTGTAGGTGAGTTCTAATTTTTTAGCTGAGTTCAACAAACTATTCAGCACATCAGCTTTGTAAAATCTGCACATCAGTTCTAAAGTTGATGAGATTTTGATTTGTTGAGGTAGTCGCACCTAATTCAACACATCAGCTTTTGTAACTAATTGCTTGTTCAACTGATGTGGATTGCAGAGCCCTAACCATGTACTGGAGTTTGTATCATTTCCTTCTGTAAATTAGACATGTTCTTGTCAGAATATCATAGCTTTCTTGTGTAAGCTTCTTCAAGCATGAATTGGTTAGTACATGACATATATAAGCCACAAGTTCTTGTTGATGATTAGCAATGGAGTGGAGTTGTTTGGTTCAACTTATTATGGCTTGAAATTTGCTAGATAGGACTGTTCAGATGTTTGAGCTCCTAAATGATAGTGCTAATGCTTTTTTCCTTGTTGATGATTAACAATGGAGTGGAGATGTTTGGCTTGAAATCTTGTTCTCTGGAGTTATATTCAGCTGCAGAATAGCACTACTATGTCAGTGTTGAATTAATTTGTTATAACAGCAAACATATACACTTGTACAAGCATGTAGTTATAATTTATGATTATGAAAGTTTGTATGCAAATCTAGCTGTTGGGAATATATCCGTTCCAAATTTGCCGTTCAAATTTGTCCGTTCAAAAATTTTGCAGTTCAAATTTTGTCGTTCGAAAATTTTGAATTTCTAATATAGCGCCGTTCGAAATTTATCCCTTGCGAATAAATAGAGGTTGAGGATGAAGTGGTAGTTATAGTATATCAATAAAATATAGGATGGTGGGATATAGGGAATGAGTTTTGGAGAAGCTTGTGCAGTGAAAAGAGAAATAGGGAATGGATCTTTTGGAGAAGCTCCCTATATAGAGATATAGGGAACCAAATATGCATAAGCTTGTGTGGGTGCTCTAAGCGGCCGAGTAAATTCTCCCAACTGCATAGTACCGTACAAAGAGGTGAATTTTATTTTGTACATACACTTACCAATACTCCCAACTGCATTGCCTAAATTAAGGACCGCTGGCGCATGATGCAACTTGCTAGCACTGCAAGGACACCATTGATCATCTATGCGTGTGTACTGTGTTTTCTGAGAAAAGGAGTGGAATTCCACGGCTACGACGCCATATATGCACGATCGCTATGTTTGCATTCCCCTGCTATCACGACGCTCGCGCATATCGGCAATATACAACGATCGATGGATGGGTGGATGTATGTTGGCCTTTGGTCGTACACGCTTTTTGATTGATGGATGGATGGCACGGTTTTGGTTGGCCGGCACTCTCGGTCATTTCCCATGCCCATGGGCTTTGGCAAGGCAGTGGAAAGATTGATGTAACCCTAGTTTTCAGGAACTTTGTGCCAGGAGAGAGGAAAAGAATAGCACAGAAGTTACGAGAAAAGTAACGATTAGTAAGTTGTTCCTGCCAACTTAAGCAGTTCCCAAAGATTATGGACCAATCCGAAGATGGTCGCCAGCCACTCCGGAGTACCAAACCGTGCGAAGCCTGGCCACAGCAACGCTACGATCGATAGTGGTGCCATGTTAAGATATTGCGATATCTCCTGCATACGATTAGGATCCTTGTGTATATGGCAACAACCGGACTTGATCACCGTGATTGTAGGATCAGATACCGCGTTGATCTTGTACCTTGTAAACCTGTGATTATATAAAGAGAAGGCGTGCACCTAGTTGGTTGCACAAGCCAAAACCCTAAATACTACGTTTAGTTTATATGGTATCAGAGTCAAGAGGTCTCAAGTTCAAGACCCGGTTAACGCAGTATTTATAAAAATATTTGCAGCCTACATTGATCCCACATCTAAAACTTAGAGGAGCCTAGACGTGAGGGGGAGTGTTGAAATATATTGCCCTCCTTTCCCCATCAGCTTAGGCTTTTGGGTGAACTGGTTCAGTGCATGCAATTTAATATGGTGACGGCGCCGCCGCAGAGCTAGAGGAACTCATCGTGGATGTTTCTATGGAAGAGATTAGGCTCTGACAATGATGTTTTCCTTGAATATCATCATGATTTTTCCTTGTCAAGGATCGGACAACGAGGAGAACAATTCTTCGAGGGGAATGTAGGGGGTGGGTTATATCCTCTGACGCCGTCTTCACCCGCACCAAATAAGCATGCTTTTTCTGCCTCCACTCCAAGTCAAGAACTATGGCATCATCATCTTGGCCATCCGGCGCTTCCCGTAGTTCGTCATGTTCTTCAGTCAAATAATCTTGCTTGCTCAAATAAGTCCAATAAAATATCGGTTTGTGACGCATGTCAACAAGCTAAGAGTCATCAGCTACCTTATTTACATTCTCATGAGATTTCATCTTCATCGTTGCAACTTATTTACTCTGATGTATGGGGTCCTGCTATTCCTTCACCGGTGGATTCAAATATTATGTAAGTTTCATCGATAACTTTAGCAAATTTGTCTGGTTCTATCTATACTACATTATAAAAGGGGGAGTTTTTCTTTTCTAACTCCACCCCACAATTCTACACAAACTATTCAGCACCATCCAATCCAATCTATCCAATGGCTGTTATTTATTTGATGGTCTGCCACCATCCAACGGCTTATCTCATCTATCCAACGGCTGATCCTATCTATCCTATCCCTCGTGAGCTTCGAACCCTAGCGCGACGCCCTCCCATCTTCTCCGCCGCCCCCTCCTACGCGCGGCGCGGGCCTCCAGTACCTCCTCCTCCTCGCTCGCCCGCCCCTCCCGATCTCCCGCCGCTAGACGCCATCCGTCGCGCACGTGCCCACCCGCCGCGCCTCCTCCTCTGCCACCGCCTGCCGCTGCACCGCCGCCTCCTCCTCCACCGAGGCGCCAACCGAGGCTCCTCCGCCGCTACCGAGCAGCCACGAGCCACCGCCGGCCTCCCTTACCTCAAGCCTTCCTCCGCCGCCCCTGAGTAGCCCGCGGGCCGTCGGCCGGAGCTCCCTCTCCCCCGAGAGGCTGGAGCGCCGGAGCTCCCTCGCACCCGATTCACCGTGGCGCCGGACCTCCTCCACCTCCGTGTGCCCACGCTGATCTCTGCCGCACACTCCTGTTCCACGCTCGGCCCGCCGTCGTGCTGCGCCTCAAGCGCGCCCGCCCTCAGCTCCGCCGCACCCCTTTTCCCCTGCCGGGCCGTCGCCGATCGCCCCGTCAGCTGTGCGCCTCCGTCGCCCCCAATGCCCGTGCTTTGCTCGGTCTCTGCGTGCTACGACGCCTTCCCCCGCTCCTCCGAGCGCGACGCCCGAGCTCGACCCCCTGCCGCTACGCCGGCCCTCGCTCCTCCGAGCGCGACCCACCGCTGCGACGTCTTCCCACGCGCGCGTGACGCCGAGCCTTTCTTCCCCACGCCGGGATCTAGGGCGAGGTCACCAGGCGTGTTCAGAGGCCGGCGCGGCAATCGCGTCACTCTCTCCATCTACCTATAAATTTTAGAAGCGTCCAATGGTGCAAGCACGCTCACGGACGCGCATCTACCTCCCCTCTACTCCAGGACGCTCCTCATTCCCCAGAGGTTCGTTCCCCTTGTCCTCTTGAATCTCTCATTCAATGGTTCGTCTCTTGAATTTGTAGGTTTAGATCTTAATTTATGAGCTTGAAGTTCATCAAGAGGGTGTCAGCACAAAATTTATGAGATTTTATTTAGCTTTTCATTGAGTGCCTCGACATGCCCTTGGCGGCAGTGGCTCAGGGAGGAAGAAGACGGCGGTGGATCGCAAGGTAAGAGGCCAGGGCGGCGAGGTCGACGACGCGGAAGCGGCTACTCCACGGTGGAGAGCCGCTCCACGGTGGCAGCGAGCAGTCCCAAGGCCCAGGTGAGCTCCTCCTTTTGGTGATGTTGCTTTATCGACCTCCGCTTCCTGCCCCAGGTCGAGCTGCCATTTTTTCTCCCCAATTCTCCCTATCACTTTGTTTTGGCGCATGTTTACCTGGATTTAGTCTATTTCGATTTTTTTGTGCATTGAATTGTAGGTTGTTTTGATCCAATATATCAAGCGGCACCTAGCTTGTCATGGATCTCTCAGCATTTGTGTCTAAACAAGGGTTAGTGTACATTTAGCTAGAGCCATGCATGATATTGTATCTAATCATATTAATCTCATGTGTTAGTTTTGTAAGCCGTGGTTGCAGATATGAACAGGAAATTATCCTGCAATGATTAACTGCTAGCATCCAGCACATGAGAAGGTGGGATTTCTTCTGTACCCCTAAAAATAGTGCAAAATCGTCTTTTTATATATTGTTTTCTCCATTTGATTAGTGATCCCCTAATTAATGGGTAGATGCTAGCTAGAACACATCGTTTTTGTACATGTCATATTTGCTGATATATTGTGTGATGGAACATCAGTTGGCCTGCCTTTTGAGTTTTTATGGTCTCTTAATCCATGATACTATTAGTTATTTTCACAGCACAAAGATAATTTAGTGGTGCTGCATGCAAATCAGCTCCAAAGCTATTTTCTATTGATGTGTTTTTATGGTCTCCTAAACATAGATGCTTCTCATGTGTAGTACATTTTACTGTCTTTTACATGCACATAAACTGCAGAAGATGTGCACACGGAAGTTCCAGTAGCTAGCGTACAAGAGCATCCACAAAACCAATCTTAGGTGGCAATTGCTACAAAGGTATTGAAAGTAGCTTTTTTGTATACAATGCAGGTTGTTGTTTCCAGACCTGTTCATGATATTAGATCTTCTTTACCAAACACTAATTTATTTGAAACAGGATTCTTTTGAAATATTGTTTACAGTTCATTCCTTCTGTTTCTGTTGATACTGTAGGTGATGCTCATTCTATAGGTTTAGATATTGATATATATACATGCTTAAAAGGACAAAACGGTTATTTTACACTGTTTACATGGGAACTGAAAACAGGTGGGCTCTGTTTTACGAAATCATCTCTTTCTGGTGTACCTTCTACCATTTGGCATGCATCAAAATCTTATTTTATGTGAATTGATTATCTTGTTAATTATAATATATACTCTATTTTCCTCTTGAACACCCTGTTTTACCTATACCATTTGTATTTCATCTGGGGGAGCTGAAACTAACATTTCTGATAGGCATTGCACAAGATTTTTTTTTAATAAAGTTTGCATTGATGATGGATATTAGAACTTCACAAGGCATTGGACTATTCCGTATATGCTCCAGATCCATTATCTTTAATTGCCTTTACTATTTCTCGGTTTCTTCAGAAAATAGATTATATATTGTGCTTGGCAGATACCTTGTTAGTCCATATTGTATATTATTCCCTCCGTCCCTCATTATAGGGCGTATTCCCCCCAGACCGCAATACCAATGCAGCACAAATATGACCTGCATGCCCCTCTCCCGTACCTTGCTTGCTTGGTTGACCCACGTCCTCCGGCCATGTCCGCGCGCGGCTCCTGCAGCTCGTACCCAACGCCCGCGAAAATGAAATTTGAAATCACTGGTTCTGTTCTATTCTCCCCTCGTCGATTGGCACAGAAAACACAAGGTGTGCCCTGCACAAAATACAAAAGCTACGGCGCTTCTCTCTCGCTGATTCTCTTCTTCCCATCGTTGATTAACTGATTCGCATAAATGGCGGAATTCGACCTAAATGATCCAATAAACTAGGAAGAGATTGAGCATTTTGAAGGAGAAGTTCCTGACCTGAATTATGCTCTTCTGTGGGATGCAAGTGATGAAGGTATTCATCACTTTCTTTGATTCTTCTCTTTTCACTTTCCGTGCAGAACTACGAACTCATCTCTTTCTTTCGATTTTGCGTTGAACAGATGAGGACGAAGATCGAACTGATGCCGGCGAGTCGGGTGAGTTGATTACTCTGTTCTCCCTGTTTTTTTAGATCTGTTGCTCATGGACCTCCTGGGGAGCGCCGGCGAAGAGCGCGCGGACGGAGGGGCGCCAGTACAGCCTTGTTAGGAAGCGGCGGACGGGGCGCGAGCGGTTGGCGGCTGCCTCCTCCGAGAAGGACCACGAGCGCACGTCTGCGTGGCCGCTGGCAGGGGCGACGAGGCCGCCGAGGAAGTCCGCTCGCCCTCCGGTAGTGACGTCTACTGGGCTGATCCCCGTGACGCCGCCGCTCCATTTCCATGCTCGCCCGGCCACCCGCCTCTCCCCTTCTCCGGCGAGCCCGAGCGGCCCGGCCGCTTCCTTCCCCTTTTTTCCTTTGCTCTGTTTTTGTTCGTGTGCTTTCCAGTAGCATCAGTACAACGTGAATGTTAAATTTCTACCCAACATGTCCATCTCCATACAGAGCATGCCCTGTCACCCATATTTTTTTCGTATGTTACTACCATGCATAGGAAGCTCTTTGATTATTTGCATGTTTTTACGCATTGTGTAGAATTAGCAGTAATTAAATTAAGCTGTGTGATAGCGTTCGTTTTTTCAGATGAAGCTTTCCTTCTTCCAAATGCATTGGCCGTCGAAGTAGCTTCATTTTCTCTTTGAGCTTGTTATTTTGTCAGTCAAATTTTTGTTTCATCGTGCGTTACCAATTCCATTACGATGTCCTTTTCATGAACAGATGCGGACAAAGATATTACTAACTCAAATATGGCACCTACGAATGGAGTTGACAATGCGAGCAGTAAGTTTAATTTTGTCAGTACATATAGTATGTTTGTTTCTCATTTGGGTTTGACAAACTTATTCTGATTTTGCACAAATACATCAAGGTGTCAATATCAGAAGAAGGAATAACTACAGCGATGATACGAAACGAGCCATTTATTCCATGCTTTTAGAGAGAACTACAATCGGCACATTGAAGCATGGAGTGACGACATCTGTTTCTATTGACACAGGTGTCCCATTGAGAGTTGTGCAGCGTATATGGAAGAAAGGGCAGCTAGGTGGTGGGGTACATGCTGTTTGTAACAAGAGGCCAGGAAATTGTGGTCGCAAAAGAATTGTCTTTAACTCTGAAGCCATTTGAGATGTGCCTCTTCGTAATCGCAGTACTATTCGAGATCTAGCAAGCAGTTTAAATGTCTCAAAGAGCACATTATTTAGAAGGTTGAAGGAAGGAAAATTTAGACGGCACACAAATGACATTAAATTCTCCTTAACCGATGATAACAAGCAATCCCGTGTGCGCTTTTGCATCTCTATGCTCCATCGCGAGAGCATGCATCGTGAACCAACTTTTAGAGGTGCGTACGACATTGTGTACATTGATGAGAAGTGGTTCTATATGACGAGGAAAAGTAACTTGGCCCTTGATGAAGAGAGACCGCAGAGAACTGTCAGAAGCAAGAATTTTATTGAGAAGGTTATGTTCCTTGCTGCAATTACAAGACCTAGGTTTGATGCTCATGGTAACGAGACATTCTCAGGGAAGATTGGCATATTCCCTTTCACTTATGTAGAGCCAGCAAAGAGGACAAGTGCTAACAGGCCTGCAGGTTCTTTTGAGGTGTAGTTTTAAATTTCATTATGCTTGCATACTTCAATTTTGTGAATGAACGCCATGAACATTATATACACGATTGCATAATTTACTTCAGGTACTCTTATCACCAAGGCAATGACATCTGTTACGAAGCAAACAAGCCGAGCTTATCTTGTGAACAAGGTCGTGCCTGCCATCAAAGAAAGATGGCTAATAGAGGACCGAGGGAGTCCTATATTCATCCAAGATAATGCAAAAACACATATTTCAATCGATGATGATGAATTTTGTCAAGTATCAAAACAAGACGGATTTGACATCCGTTTGATGTGCCAGCCGCCTAATTCTCCTAACCTTAACGTATTGGACCTTGGTTTTTTTGCAGCTATTCAATCCTTATTTCAGAAATCTACTCCGCAAAACGTTGCAGATATTGTTGGCAAGGTCATCAAAGCGTATGAAGATTATCCAATTCAATGGTCTAACCATGTGTTCCTCACTCACCAATCATGCATGAGAGAGATACTTCAAACGCGAGGAGGCCAACACTACGTTATTCCTCACATGAAGAAGCAAAGTTTAGAGAGGAATGGTGCTCTCCCAACAACATTGCAATGTGACCGTCAGATGGTTGAAGAAGCCATGCAGTTTGTAAACTTATGTTAGTTTATTTTTCTGTATTTCACTTTGAAGGACAACAACAAACTTGTGATAGTTTTGAGTTATGGTAGTGATATAACCAATGAAAGGGAATCACTGATGTTTGTTCAAAAAGAGGGTTGGCATGTTCTCTTTTTAGTGGAATGTTAATACCAGTGCTTATACATGATGGAAGGAGCAAGAACTTCAGAAGATAAACCAAAAAGAAGATTAATTAAAAGGCTCAGAACCTGGTCGTTAATACCAGTGCTTAAGGAATTTAGCTAGTGCTTTCTCAGGTTTAGTATCCTTATTTTGCCCACAAGTTTGCATACATTGCTTCAGGAATATAGCTAGTGCTTTCTCAGGTTTAGTATCCTTATTTTGCCCACAAGTTTGCATACATTGCTTCAGGAATATAGCTAGTGCTTTCCCAGGTTTGTTTCCTGAATTTTGCCCACAACCGTGCTTACATTGCTTAAGGAATTTAGCTACTTCGTTCTCAGGTTTGTTTCAGGAATTTTGCCCACAAGCTTGCATACATTGCTTCATGAATTTAGCTAGTTGTTTCTCAGGTTTGTTTCCTCAATTTTGCCCAGAACCTTGCCTACAGTGTTGACAATTTTGCCAGAACCATTACAGATTTGCACAAAAAATTCATTGACATTAGCATAAAATCTTTGCAATGAACTACAAAAACAATTCGTCATTCACAGATTGTACAAAAATTTTGTTACATCACAGAGTAACAAGGAAAATGAACTGAAGAGGCAACATGTCACACCCTGTTTTTCTCATCGGGTTTTTCCGAAAACCCAAAACCCTAATGACGCGTATATGCGTGTGTTGATGTTCAACCATGGTTTCAAGTCATTGGAGTTCGCTATATCTCGAGCATGTCATTGCATGAGCATCGCATATGCATAACTTGTTAAACCCTACTCGGGCACACGCACCCTAAATGCGTAGACCCATCCGACCCAAACCCTAACATCTCAACGTAGCCAAGTGGATTCCCTCCCTTCGGGAGTGAGATTCCAAACCCAAGCCACCTCCCCATCCCCTCTGCAAGTTCCGAAACCCTAAACTCTCAAAACCCTAGCTCCCCGGTAAAACCCTAATTAGGTTTTCTCCCAACCAGAAATTAAAAAAGTGTTATCACATGCATTTTAACTTCTCCAAAATGTCTAGAAAAACACCAGTAGCTTCTTGAGTCTTTTCTTCACCAATTTATAAAATAAAACTTGAAGGTCCAGTTCAAAAATTTTGAATTGCATTCAAAATTCCAATTTGATCAAATCTTCCATTTGAACTGCAACCACTCCTTCTCTTACTCAGAAAATTCCACAAAAATTACACAATACCCATCTCAGTACACTTGTTCCATTTCTGTAAAAACACTTCTACCTCCAGTACAAAAATTGACCAGGGCAACCATCGAGCACTTGGTCTCTATTTCTTCTCCCCTCTTGAATTCTAGCTCAACTGCCAACTACCTCACTCCAGGAGCTAGCCAGCCACCTCACTTCAGCTCTGAGCCTTGTCCACCCCCTTGTCCCTCAGTGCCAAGCTAAAGCCCACAGGGATTCAACCCTAACAGCAGCTCATGCCGACATGAGCACAGCCCCATTTCTTATTTCCAATCCATCTGCTCGAAGTCCCTCACTCTGCCAAGCTCTACAGACTTCAACTTGAACCAGTGACATGGATGGACATGCTGACATCCACCGCACAAGCCAGGACACGCGTGGCATGCCAATGCACGCGCTCTGGGCGCGGCCATGCCGATGCCAAGCACTCACTTATGCGCCCAAGCTCTGCACCCCGCTGACCTCTGCCTCGCCTGAGCCAAGACCGCGCCGCAGGTGTCCTTAGCACCTCCTGAGCAAACCACGACTCCTGGCGAAGTCGCCGAGCAGCTGTTGCAAGGTCCACGGCAAGGACAGCGGCCGAGCAGCCCCGCGCTCAACCTCCTTCTTCACCTCGTCTATTTAAAGAGCTCCAGAACTCGCTAACTTCACACAAGCTTCCTCTGGAAACTCCCTAAGTACACCTCAAGCTTCCCCGAGCTCCCCATTTTCCCCTGTCTTCTTCTCCAACGAGGGCATCCGCCATTGCTCCGAGGAGAAATTCCTCAACTCCAGTGAAGAATTCCCACCTTTGTTACTTTCCTAAGCTTTTTGGAACTCCCCTTAACCTTCCTGAACAATCCTTTGCAGTCGCCGTTCGCCGGAGCTCCGCCCTCGCCATTGCCCCTGCCTCCTCTCCTCTGGACCTCGGTGAGAACCTACCACCAGCATCCGCCCGAGCCCACCGATCACGAAATTGGATTCGCCATCTCCTTCTGAACCCAAGGGTGGTCGCCCCTTCTGTTAATTCCCTCTGAGTTGACCGCGATTTCTCGCCGTCGAGATCAACGGAGACTTCGCCGGAAACCTAATCGCTCGCTAGAATTTTTCCCCGCGCGCCCCTCCTTTCCCTCTGTTTCTGACTCGTGGGCCACCCTAACCGAAGCGGTACGCCACCTCCGCGCCACTGCCAGCGGGCCCGAGCGGCAGTCCAGGCCCACTGTCAGAATAAGTGAAACCGGCGCCGACTTCCCGCCTCCGGCTCACCCCTTTAAACCCGCAGGACCAACCGGTTTTCTGCTAAACCAATATTCCTCTCTGGTCCGGCCGGTTCATCACCTTAACGGCCGATTCTCTGAAAACTCCCAAAATAAAAGTTGCTCCAAATTTAATTTCCCACCTTTTTCATATAGGCCATTTTTCAAGAATCCAAATATTTCCCTCTGTACAGTCCATAGATTAGTATCCATTTCAAATTCAAATTGTTTTTAAATTCCTTTTGAATATGTGTTCAGTTTTAGGGCATTCCAGCATGTTAAACATTAATATTCTAGAACCTTGCACAAAGTCACATGCATATACTTAGGTTGCATAAGCCGGGAAAGAACTGAGGCATGGTAAAACCTAGAAAGCCTAGTAACCCTAACGCCGAGTTCGTGCATGTGCATTACTCTTAATGTCATTCTTCCATCATGTTAGGTTTTTTCAAAATATGTTAGAGTCCAGAGCATGCATGAGTAGGTTTTCTTCCACAGGTTGCATAGCTTACGAGTGAAAGGTTGTAGTTATAGCAAAACCCTAATCGACATTTCATGCATATATATATGTTCTCCTTAGTATTATCTCCATCTTGTTGAACTCTTCAAGAAAATGTTAGAACCCAGCATGCATGCATGCTGACCTTTATTAATTGTTTCTTGTGATGCTTGGTCCTTATTCGAAGCTTTTCCGAACGTGTAGTTGACGGTGTGAGGTACGTGCGCCAGGAAGAACCCGAAGCATCCCCGCGTTTGGAACCGAGCCAAGACCTGCCAGGCAAGCTCCCTGCCCTTGATCATGTTGTAACCCAAGTTTACGAAATGTTATTTTGATTTCGAAACATGCATGCTATATTCTATTACCGTTATTTTATGTAGCATAGTTATACCGATGTGTAGAAAACCCTAGTCCGACCCTGAATCCCTTGTAGCCCTAAGGACTATATATTCCGGAAATCTTATTGGAAAACTTAGGGTAGTGTATATACATATATTCATGCTTAGCCCTGCCGTAGTAAAATTAGGGTTTTAGAAAAAGGAAATAGCAACACCCCATATTTTATGCGGTGAACTTTTGAGAAGCGGACCGTCGTGTCCGGAGGTGTATGAAGGTAGCATAGCCATGGGTTGGTATGTTTTACCGGAAATGGTTCTGTGGAACGGAGCTAAAAAGGGAGAAGTTTTTGATCCGGGTCGGTAATGAAGGGTGATTGTAGGGAGTTGTTAAAGAGCGAGGTAAGGCCCGCCATGGTTCTCGCTGCCCGTTTACGGGAGTGGTGTGGAGTCCTTCTCGGATCATTTAAGGACCGATCTTAAGTGCCGTTTGGCCAAGTCTTACCATGTGGCCACATGTCCTTTGTGGGAAGGACTTGACATAGTACCCGGCCTGAACTAGCATGAACCCGTGGGCAGTTAGTAGTGTGCAGATGGGGTGGTGTAACCCCTGTAGAGAACAAAGACAGCAGTTAGCGAGGTATTGTTCGCCACAAAGTTGGAACACCAACCTGCTTGCAGCGATGTTACTGACTCACGCTAGGTGTGGGACATGTCCTTCGGACGGGTTCATGGCTGGGTTCACACCGACGAAGGGTCTCGTTGTACTAGCTCTGGTAGTATGCAGTGCACGGTATCCCAGGGTGACCTACATCGTGTGGGTAAAGCCGTACCACCTCTGTAGAGGGTTAAAACTATTCGAATAGCCGCGTCCGCGGTCATGGATGAACTTGGTTAGGCCACACTAAAGTAGTTTGGCTTTCTAAGCCCCAAAAAGGTTTCTGGGTTATGGGTTTAAGGACGCGAACCGTCGTGTTCGTAGGGCAGTTTGCCAAGTTCCGTTGTAGCGGGAAGTGTGAAGAAGGGTTTCCCCGTGGACTCGGGCAAACCCTAGAATCCCCGTAAGTACGAGGTGAGCTGTGTCTCCCTGAGGAACCGGGTGATTGGTATCCCCATAAGTACGAGGTGAGTTGCGTCTCCCCTGAGGAACCGGGCGAGTACCGTGCTTTGCCGTTGTAGCGGTAAGCACAAAATTGAATTCCCCATTGTAGCGGGTTGAGTGATTTGAGCAAATACTTTATCTCGCTGCGTCGAGATGTTTTTGATAAAATCGCTTTTACATCTATGTATTTATTTCAAATGCAAACTTACTTTCTCGCACAACATGAAACTTAGGATAGATCCAAGTTCTTGTTTAATTTCGAACATGCTCATATCCGTAATAATCTCCCTGGCGGAGCGCTTGCGAGTACATTCAATGTACTCACCTGGCTTGTTATGTGGCCAGACGAAGAGGAGGATTACCAGTCTGGCGATAGCGACAGCGACTTCGAGGCGTAGGATTTCTCCCCAGTCTGTTGCCTGTGGTTCGGCATACCGATGGGCTATCCACCGTGTTTTATTCCGCTGCTGTTTAATTCGGCCAATAGGCCTGGTTTGTATGAACTAAAGACCAAGTATGGCTGATGTTTGTAATAAACGATGTATGGCATGGTTATGTTATCAAGTACTTGTGTGTATCGACTATTGATCCAGGGATCGATACAGTGAACACAAGGGCTTATCCGGCCTTAAAATCGGGTACGCCACACAACACAAATTTTCACAAGCCTCCAGTACCGTTCCAGCAGCAACTTCAACCAAAACACAATGATTTTTTGCATTGATTTCAGTAGAAACTAGGTAACAGCAGTTTCAACATGTCCATACGGGTCTCTGCACAGACCCTATCAGATTCCCGGATGAACGCAGCAACCCTTTCGGCCACGGCATCCTCTTTGTCAACGTCACCGTCGAGTGAGTCTAGCACTTGTTCCTCAGGGTTGCCGAGTGAGTCGGGGACAAATTGTGCGCCCTCGGTAGAGTCCGGCGCGACGAGGCCGTCGATGGAGTCCGGTGCGAGGAGGCCGTCGATGGAGTCCAGCACGACGAGGCCATGGGGCCAGTCCGGCGCGACGAACGCCGCCACGACCTCCTCGGCTTCGGGCTCCACAAAATCGGAATCCCCGTCGCCGCGCCCGCCGTCCTCAGCGACCCCCTCGTCGCCGATGCCTTCCTTCGCCTGTGCCTCGCCGTGCCCGCGCGGGTCCACGAACGTCGCGACGACCTCCTCGGCTTCGGCCTTCTCAAAATCGGAAGCACCGTCACCTCGGCCGCCCTCCTCAACGACCCCATCGTCGCTGCACCTGCCCTCCTCAGCGACCCCCTCCTTGCCGACGCCTTCGTCCGCCTCTACCTCGCCGTGCCCGCGCGGGTCGAGGAACGCCGTGATGACCTCATCGGCTTCGGGCTTCTCAAAATCGAAAGCACCGTCGCCTCGGCCGGCCTCCTCAGCGACCCCCTCGCCACCGCGCCCGCCCTCCTCAGCTACCCCCTCCTCGCCGTGCCCGCCGTCCTCGAAGATGCCACGGTCCCGCTTCATCTCGTCCGCTCCCCTCGTCTCCGCGGAGGCAATCGCGATTGGCCAGATGAACAAACCGAACGGTCGCTCTGTGGGAAAGGGAGCGAGGTCGACAGCGAGGGGTAAGAAAGGAATAAAGAGACCCGAATGTTGTAATGCGCCTTAGATTTGGGGACATCCCGATTTTCGTATGGCGCCCTATAATGAGGGACGGAGGGAGTATTGTTTTGCCTTGTTCATAGTGTTGTTTCTCCACAGTTCTGAAGATACCAGATCACGTGCCAAAAGGCTAGCTGAAGAGATTGGTTCATTCCACTTTGATGTACCTATTGATAGTATAGTGTCTGCATTTCTTTCTTTGTTTGAAAGATTTACCGGAAAGCGTCCACGCTACAAGGTATTATTTGTGTTATGACACTCTAATCTACTAAAGAAATTTCATGAATGCAATCTGGGAACATGTATTTCACTTGATAGTTATCCCAGTTTCAGAATATTTATTTCTTTGGCTTGCAAAGAATGTTCAACTGAAGGTTTGTCTTATATACCGTAATGGTGGCTATGCAAAAAAATGTTAACTGGTTCAATGAAATAATTGTGGAATGCAAAATATTCCAATGTTAAGAACTCATCAAGTCTAAAATATATGAGCAGAGCAGCATTTGATTGTAACTATTGACATGAAAACTACAGAAGATCAAGAACAAGTGTCATGCATTCTCCTTTCATGTAGTTCAGTTAGACCACTGTTTCTATTTTATATGTAGTAAAGTGGAGCATCATATTTATCACATGACACAATTTAGAAATCTGATGTTTTAATTTGAGGAACTAAATGTTTTAATTTTGATAACCAAACAAGAAAGAATAATCCTAAATCAAGCAGTGACTTGGAACAATTACTTAGGCTACCATTTGTTTCGTTACCAAACTGGAAGTTGAGGTAAATTTTGATGATCACTATTAATGCTAAAATAATTCAGGTAGACGGGGGAGCACATACCGAGAATCTAGGATTACAAAATATTCAAGCTCGAATCAGGATGGTGCTAGCCTTTATGATGGCTTCTCTAATGCCATGGGTTCATAGCAAGTCTGGGTTCTATCTTGTTCTGGGAAGCTCAAATGTGGATGAAGGATTGCATGGTTACTTGACGAAGGTAAGTTTAACATAGGTGTGTTTACTTCTAGATATAATGCCTTGGCCCAATTTTTTGAAATATAGATGAGTTTAAGCAGAGACCAAAGGGAACCGACTATATCATTTCCTTTATGAATCCCTCCTTTCAAATCAGCAATGTTGGATGTCTCATTTGATACTCTGTGGTAAAGGCAATAACTATTGTTTTCTTTTGCAAGTATGACTGCAGTTCAGCTGATATAAACCCCATTGGAAGTATAAGTAAGCAGGACCTCAGAGCTTTCCTACGATGGGCAGCAGTTCATCTTCAATATTCTTCCTTGGCTGAGGTTGAAGCTGCACCTCCTACTACAGAGCTTGAGCCAATCCATACAGACTATAACCAGGTAACTCACTTTCCAGGAACTTTGATCTCTGATTTCCAGTTTGAACTCAGGAGAAGGTCCAGAAACCTTCCAGGCTGGCTCCGGTTTGTTGACGGGAACTGGGTGTTCTAAGTGTTTTCTCTAACCTGTTCCTTTTTTCCTGAGTATTGCTACTTCGAATGCATTATAGCTTAAACTATATGTGGACCTGCTTCTGCACTATTTTCGTGCTCTGTCTCGTGATTGGTAGCAGGACAACTTTCAGTATAGTTGTTATATTGCCCTCAAAATATTTCAATAGTATATTGTTAACTTCAGTTCCAGTTATACTTTGCAAGATCGATGGAAACTGGCTTATAGATTTTTAAGTGAAACATGTCCTCTACATTGTAAATTTTTTCTCCACTAGAACTGTATGAGATTTAGATGCCGGTCGGAAGGTCTTCGAGTCTTCGAGATGTTTGTTCAGCCATATGATTCTGGATTTTTTCTTAATGTTTGATGAATGAATATAAATAGCTACACACTCTGCCCTCATATTTATCATGATTTTTGGAATAGTGATTTGCTCTTTTTAATATGCAATGACTCCAATACTTTGTGTGTATTAATGAATTAGGGTTGTGAACTTCGTCTCGGTGTAATATTTTTCTATTTTTGTTGGAATTGTAAGATGGTCAATGTGGCTTCTAATTGTCTTGTGCTTACAATATGTTTGATTTCAATTTATATATTAGTCGATACGTGCTTTGTACGTGCAAGATTACTATCTTATAGAAGGAACACTATCCCGCAGTTGAAGGACAATCCTTCAATGCACTTTGACCTTAGTGACCTAATCCATCCTGTTCCTGGTCTGGATCATCTCTCAACTCCCTTTTCTACCTACGAGATTGAAAATGTAGTGCTACATATGCCAACGGATCGCCCCTGGACCAGATGAGTTTAATGGACTTTTCATAAAAAAAATGTTGGCATAACGTAAAGCAAGATTTATATGATCTTTGCAATGATTTTTCCAACGGACAAACAGACCTTCAAAGTATCAATTCCTCTTTCGTTATTCTAATCCCCAAGGTTTTAGCTCCAGAAACAGTCAATAACTTCAGACCCATCTCCCTTTTAAACACTTGCCTCAAACTCACCAATAAAGTGCTCACGGATCGTCTTCAGAAAGTATTTCCCAGACTGGTTCACCGAAACCAATACGGTTTTAGTAAGAGACGCTCAATTCAGGATTGCTTGGGCTGGGCGTATGAATATTTGTATCAATGCAAACGATCTAATCGAGAGATTGTTGTCATAAAACTGGATTATGAGAAGGTGTTCGACATGATCGAGCACCAAACCATCCTTTACGTCCTAAGGCATAAAGGATTCGATGATAGATGGCTTGATTGGATTACCAGAATCCTCCAAAATGCTACCTCTGCTATCCTCCTCAATGGTGTTACTGGTAACCGATTTCATTGCAAGAGGGGTGTTCGTCAAGGAGATCCTTTTTTGCCTCTCCTTTTCATTTTGGCGGTTGACCTTCATTAGTCTATAGTCAATAAATCCCACCACAAAGGTCTGTTTGACCTGCCGATTCATTCGCATGAATTCTGACTTCCTGATCATTCAGTATGCCGATGAAACCCTCCTGGTTTTGAAAGCTTTGAGCAGAGTTGCTTTGTCTTAGAGGATTGCTTGATAGCTTTGGCCAGTCTACTGAGCTCAGTGTCAACTTCAGCAAATCTTGTTTAGTCCCGGTTAATGTCCCTGACGCTAAAATTACTCACCTTGCTAGAATCCTCGGCTGTAGGGTGGGATCTCACCGAGCTAGGGGCATGAAATCTTGGACCTTAGGCCAAGATAAATATAACGGAAGACCAAGGTAGCCTCTCCAAGTTGAAATCATATTAATATATATCATCAACTTTTAGCTAATAAACAAAATATTCACATTGACATCTAACTATATGTGCAATGGATTCTTAGAAGAAATTTACAAATCTCAGGCTTAATAATATACTTATAATTTAAATAGAATCCATTGCAAACAAGATATAAAATTTGCTCATCGCTATGAGTTAGACTTGATGTGTTTTTGTTAGTCGACAAGGTTTGTTCATGCACAAGGTTCCATAACAAACATGCTAGAGCATGAGAATTTTCTGCATTCTATCGTTAGAAAGGTTCCATAACAAACCCTATAGATTCTCTGTCACCTTGCGAAAGCCTTCTTTTATGAGTTGTTAGATTCAGGCGTAGCAATTCATTTTATACGCATTATGTAGTGAATTTTTTTTTAATCCTACAGGACTTGAGCTTTGATTTTTTGCAAATAGCACTTTCAGCTTTGATTTGAGGAGTTTGATTTTGACTTGAAGAAACTCTAGATTTTAGCAGTAATTACTGGCCAGCAGACATTGATAAGAATAATAATCATTGACATTCTGTCTAAGGAAAAGTTGTATATGGCGATCAAGCTTGCTAGTGGTTCTGGATCTGCAGAAGCTAACTTAGGATCTGTTCAGCTACCTGACGAATGGCGCTGATGATCACATAATTATCATGCCTGCCAAGAAGACAATTCCAAAATTTGTTGGGATTATATTAGAGTAGATATAATATGAAAATTTAGAAAGGAGCTCATACTGGTGTGGTATATATTGGACAACACGACTGCATTGCATGTGTTTGATTACTATTGTATTTTTTAAAATTTTGGTGAAATTATACTACAACCAGTATGGTTTGTAATTTTTTCAGATTGTAATTTGTATCAGTTGTGCACGCTTACTAGTCCCATTAAAAGTAAAGCTGATGTCTTTCCTGTCTTTACTCAATTCCAATCTTTGGTCGAGCACCAATTTAGCAAAAAGATTATTTGCATGCAAACAGACTGGGGAGGTGAATATAGAAAATTGCATTCGCTTTTCAATCGTGTAGGTATTGCTCACCGAGTGTCATGCCCACATACTCACCAGCAAAATGGTGCGGTGGAACGCAAGCACCGCCATATTGTTGAGACCGGTCTAGCTCTCCTTGCTCATTCTGGTGTTCCTCTTAAATACTGGGATGAAGCCTTTAGTACCGCTAGCTATCTCATCAATCGCTTGCCTAGTCCAGTTATCAATCACTCCACACCTCTCGCCAAACTTCGAGCCGAAGAGCCCGACTACACCTTTCTTAAGGTTTTTGGATGCGCATGTTGGCCCTTCTTGCGCCCATACAATTCGCGTAAGTTGCAGTTTCGTTCTCGGCGATGTGTCTTTCTTGGGTATAGCATGATTCACAAAGGTTACAAGTGTCTTGATCCACAGTCCGGTCACATCTATGTTTCCCGAGACGTTGTTTTTGACGAAGACGTATTCCCGTTTGCTACCTTTTCCCCTAATGCTGGTCCTCGTATTTTATCTAAACAACATCTCCTTTCGGGTATTGATTTCGGCCATGTGACTAATATTCCTAACCATGCCATTACCCATGTCCCTGCTGATCCGTTTTTGCAGCTGCAGCACCCATCGGACACAGGTGCAGTGCATGGCTGTATTCCTCAGCCGCACGTCGCCCCTCGCGTCGTGCATGTCCCTGTTGCCGTGGAGCCCGGTGTGGCTCAGCAGCCGACGGCTCCTCCTGCCTCCCCCGTCACGCCAGGTGCAGCCCAGTATGGGGCCGATCCCGACGCGCCTCCAGTGCCTCCTCCTGTCTCCCCCGTCGCACAAGGTGCGACCGAGGACGTGACCCAACATGGGGTCGAGCACGACGCTAGTGCCGCGGCTTCTCCTGAAGATCATGCCTCCCCGCCTGTCCCGCCTCCTGCTGCGAATCCCCACATGATGGTGACTCGCCTTCGTGCCGGGAAGACGTTCCTGAAGCAGTACACCGATGGCACGGTCCGATATGGTCTCTCCTGCGACGTGACCATCGAGCCTACATCCCTCGACATGGCACTCAGCTCTCCACACTAGAAGCAAGCTATGGATCATGAGTATGCTGCTTTGCTGAAGAACCGTACCTGGTCCCTTGTCCCTCCCGTCCGTGATCACAACGTCATCGATTGCAAATGGGTATACAAGGTAAAGCGCAAGGCCGTGTTAATCGCTGCAAGGCCAGACTCGTCGCAAAGGGGTTCAAGCAACGCTACGGCATTGACTATGAGGAAACCTTTAGCCCAGTGGTCAAGCCAGCAACTATCCGCCTTGTGCTTGCCATCGCTGTCTCTCGTGGTTGGTCCCTACGCGAACTGGATGTTCAGAATGCGTTCCTTCATGATGTTCTAGAAGAGGAAGTATACATGCGCCAACCTCCCGGCTACAAGGACCTTCAGCATCCGCACTTTGTCTGCAAGCTCCACAAAGCCTTATACGGGTTGAAACAGGCACCTGGAGCTTGGTACGCACGTCTGAGTTCCAAGTTGCAAGCTCTTGGATTCACTCCCTCACGAGCAGATACATCTCTATTCATCTTCAACACTGATGGTACGGTCATCTATATTCTGATTTACGTTGACGATATTATTGTCACTGGATCGTCGACTGCTGCTATTCGTGATCTACTACGTGATCTGCAAACTGACTTTGCTCTCAAAGATCTTGGGGCTCTACACTTTTTTCTTGGGATCGAGGTGCGCCGTGCGGAAGATGGCATTAGCCTCTCACAAACCAAGTATATTGCTGACATTCTCTAGCGTGTTGGTATGCTGAATTGCAAAGGTGCCCCTACTCCGATGTCTACTAGTGACAAGCTCTCACTCTCTGTTGGGGAATTGTTGGGTCCTGAGGAAGCTACCAAGTATCGCAACACAGTTGGCGCTCTCCAGTACTTGGTCCTCACGCGCCCTGATATTGCTTACTCTGTCAACAAGGTGTGTCAATTTCTGCACTCTCCTACCAGCGTACATTGGACGGCGGTTAAGAAGATACTTCGTTATCTCAGTCACACTGCATCGACTGGTATGGTCATTCGCAGATCTCTATCCACCTTGGTGAGTGCCTTCTCTGATGCCGATTGGGCCGGATGCCCAGATGACCAGAAATCCACAGGTGGTTTTGCCGTATTTTTTGGATCCAACTTGATATCTTGGAGTGCTCACAAGCAAGCGACCGTGTCTCGTTCCAGCACTGAAGCGGAGTACAAAGCTCTCGCTAATGCGACGGCGGAAATAGTCTGGGTACAGTCGTTTCTTTGTGAACTTGGTGTCTTCGAGTCTCGAACGGCATGCTTGTGGTGTGACAACCTTGGTGCAACCTATCTGTCAGCTAATCCTGTGTTTCATGCACGGACCAAGCACATCGAGGTGGACTTTCACTTTGTTCGAGATCGCGTGGCAAGGAAGGTACTTGATGTTTGACTCATACCATCCCAAGATCAAGTCGCCAATGGCTTTACGAAGCCTCTGCAGGTGCGTCTACGGGAGCTCTTCAAACACAATCTAAATCTTCGACCCGTTGTGATTGAGGGAGCATGTTAAGATATTACGATATCTCCTGTATACGATTAGGATCCTTGTGTATATGGCAACAACCGGACCTGATCACCGTGATTGTAGGATCGGGTACCGCGTTGATCTTGTACCTTGTAAGCCTGTGATTATTAAAGAGAAGGCGTGCACCTAATTGGTTGCACCAAAACCCTAAACACTGCGTTTAGTTTATACGCCATCTCCAGCGCCTTGCCTTGCCAAGTGACACCAGCTCCTCCATCCCGAGCGACACGGCACCTCGACCTCGTCGTATCGGGCCCTACAGGACCTCAATATTTTTGTCATCGCGTCCAGCAGCAACACGCAGAAACGAGAATTAACCGCGATCAGGCGGGTAGTTGCCGAGGGAGAGACGCCGAGTAACGCCAATGGGAGGGCATGCCGCTATATATCTGCCCGCTACATCTGTACCGAGTGTTGCCGGTCGCTATAAATAAAACAAACGGAGAATGTAATGGCCGATCTTAGGGCGCGTTCGGAAGTCGCCCGCGCCGCCCCGCGCCGCAAATCCGGCTCCGCGCGCCGCGCTCCCCGCTCCGCTGGAAAAACGCGGATCGGCCCGACGCGTTCGGCAGCCGGCTCCCGCTTCCCGCGCGCAGCGAGCAGGCCGGCGCCCCGGGCCTGTTAAGCATTGGTTGGGCCCACTCGAGGAGAGGCAAGGGAGGGACGCCCGCACGGCTTGGTCCAGAGGAGAGGTTGGGGTGGGCCTGTGCGTCGGCCGGCGGCGGGCGAGCTCGGCGGGGAACGGTGGCAGGGGAGCTCTGCGGTTGGGAGGAGACGCGCCGGACACAGCCCACGGCGGCGGGGAGTAGCGCCGGCGGACAGAGCCGACGGGCGCGCGGCCGGGAGCAGCGGCCGCGGCCACGAACAACCGTCCCCGGGAGCACAAGGTCCGGCGAGATGCCCGGACGTCCAGGAGGCGCCACGGCGGCGAGGGGAGGGTGCGGCGGTGGTGGGAGGCGGTAGATCTGTGCGGCAGGGAGAGAACCAGCGGCGAGGGGGGGGAGCGGCGGCGAGGGGGGGGGAGCGGCGGCGAGGGGGCGAGCGAGCGGCGGGAGGGCGACCGGCACCGGTGCTCGCGAGGTTTGGACGGCCGGGGACTCCTGGGCGGCGCCAAAAGGGGAGGGGAGCTGCTGGCGAGGTGTTGGAGTAGCCGGCGGCGTGAGGGAGGGGGGACCGGCGGCGAGCTCGGGTGGGAGCTCGGGGGGAGATCTGAGCGGCGGGAGGGGGGACCGGCGGCGAGGGGCGGGAGCTCGAGGGGCGAGCGAGCGGAGGGAGGTGGGGGCGGGGTAGCGGCGGCGAGGGGCGAGCGAGCGGCGGGAGGGGGGACCGGCGGCGAGCTCGGGTGGGAGCTCGGGGGGAGATCTGCGCGCGGGAGTGTCGGCGGGGTGGCAGCGGGGTGTAATTTTTCTCAACTCCTCGGTTGTGCGCTCCGCGGTTTGACGCCCGACCCGCTCCGCGTAATTTGCCTGGGGGCAGCTCCGCGCCACGAATCCGGCTCCGCGTTAAATTCCCGTTCGGGTGCGCTCCGCCGGATCCGCTTGCGGAGTTCGGAGCTGGGGAGGACCCGAACGCGCCCTTAGTGCATGACCTTTTCACGCGCCGTCAGATTGGAAGGAGGAAGGAGACACTGCTAGAGAAATGGATATTTACGATAGGATATATGATCGCTAGTAGTTCAATTATGACTGCTAAAAGTCATTAACGACCACACTTTGTGGCCGTTATAGGATCCGTTGTTAAAAATATTACTATAAAAGGCCAGTGAAATCACAATAAAGAAACCGGCTCCGGCAACCTGAAACAATTAGCAAACCTATATCGAGCATCGACGTGACTGCACCAATCCGGCATGAAAATAAATTGATCAGTAGGCATCCAAATCAATTTGCAGTTTATCACAAAAGCTGCTAGCCTAGTACATAGTCCCAAATGTCCACTGATTCGTCTTTTTACAAACAAAAATCACATGGATTTGTCTTACAGGCTTATTGATTCAGTCAAGATACATGCTAACTTTCTCAAATAGCGGTGCACATACAAATAAGTAAATGCATTAGTTGGTTCATTAAGTAGTAGTTATCTTCCATGCATTCTCGATCAACTGATCAAGACCGAGCTTTTTCTTTTATGTTGCAGCCATGGAACTGCACATTGGCACCAAATAAGTAAAGGACTACACATCCACGTCATCAGTTTCCTAGAACCTTCTCACAAACCAGATATCATGTAAAAAATGTTGTTTTCATGAATCTTACTATATTTGGCTAATATATTCTAGAAGCAATTTTCCAAAGCGTTTCCTAAGTACAGCCTATAGAGGCATTTCATCATACATCATGTAGGTGTTCATACAGGAGGAGGCAAGGAAGCAACGATTGAAAACCTTACCGTGACATGGACTCCTTGGGAACGAGATGAGTGTAACATCCCAATTTTTTTCCTTCCTCTTATGTTAATATGCATCGTAGCATGTCATGGCATAATTGCACAAATCCAAAAATGAGAATAATTTTGAACTTTTTTAAATGCCAAGGGAAACCTTTTGGAACCCCTAGAAACCCTAATTCTAAAGGAAGAATTTTTCGTATACTTGCAGTTCAAACTTGAAAATGGGATAAATATGAATTCCATTTTTATTTTGAAAATCTTCTGAACAAAGTAACACTGGAATAAAAAAATTTAGAGTTCATTTGCATATTTTAAAAATATATAACCTAGTCTCAAATTCTAAAACAGAAAAGGAAAAGGAATCTTACCTCGGCCTAGCAGGCTGCACTGAGGATAGAAGCTTGGGGAAGGGCGCTAGAGTAGAGCCGTTTGTTGTTGATGAGGAGAGTGGCGGCACAAGCAATGCAAAACAGAGGAAAAGAGATTAGATTTTAAGGGTTACGAGTGATATTTATGGGAACTTACGGATAAGCAAGCTAAGCACAGTGGTAGGATTAGACAAATGGCAGATTCTGACTTTTATTTTCTTATCTCTTGAATTTTGTGAGTAATAACAACGAGATGCATGGGTTAGATAACAACAGGTAGGCAATTAGTCATCGAATACTCTGTTTTGTGCTCCTTAATACTACTAACGACCAAACATTCTTTAACGTATGTCGTTAGTGTTAGAAATTCTAGTAGTGCGAGGAAGGAGGAAGGCTGACCGGTGAGTTCGACGGCTAGCACCTTGTGGATTAACCGGTGGCTAGATGGATAATGCTGCCTCCCCCTTCCGGGCTTAAAGGAATAGTGGCATCAGGGCGCTAGCGTCTGACTTACCGTCAAGCGTCGACTGATCATATTTGGCAGTCGGCGACGCGATGATGGAGCCAGAGGAGGTGGGATGGACAGAGGAAGAAGAAATTAAAAGATGATAATATGATAGTACGGAAAGGAGGAGGCAGCAAAACCGCGGAGATAAGAGAGGGAAAGAAAGATAAGGACCGGGCGCCTTACGCCCTACATACGTGAGGCCGGTACACGTTGCGGTCAGCACTCTACACACACGGTCAGGCACAGTTTCACTCCAGGACGGATCCTCTGTTGACTTCTACTCCTCCTACCTATTCTTCTCAGAGAGGGCCCCACCATTGCCTGACATGGCACGCTCACCAGTCACTGCACCGCACCTGCTCTGTTTCCGTAACAACTACTCCCATTCCCACGCGAACATCACGAAAACATTCCGCCTCCGCTCCACTCTCCATTCCCTGTCCTCGCTATATAAATATATAACACCATACAGATCCCCTCTTCGCCACCCTACTCTGCTCCAACTAGTCTCTTACTACTGCGCCTCCTCAGCTTGAGGGTAGCGAGCAGATCAGCTCACCGGTCACTGCACTGCAGCCATGAAGGTAGCGAGCAGAGCTCCACAATCTGATCACCATTGCCATGCACCTCCGCCTTGTCTCTTGCTCTTCTGAAGTTCTGATTGTTTCTGAGTTTCTTCTTGACGCGCGCGCGCGTGTGTGCAGAAGGTGAGGGCGAGGCCGCAGCGGATCCCGGCGTTCGGAGAGTGGAACTACTACGACCATCGAGGATACGGGTACGGCGACGGCGACTGGCCGGTCACCCAGTACTTCGACTCCGCCATGCAGGGCGAACTGTTCATGGCCTTGCCACCCTCGCCAAAGCCAGTCAAAAAGGTAACTAATGCCTGGTCGATGTTAGACGCCTCTACTATGGTTTGGTTAGTATTCTCTGTTAAAATTTGTCGTGTGAGCATACATCATACTATAAAATACAGTTCAGAAAGCCAGTAACAAGGTCGGCCAAAAGTTTGTCTTAGAAGTTCTCTCGCTGATTTGTTTTCTCCTCGAAGAAAAGTACTGATCAATTCTTGTAGAGTAAGAAAGCTTTTTGCTGATTAATCGTTGCTTAATTAATACTTGTTCAAAATGGGCTATGTTATCAGATAGATAAGTGATAACACGTAGTGTAGCTAACTTTTCGGAGCATCTTAGCGAAAATGTAACTAACTTTCAACATGACAAGTTCTCTGTTACACACTTACACCCAGAAAATTATTTCCTATGCCGTATATTTCACCCCAAAATAAGAAGTTTACAGTGAGTCCGCATTTTTTTTCTATAGGTAAACAAAAGTACTCGCAGTAAATATCGTGCTGTTATTTCTGTGCTTGTAGCCGGTGAAGTGGAGCGACAGCGCTTCGCTGGAGTTCGACGAGGAGCAGAAGCACAGGGTGGTGGTGGGTCTGGGCGAGCACGGGGCGAAGAAGCAGGGGAAGCAGAGCAGGGTGTCTGACGCAGGGGCCCACGCCACCGCAAACTACAAGGTGAAGGCGTGCAGAGTGGTCAAAGCCGTGGACGAGGACCTCTATGTGATCCCGCCCGACATGCTCTGCCACAAGCCAAGGGTACGTACCTCTCACCCATCTTGTAGTATCCAGCAGTGGTCATTCAAATCCCACAAGCCACCGATCTCTGGGTCCCAAAGATTGGATGAATTTGTTACGACTGACAAAATAACGTACTCCTTTTATTTACGGTTTAATTGCAATCTTATCTTGCTGACAAGTGGTTATTACTACGATTATGTGCTTGCAGAAGAGGCTGACGAGGGGCATGCGGATGGGGTGCCTGGGGCTCAGCTGCATCGCCTAGGGATCTGCCAATCTCGGCTTGTTTTGCGTGCGGCTTGTAAAGAGGAGCAGAAAACCATGGCCATGATGCTGTCACACCATCACATCAACCCCTCTCCCCTATCTCTGCGTTTAATTAGGATGGAGACGACGACGTGATGTGCTCTGTGCGGCAGCGTCATTTCCTCGTGCCAAAGACCACTCGAGTGCTGCTTTTTTGCTGGATCTTTTCCGATGTGTTTGCTGCTGCTGCTACTACTAGCTACATGAAATTACGGCTGACGCCCTGGTGAAAAAGTCTCGGGTGCGTAGCAGCGGAAAAGGTTGATGTAATATAACCCTGTAGCTTGAGACTTTGACGATCCGATCGAGTATCAAAAAGAAAGAAAGGAACCCCTTGTTTTTATACGACTCGCTCGCGATCTCTCTGATTACTGTTTCGGTGTCTTGTTGCACCTTATAACGGTGTGATTGCGCACTGATTCTTTTGGACGTGCTGATTGATCACACGGTTGCCTCTTATGCTATTTTTCTTGGACATTTATGTGCAAAGGCGTGTGTGTGGTGAGATTCAAAATTTATAATAGAGAATTTTATGTGAAATCATTCGCTAAGTCGAAATGTCAACCCCGATCTCAACCTTTGGGTATCAATTCTAAGAGGAGTAGAGTGATATGACTTTGAATAGCCCGAGACGTCAATCCTGAACTTGCCTCGGTAAATGAATGCACAGGCTAAGCAGGGTGATATGGTCTCCTCACTCTTTTCTCACTGAGCCGAAACATCAATCCCGAACTCGTCCCGACAAATTAATACTCGGCTGGAGTAGGATGATATAGTTCCCAAGCTTTCAGTAGAAGAGTCACTTCACAGGGGTGATTAAACCTACCAACTCTATGATATAGACTTTGAAACCCTACCCGCACCATGTGCTTCAACAACATACACGCAGGGCACATGAGGCAGGTGAGAACAAAGCGGTATCATAACAGCAACTCTACGACTGAAGATGCGATATTATAAGTTCTTGAAACTTAACAACATAATATTCACACGAGAGTTGCTTACACAGCAGAAGAGTAAAGATGGCTAAGAAGCCAAAAAGGTCAGGGCGGCCAAAAGTGGCAGCAGAACAAAACGAGCTGCCAAACCCTGGGCAGGATCATCGCCTGGGATTTCTAGTGACTAGTCGTCGTTGGCGTCGATTTCTAGGTAAAAACCACCCTCGGAGGGGATAGTTTCCTCTGCAAGAAAAATGTCAACGATTGCAGAGTGAGTACAAAAATTGTACTCAGCAAGACTTACAAGGGGAAATTAATAATAGATGCAACATGTATCAATAAAATGGAAATTGTGGACTATTTTGCCCAAAGCCGATTTTACTTTTCACAATATTCTTAAAGTAGATGAAAATCGACTACTAGAATACTTTTCAAAGAGGACGAGTCGAACATTTCACGATCATTCCTTATTGCAGATCACCACACCTTAGATACCTTGATTCTTCCTCGACCACCTCCTCGACCACCCTGGGAGGAAGCAATCACTAACACCACAGTCTTAGCGTTGGCAAGTTTTAGAGTTTGTTGTAGTTGTCTAATTCGACACAGGTAATCACCAAGTTGTCCATAACCGCGGACACGGCTGTTCAAACAGTTCAAACCCAGCAGGGGTGTACATCTTTACTTACACGTATCAATCGACTCCTAATGCCAATGCAATTTACACACTTCACGAGGTGTGCTGGCGGAGGGTGATTGAACATGACCTTTACAATGCTTTCGACCTAGGTATGAGCCACCCTTACGGGCCAATCCATGTACATCAGTCCGGCCGCAACTACGACACGGTCCCATAAGTTGTAGCAGGTGATGCATCCCCGGTCCTCGACCGTGTGTAACCCTTACACCTATATTGAGACACCACACCACAGCATTTTTCACTCACCCAGTGAACGGAAACGGCAAACTAAGCAGCTCATACACTAAGTCTAGGTAAATTATTTAGTCGTAGGTGGTCTATTATCCCACCCGTGTAGAAGTACGCAAATCTTGGGTCAATGTACGTCGGGAACCGGTGCTTTTGGGAAAACGAGACAACTCACCATGCTCCCAGCCATGGCCTCTCGTCTAACCCAATGATGATTAGTCAAGTTCATTAGTTGATTCCCGGTGAACACCCACCTACCACCTAACACATCCAATTGTGTTGATTCATCTGCCATCCAAGGAATTATGACTTTTACAAATTTTTTTAACTAGTCCCCTCATCCCTTGCTCGGGAGTCACCATCTTCTTGATGATAGACCAAATGCTTGTTGAAATTTTTCTGTTGGTGAGGGCAAGGACTCCTCTCATGAGTGATTTGTATGAAAATCAGGTCTCTTTTGTCTTTGGGGGTCATGCTTCTTTGTGCTTTTCTCAGATTTTTCTCGTAAGCCTCATTGAAGAATTTATGTTTCAGGAAAAAAGAAAACGGAGCAGGGAACCTCCTGGGCCTGGCCCGTCCCCATTCTTGCCTTCCGGTGGCACCATGGGTGATTGTGACCAAGTAAGCCTGACTCGTTATCGTTCTTCATGCGCCGAACCTCTTTCTTGGGGCGTGCCATGTACCAGGCTTGAACCGTCTTAGTCTTCCACCATGCTGGTGACGGGAATACTGGCACACAACCAGTTGGGCCGGCTCGTCGTGCAACTAGCCCGGACGGGCGTTGATATGCAGGCGGGGGCCAGTCAGTGTTACAATAATCCAAAAGTTGATGGCTTTCAGACAGATGCATATCAACGGCTCGCGCCTTTCTTCTTCCCAGCGTGACCTCACCCCTAGGGTTTCTCCTCTTGCTAGCTGTTTGGGGTGGTACTTTCGGTGCCATTGTCCTGTAACTAAAAAGTGGGAGGTCGCCGATGGAGGATGTACTGCGGCGTGTCTTTCATCTAGCACCTCGGCACGGAGGTCTAGGGGATTGCCGACCCCTATAAAAATAGGAGCGATGCCCTTGGCGGAGCTTGTGCCCATCCTAGCTACCCCCTCGCTTGCCGAAGAACCGCTCGACGGCAGCGAGCGGTGGCGGCTAGGCCGGAGGCTGGTGAGGTGGTCTGCCCCGTGTGGTGGTTTCGCCTAGGGGGAGTGAGCAATCGAGAGAGGGAAGGGATCCCACTGCGACAAGTGGAATCACGCTGGGGGCTGAGCTTTTAATTGCTAGCTAGTGTTCGACGTTGCCGTCGGTGCCTCCAGCTGGACCTTGGGAGCGGCATGGCGATGTTGAGCTCGTGCCCTTGCTACGGTGAACTCATCTTCCTTTCCCTTGGGCTCGTCTTGTTTGGGAGCCGGTTGAGGGGACTGGGTGCCATTGGCTCGGCCGCGCCCTACCCATGTGAGCAAGGTGCATGAGGATTGATGCGTGCGTGTCGGTCGTCAGACTAGCGCACATTGTGTGGAGCCGTGGAGGAGAGGACCGGATCGGGGGTGTTGGGCGTCGTTGGTGGCATCATCACGGCCGAGTCCCGAGTGCGATGAGTGGGGATGGTGCCTTAGTGCGCGATTCATTTTGCACAGGCGTTTGCATACAGCGATGTTGCTCTTGATGAGTGTGTTGATGTCTGGAGAGGTGATCAAGGGAGGATGATGCTAGTTCTTTCCTATCGGGATGTGTCTATTGTAGCTCTGCCAAGCTTGCCGACGAGCTGTTTGAGCCTGTAGGCCTTGGTCGCGGCTGTTTCACCATAGCGGGTCGCCCCTTCTGGCCTTTTTGGTTTTCCGCCATGTTGGGCCATCGTAGTACGTGGCCTGCTTGCCCTTTGGTCTTCGTGGGTCAAGGCAGGGAAGATGGGCAGTAGTCCGTTTGTTGGCGCGCAGGCCCATTAATTACTCCGCCTTTGTGGGCTGAAGCGGAGAAGCCTTTTGGCCTACTTGTCCCTGCACGAGGCCCATCGGGGCCAGGGAAGCTTGGCCTGCTGGGTGGTTGGCCTTGTGGATCCGGCTTTGGCCAGCTCGGCCGGTTTCCTCCTTTTTTGTTGTTGGGCTCTAAGACTCAGTCGAGCTAGTTGTAATGTCTCTTTGCTTTTCCGTGCGGAGTGTGTGTTATATTTTTGTGAATGTATATGTGCTTATTTTTTCCCTTGTTTATAGGAGAGATGGCACGTGAGGGCTCACCCTATTTGTCCAAGAGGGTGATCAAATCGATGAGCAAACTGGACGATCGTTCGCAGGACAAGGTGCGGTGGGGCATTTCGAAAGCATCCCAGTCGACGAGGAGAAAGTCTTCGGACGAGGCGAAGGGCGGTCGGGTACCGGCCATGAAGCCATCCCTCGGGCCCTACCTGTATCATGTTCTCCTGAAGCTGACTCTGATGGATGTCTAGCACTTGGGACAGTTGGAGGAGGTGGGGTACATGCCTCGAGGGAATGGGATCGTCCCTGATCCTCACGAGGAACACTACACGGCAGGGAGGCACCAGGAGGCTATGGTTTCATGCGGGCTTTGTGCGCTGGTTCACCCTTTCGTCGTGGCGTTCATCAAGGCTCATGGCATTGAGTTAGCACAGCTGCATCCATCCACCATCCTACGGCTGAACGTGTTTAGGTGGATGAGCGAGACGGTCTTGGGAGAGGATCCTTCCCTGCGGTTACTCCTTTACTTCTTCTATGCCAATGTGTAGCCCAGGAAGACCCTCGATGGCAGTACCCAGAGTGCATTTGGCAGTGTCTTCCTGTAGCTTCGTTCAGGCTTTGCTGAGGAGTTTCTTGGCATGCCTTGTAAATGCAAATCCCCCTTGTGGCAGGAGTGGGATTCTCAGTGGTTCTACCTTCGTCTCCCTGGAGCTCACCTTTACCATACCGATGGGCTGCCTTGGAATGAGGACCGTGAGGGTCTCAAGGAGGTCTTCTTGGGGGACTTGACTCCAGAGGAGAGCGCGAAGATTGATAGGATCAAGGCGGTGAGGCGCGAGCGGAGCTTCAGGGACATGATGGCGGAGATGGTCATGTCGGATCGCTACATGATGAGGCCGCGCCGGAAGAAAGAGCTGGGATCCCTGATGGCCTGCGTACCTCTTACGAATCTGGGATGTTGACTCCATTTCTCTTTCTTTCTAGCTATTTTTCCCCATGATATGGTGGTGGAGTGGGCGAATCACAACTCGTACAACACTGAGGAGCACAAGGAGTACATCAGGGCCATCGAGGAGAGAGGACCCTTCTCTAAGTTGTGCTCCCTATGAGAGAGGACCCTTCTCTAAGTTGCTAGCTTCACCTATCTAGTGGGCGTATGGGACGCCTAGCGGCTCCTTCTATGCTGGCCGTTGGTTCCAAGTGTCGGGACGGTCTTGGACGAGTGTCAGAGCTGGCGGTGCTTGGCTTGCCGCACCTAGCGCTGAAGCCCCCAAGGTCTTCGAGGAAGAGAAAGGAGGCACCAAGACCTAAGCCGGGTGAGATTGTCACTTCATTGAGGAGGGTGGAGCCCTGAGCACCTATGACCATGGATTCGCCACGCCGGAAGGACCCTATGAGAGAGGCGGTCGACTTGCTTCTTGAGGGGAGCATCCCTATCGAGGCCATTCTCCCTCCTGCCATGCATGAGATTGAGGACTTGGAGAGGCTAACGGGGCTCAGACACGTGGTTAGCCTTGTCTTTGCCTTGTTTTCTGATGGAGGCGCGTGCAGCGGGCCGGAGGCTCTTGCTAATGCGGAGGAGATTTCTAGGTTTGCCCTGGCTTGTGAGACCCTATGGGACGATGCTGGGATGACAAGTGAGTCCTTGAACCTTAGTCTCCTTGTCGTGCCATTACATTTTGGCTGACTCCTTTATCATCAAATTCTTGCTTCAGGTGGTAAGGAGGAGCCCCCAATTCCTCGTGCAGATGGGTTTGTGCTGCTTGAGGAGGGGTTCTTCAACCAGCTTCAGGAAATGAAGGATGATGTTGGCGACCCTCTCCAAGTGCTTCATGGGGTGAGTATTTCTTGTTTGTTCCTCTCTTTGCATCGCGTTTGTTGCTAATTTAACTCTTTTTAATAGATCCAGGGCCTTGTGCAACATGTCGAGGTGATTGCTGTTCTCACGGCCAAGATAGAGATGCTTGCGTCCACCTTGGAGGTTGAGAAGTCCATGGCGACGCTGGTTCAGGATGAGCTAGTCACTGAGAGGACACGCTGTGGGAGGTTGGAGGAGGCCTTGAGGCAGGCTGAGGATGCGCTTCTTCGTGTTAAGGGCAAGTTGTCTCGTACAACAAGTGAGTTGGACGCTTGTCTTCAGGGTTGTTTAGACCTCAAGCGGTGGCTTTCAAAGATGGTCTTGAGGGCAGAGCACGCCGAGAGGGAGATCAAGGTCATGGAGGAGAGATCTGTTCGCGCCAAGGAGGAGCCGCGGCGTCAGATTGAGAGGAATACTTCAGTCGAGGAGGATTTGGTGACTGTCAGCTTCCAGCTTGCCATGGCCGGGGGAGGGGGATTTGACAAGGGCGAAGGAGAATACGGAGGGGAGGATAAGCACTGTTTCGGTTGTGCCTGCTACCTAGGCGGCTGTGGTTCTGGACATCAGCATGGCTGGTTGTCCTTCTCTCGTACCGGTTACAGATCCTGAGGTGATTGCTCTTGTCTCTGCTTGTGCTACTGAGGCCCATGTTATCTTGTTGAAGTTGAGGTACAAGGAGGTAGCGCCTCCTCCTCTGTGTGCGACAGTGCTCCAGGCTTGTGCGGCCCTTTCTACTCAGATGCGGTAGATTGAGGGTGCGGCCACAAGGTACTACTGTGTCCTGGCTGGCTGGGCTGTGGTGACTGGTGTGTTGGCCATTCTTGCAGGCGGTGCCGGCTTGGAGGGCCTTGAGGGTACCCTGAGCTCGGCGGCGCAGGGATACCTTTGAGATGGAGGAGACACCTTGCGGGTGAGGACTCGAGCCTTTGTGACTCGCAACGATCCCTTCTGGCATGTTGGTGATGAGGAGTAGCGGTGATCCACTTGCTAGCCCTGTTTGATCTCGACTTTTGAGTCATTTTTTGTTGTGCTAATTATGCTTTAGTAGCTTTGACGTAGATCTTTGACACAACATCCTAATGTAGCTTGACATAGGCCTAGTTGGAGCAATTCTTTGGTGCTAGGAGCCATCTTACCATGTTGTCACGTAACATCAATGTGTTATTAATGTTAGCATTTATGGTACCTTGCGGAGTTTTTATAAGATGTTTGATGTTTTAATATATTGTGTTATTCCCTACAAGGTGTTGTTAGTGTCAGAGTCACGACTTGGCTGGAGCCTCGCACGCCGCTTGCCGTGACTAGGCCTAAGCCTCGGACCATGATGACGAGTCTGTTGGGGAACGCGCTACGAAAAACAAAATTTTTCCGCGCACGAACCAAACCAAGAAACACTATCGAGGTGTAGGTAACGATATCATACCTTCGACGATCACGTCAATGCAGCGGAGAAGTTGACCGATGTCGATGAAGTCCACAGACTCCCGCAGCTAGGTTATACCTCCCAGCCGCGAGAGCGATCTCCTCGTGAATAGTTCGCCCGATCAAACGCCGAAGTATACGACGTCTCCGAGGTATCCACGCGTACCGGATCAGTGACACCGCGGTAATGTGTGGACCAGCACACAAGAACAGCGGGGATCTACGAGAAGGAGAAGCAGCAGCGCGCCGGCAGCTGTACTAGATCCAATCTAGAAGAGAGAGAAAAAGAAGGCTGTGGCCAATCTAGAGATGGCCGGCCTAGGGTTTAGTCCAAGGGACTAGGGCTGCCTCTGGGGCTGCTTGGGATACCCTTTGAGGTGCCCTGCCCCTCTATTTATAGGGGTTGGGGCAGCTCTCCCTAGGCAGGTGGAGTCCTACTCCAGCAGGGACACCCTGTTGGAGTTGGAGTCCAACTCCACTAGAACCTTCTAGAACCTTCTAGAATTTCTAGAACCTTTCAGAACCTTCTAGAATTTCTAGAACCTTCCAGAACCTTCTAGAATTTCTAGAACCTTCTAGAACCTTCCAGAACCTTCTAGAACCTTCCAATACTTTTCGGAACACTTTCGGACATCACCGGAACCATCCGGGACCTCCCGGAACACTTTCGAGATCATCCGAAACACTTTCGGAACCCTTCTCTCTCGTTCTCTATAAATCGTAGCATTCCTAAATGTCGCTAAAACGTTAAGCGTGTGACCCTATAGGTTCGAGTATATGTGGACATGTCCGGAATACCTTCCGGTCAATAATCGTCAGCGGGATCTGGACACCCATAACGACTCCCACATATCATCGAAGATCTTTATCGAGCAAACCTTGTATTGTCGCATACAATTCCTTTTGCCTCACGATACATTACACAACCCGAGGCGAGACTTTGACGGTATCCCTGTGATCAACTCCTTGATCACCATACCTAGTTATCCTCGTTACCGGTTTGTACTCTTTTCTCGTTTCCGTATTCCGGTATCCCCGTGACTAACCTTTTAGTCACAATACCTGGCCAGGCGATGCTGGACACCGTAATACCGAGTGGGCCCAGAGTGTATCTCTCCATCGCCGGATGGACAAATCCCAGTCTTGACATATCTAGAACCACGATATACTTTCTGGTGTACCTGGAAGTCACCTTTATAATTACCCAGTTACGGCGTAACGTTTGATGACCCCAAAGCAACCATCCGGTATCCGGGTCTATGATATTCTCATGGTCTAAGGACGCAAGTAAACGTTAACACATCATGAGAAGATACTGACAACATATTGACGAAGTGATCTCGCAGTATCTCATAAGGGGTCTATCCAACACCATTGTTACCCTAACAATGTGTTCCCATTATTGCCGGCATCCTTGTTACATTAACAATGCCCATGATCAGGAAAACAAGATCATCAACAATACATGAGCTAGTCCAGAGGCCTGACTAGGGATTTGAATGGTGTTTATTATTCCACACATGCAATTAGGTTTTCCTCTGAATCTCATATTCAAGAACCAATGCAATTTTAGCATAGAACATAAACTTAATCATGAACATGAAAATAGAATAATAACAACTTTATTATTGCCTCTAGGGCATATTTCCAACAGTCTCCCACTTGTACTAGAGTCAATAATCTAGCCAATGCTTAAGCTCCTAACACCTATGGCATTCCGGTGTTGCTCATGCTTTGCTTGTGGTAGAGGCTTCGTCAGCGGATCTGACACATTCAGATCCGTGTGTATTTTGCATATCTTTACGTCTCCACGCTCCACCAATTCACGAATGATGTGGAATCGGCGTTGTATATGTTTGGACTTCTGGTGGGACCTTGGCTCCTTGGCCTGAGCTATGGCACCACTATTGTCACAATAGAGCTCCATAGGATCCAGCGCGCTCGGAACCACACCAAGCTCGGTGACGAACTTCTTAATCCAAACGCCCTCCTTTGCCGCTTCTGAAGCGGCGATATACTCAGCCTCCGTTGTAGAATCCGCCACAGTGTCCTGCTTGGAACTCTTCCAGCTCACTGCGCCACCGTTCAGTGTATACACTAAGCCTGATTGAGATCGAAAATCGTCCGGATTTGTGACAAAGCTGGCGTCGGTGTAACCCTTTACAACGAGCTCTTCGTCACCACCGTATACGAGAAACATATCCTTAGTCCTCTTCAGGTACTTTAGGATATTCTTCACTGCTGTCCAATGATCATGACCTGGATCACTCTGGTATCTGCTCGTAACACTTAGAGCATAGGACACATCTGGTCGTGTACATATCATGGCGTACATGATTGACCCAATCGTGGATGCGTATGGAATCTTACTCATGCGTTCTCGCTCATCAGTTGTCGAAGGACACTGATTCTTGCTCAAACTTTTCCCATGCGACATCGGCAAGAACCCCTTCTTGGCGTTTTCCATACTGAACCTCTTCAGTACTTTATCTATATATGTACTCTGGCTTAGCCCTATTAGGCGCTTTGATCTATCTCTATAGATCTTTATACCTAATATGTATGCTGCCTCGCCTAAATCTTTCATTGAAAAACTATTTTTCAACGAAGTCTTAATATTGTCAAGAAAAGATACATCATTCCCAATCAACAATATGTCATCCACATAGAGTATTAGAAATGCTATTGCGCTCCCACTTACTTTCTTGTAAACACAAGCCTCTTCGCAGTTCCTGATGAAGCCAAACCCTTTGACCACTTCATCAAAGCGAAGATTCCAACTCCGTGATGCTTGCTTCAGTCCATAGATGGATCTCTGAAGTTTGCATACCTTTCCAGCATCCTTTGGATTGACAAAACCCTCGGGCTGTATCATATGCACGTCCTCGGTTAGCTTCCCATTCAGGAACGCTGTTTTGACATCCATTTGCCATATCTCGTAATCGAAATATGCAGCAATCGCTAGAAGAATCCGAACAGACTTAAGCATCGCTACGGGAGAGAATGTCTCGTCGTAGTCAACTCCTTGAACTTGTCGGAAACCCTTTGCGACAAGTCGAGCTTTATAGATGTATACATTCCCATCCGTGTCTGTTTTCTTTTTATAGATCCATTTACATTCGATAGGCCTCACGCCTTCAGGAGGGTCCACCAAGCTCCAAACTTGGTTCTCGTACATGGATTCTATCTCGGATTTCATGGCGTCTAGCCATTTAACGGAGTCAGGGCCCATCATTGCTTCCGTATAGGTCGTAGGCTCATCGTTGTCTAACAACAATACCTCGTCCGAAAACCACTGTGGTTTCGTGCGAATCCTACCAGACCTTCGTGGTTCAGCTGCTGGCTCGACTGAAGTCTCTACATCACATGTAGGGGCTTCCGTATCAGTCATTGTGGGAAACTCCGGAACCACTTCCGGCGTTGCATCACTTTGACCTAATGACGAAGATTCACCAATCTCGTCGAGTTGCACTATCCTCCCACTCACCCCTTTCGCAAGAAACTCTTTCTCGAGAAACACACCGTTCTTTGCGACAAACACTTTGCCTTCGGTGCGGTGATAGAAGGAATACCCAACAGTTCCTTTGGGATAACCAACAAAGAAGCATTTATCCGATTTGGGATCGAGCTTATTTGGTTGTAAACGCTTTACATATGCATCGCATCCCCAAATTTTAAGAAAAGACAAGTTGGGTTTCTTCCCATGCCATATCTCATATGGTGTCGTTTCAACGGATTTAGATGGTGCTCTATTTAGTGTAAAAGCGGTAGTCTCTAAAGCATAACCCCAAAAAGACAATGGCAGTTCAGTTAATGACATCATCGATCTTACCATGTCCAACAAGGTTCGATTACGTCTCTCGGACACTCCATTCCTCTGTGGCGTTCCGGGAGGTGTAAGCTGTGGAACAATTCCGCAGCTCTTCAGATGTTCGCTAAACTCGTAACTCAAATACTCCCCTCCGTGATCTGATCGCAGAAACTTGATTTTCTTGTTACGATGATTTTCTACTTCATGCTGAAATTCTTTGAACTTTTCAAAGGTTTCAGACTTATGTCTCATCAAATAGATATACCCATATCTACTCAAATCATCCGTGAAGATAATGAAGTAGAGGAATCCACCGCGTGCAGCTATACTCATTGGACCACATACATCCGTATGTATGATCTCTAATAAGTCAGTCGCCCGTTCTACGTGGCCTGTGAACGGCGTTTTAGTCATTTTACCCATTAGACAAGGCTCGCAAGTGTCAAATGATTCATAATCAAATGACTCCAAAAGTCCATCACAATGGAGTTTCTTCATGCGCTTCTTTCCAATATGACCCAAACGGCAGTGCCACAAATAAGTGGAATTCGAATCGATTATCTTGCGACGTTTAGCGTCAGTGTTATGGATGTGTGTATTACCATCAAGATTCATAATAAATAACCCATTCACAACGGGAGCATGGCCATAAAACATATTATCCATATAAATCGAACAACCATTGTTCTCAGACTTAAACGAATAACCGTCTTGCAACAAACATGATCCAGAAATAATGTTTTTGCTCAAGGCCGGAACATAGTAACAATTACTAAGCTCTAATATAAATCCTGAAGATAAATGTAGAGGTAGGACACCGACGGCGAGCACAGCAACTTTTACTCCGTTCCCGACGCGCATCGTCACCTCATCCTTTGCCAGTCGCTTAGGCCTCTGTAGTTCCTGCATCGAGTTGCAAATATGAGCAACCGATCCGGTATCCAATACCCAAGAATTACGTTGCGGACCAGCAAGGAATACATCAATAACATGTATGACACTCATACCTGAGCTGGACTTTCCAGACTTCTTCTTTTCTGCCAGATATTTCTTGCAGTTCCTCTTCCAGTGTCCCTTCTCTTTACAGAAGAAGCACTCAACATCAGAAGTGGCGCCAGTCTTGGACTTCTTAGGCGTGTCAGTCATACTAGCACCCTTGGATTTGCCCTTTTTCTTAGACTTGCCCTTCTTCTTGAAGTTGGTTGTTTTATTCACCATCATCACATGATTGGCGTCCTTCTGGATTCCACTCTCAGCAGTTTTAAGCATAGTGAATAATTCACCCATACTCTTTTCCATCCCATTCATGTTGTAGTTCATGATGAAGCTACTATAGCTCGGAGGGAGGGAAGCAAGAACAAGATCAGTGCCCAACTCTTGGGAGATTGGAAAACCTAGCGCATCCAACCTTTGCGCGTACCCAGACAATCTAAGTACGTGCTGACTCACTGAGCTGCCCTCAGCCATCTTGCATTCAAACAAGGCTTTGGATATCTCATATCTTTCAGTCCTTGCTTGCTTCTGAAACAAAGCTTTCAGCTCCTGGATTAACTCATAAGCAGCCCAATTCTCAAAACGCTTTTGAAGATCAGGTTCCATGGAGGCAAGCATGATACACTGTACTGCAATGGAATCATCGCTCTTAGATTGATAGATACGAGTCTCATCATCCGTAGCGTTAGCGGGGAGTTCACTGAGAGTTTGCGATAGGACATAGTCCTTCTTGGCATTCTTGAGGACAATCCTCACATTACGGTACCAGTCCGTAAAGTTGTTCCCAGATGAATTCAGTTTTTCTTTCTCAAGCAACGCGCATAGTGGAAAGGTGGTTACGGGTGCCATAGATCTACAACTTAAAAACAAATACACTTTAGACATTGTTCATGATTAAAGCAACTTAAATTAACACTTAATTAGAGTAAGCTCCCACTAAAACCAATATCCCTCATAATTGATTATTAGTGATTCAAGATCCACGACTCACTTACTCCACCATTGATGTGACATCACTGATGATGGAATAACGAGACCGGTAGGTCAACATGCCAATCATATCCCATATGACTCTTGTTCATCTTTCGATGGGTGTGTTCCAAGCCCAAGACGATCTTGCAAAGCTCGTCAAGACAACCGAGTGCTCTGCTGCGCGAACGGTTCGCGCCCGCCTCATATATGTCAAACCTATCGTACCCATGTGACATGGCGCACCTCAGAATGGCAAATACTCCAGACGGTGCTACACTTGGAAGAACACTAACTACTTTGATATTTGTGTGAGGGATCACCCTATTTAACAACGTCTACCACGCATCAAACAAGGTGCATAAAAGGGATTAACATCACATGCAATTAAATTATTGTGATATGGTATAGCCCCTTTTGTTGAAGAAGACTTCTTCAACATCTTTTGGCGGAGAACTCCTTCTTCGCGTACGACGTAGCGTCGAGGTCCATCGATGTAAGATTGTCACCACCATGTCCTTGCAATTACAACTATTGCTATCACATAGCTAATAAAATAAATACATTACATGGCTTTCTAGTTGACGCGTAGGTCAATATAATAAACAATGACAATCGTATTGGCTCCTGCCGATTGCCGTACTCATGACACGCAGGTCATGACAAAATTAAAATTACAAACACTTTGCATCTCATACAATCACATTGCATCACATAGGCTATACCACATCACATGCATACCCTGCAAAAACAAGTTAGACGCCTCTAACGTTTATGCTACAATACGTGGCTTTATGGCTACGTTGCAAACCGTTTGCTACCTACATTACCATAAGCATGATTGCTCTTGCAGTTATTTAACTATCGGGGTGTCTGGAATTGGAGACTCGGAAATCTCGAACCCCATACTAAACTTCGTCATACGCATGACCCCCGTGTAGATCACATCTACAAGCCCGCTCATTGCAAATTTATCTTTCTCAACTAAAGTGAAACCAAAGTCATCCTTAGCATGTCTCGATCCGAAGATCGTAAGGTTCGCCGGACCTCTGAAAATTTCACGATGCCGCCGAGATCAAAATTTTGCAATGAGAGGGAAACAACAAGAAAATCTGGTGGTAGATCTCATCTAACACCCCGCACATCATATGTGCAATGCCGCATATCACATATGCTCTAGTCGTACCTACAACTACGCATAGAACCGCTCTGATACCACTGTTGGGGAACGCGCTACGAAAAATAAAATTTTTCCGCGCACGAACCAAACCAAGAAACACTATCGAGGTGTAGGTAACGATATCATACCTTCGACGATCACGTCAATGCAGCGGAGAAGTTGACCGATGTCGATGAAGTCCGCAGACTCCCGCAGCTAGGTTATACCTCCCAGCCGCGAGAGCGATCAAACGCCGAAGTATACGACGTCTCCGAGGTATCCACGCGTACCGGATCAGTGACACCGCGGTAATGTGTGGACCAGCACACAAGAACAGCGGGGATCTACGAGAAGGAGAAGCAGCAGCGCGCCGGCAGCTGTACTAGATCCAATCTAGAAGAGAGAGAAAAAGAAGGCTGTGGCCAATCTAGAGATGGCCGGCCTAGGGTTTAGTCCAAGGGACTAGGGCTGCCTCTGGGGCTGCTTGGGATACCCTTTGAGGTGCCCTGCCCCTCTATTTATAGGGGTTGGGGCAGCTCTCCCTAGGCAGGTGGAGTCCTACTCCAGCAGGGACACCCTGTTGGAGTTGGAGTCCAACTCCACTAGAACCTTCCAGAACCTTCTAGAATTTCTAGAACCTTCCAGAACCTTCTAGAATTTCTAGAACCTTCCAGAACCTTCTAGAATTTCTAGAACCTTCCAGAACCTTCTAGAACCTTCCAGAACCTTCTAGAACCTTCCAATACTTTCCGGAACACTTCCGGACATCACCGGAACCATCCGGGACCTCCCGGAACACTTTCGAGATCATCCGAAACACTTTCGGAACCCTTCTCTCTCGTTCTCTATAAATCGTAGCATTCCTAAATGTCGCTAAAACGTTAAGCGTGTGACCCTATAGGTTCGAGTATATGTGGACATGTCCGGAATACCTTCCGGTCAATAATCGTCAGCGGGATCTGGACACCCATAACGACTCCCACATATCATCGAAGATCTTTATCGAGCAAACCTTGTATTGTCGCATACAATTCCTTTTGCCTCACGATACATTACACAACCCGAGGCGAGACTTTGACGGTATCCCTGTGATCAACTCCTTGATCACCATACCTAGTTATCCTCGTTACCGGTTTGTACTCTTTTCTCGTTTCCGTATTCCGGTATCCCCGTGACTAACCTTTTAGTCACAATACCTGGCCAGGCGATGCTGGACACCGTAATACCGAGTGGGCCCAGAGTGTATCTCTCCATCGCCGGATGGGCAAATCCCAGTCTTGACATATCTAGAACCACGATATACTTTCTGGTGTACCTGGAAGTCACCTTTATAATTACCCAGTTACGGCGTAACGTTTGATGACCCCAAAGCAACCATCCGGTATCCGGGTCTATGATATTCTCATGGTCTAAGGACGCAAGTAAACGTTAACACATCATGAGAAGATACTGACAACATATTGACGAAGTGATCTCGCAGTATCTCATAAGGTGTCTATCCAAACACCATTGTTACCCTAACAATGTGTTCCCATTATTGCCGGCATCCTTGTTACATTAACAATGCCCATGATCAGGAAAACAAGATCATCAACAATACATGAGCTAGTCCAGAGGCCTGACTAGGGATCTGAATGGTGTTTATTATTCCACACATGCAATTAGGTTTTCCTCTGAATCTCATATTCAAGAACCAATGCAATTTTAGCATAGAACATAAACTTAATCATGAACATTAAAATAGAATAATAACAACTTTATTATTGCCTCTAGGGCATATTTCCAACAGAGTCATGGAGGCCCTGTACCTAGGAAGAAAGATCTTCCTTGGGTAGTCGCCAAGCATCCTCGGTCAGAGGCTTAGGGCTTTTTCGCCGCGAGTGTGACTCGGCTTTGTGCCTAGGGCCATGGATGACTAGTCCAGTGGAGCCCTTGTACCTGGAAAAAAATTCCCGTAGGTAGTCACCGAGCACCCTTGGTCAGAGGTGTGTCTGGCGCTGTAGAGAGCCGCGGGGGCTCTACTTTAGGGCTTTGTGAGTGTTTCGATCCCACGCATCATTCATGCTATTCGAGCGAGGAGGCCTCTAGGGTTTCTCCCGTGACACTGTGATGGTGGGGCTTCTTTTGAAAAGAGAGAAATCATGATGTGAGGGCTCACGATTCGTTGCCTCATGACGTGGAGGAAGGTAAACGATGAGCCTTAGTGGACCGTGGTTAGCCCTTTTTTTCTTAGACGCGAATGAGGTGGAATAGCTCATGAGGTTCAACTACATTTTCCGCACGGAGGAAAAGGAAAGGCGGGCCCTAGTGGTGCACGATTTCACTTGCATCTCAGGCACGAAGACAAGAAGAACTGGTTCATGCGAGTTCGCAATTCGCTCAATTTTCACTTCTCCTGATGATGGAGGATACATGCCTTGGGAGGCGTTTGGCCACGACGGGCGCTTTTACAGAGGATTTCAAGTGTAAAACTTGCGAAGCTTATCTCCGTTCCAGGCGTGGGCCAAATGCTTATCTTTCATGGTGGTGAGGCGATAGGCTCCTGACCCCAAGACAGCGGAGATGTGATATGGGCCATCCCATTTGGCGTGGAGCTTTCCTTGTGATTGGGGATCAAGGATTTTTTTTGAGCACTAGGTATCCTTGTGAGAATGCTCGTTCTTTCACCCTGGTGTTATAGAAGCGTGCGGCGCTCTGCTCGTAAGCGGCGTGCTTGAGAAGGGCTTGGTCGCGCACCTCTTTGACGAGGTCTATTTCAGCCTGCTGATGTTCTCCGTTTCTTATGAGGTTGAGAGGTGTGGCTTCACGGAGCCTCTCAACACGGAAGGAGCGGTACTCGACTTTGGCGGGGAGGACAGCTTCGGATCCGTACACCAAGGAGAAGGGTGTATGTCTAGTGGACTGGCTGACGGTGGTGCGCATCCCCCAGAGTACACTTTCTAGCTCTTCAGCCCATATTTCTTTTTTGGTGGAGTTATCCTTGACGCGGCAATGAAGGCTTTAGAGGATGAGTCCATTGGCCTGTTCCACGGCTCCATTGCTTTTGGGATGTGCTACGGAGGCGAAGTGCAAAGTAGTTCCCATGGAGTCACAAAATCTTCTAAATGAAGAAGCATCAAATTGGGTTCCGTTGTCCACTGTTAACTCGCGTGGGACTCCGAAACGGCAGATGATGTTTTTCCAGAAGAATTTCTGCACTATTCGGGAGGTGATGGATGTGAGCGGCTCAGCTTCAACCCAATTGGTGAAGTAATCGATTGAGACCACCACATATCGGTAGCCCCTAGGTGGAAATGATCACAAGAGATCCATTCCCCATCGGGCAAATGGCCAAGTAACTGGTATGTTTCTAAGCATTGAGACTGGCGCGTTGATGGACTTTGCCATTTTCTGGCATGCCTCGCATTTTGGAGTATGTTAATGGCGTCTTGGACCATGGTCGGCCAGTAGAAACCTTGTCTTAGGGCTTTTGCCGCAGTAGATCTTGGTGCCAAGTGGTTTCCACACAGCCTAGCGTGGATTTTAAGTAAGAGGTTGGCACTGTCTTCTTTTGAGATACATTTTAACAGGGCCACCGCCGCTTTCTTCTAAAGGACATCATTGAGGAGGAGATACATCTTTGCTTTTGTGAGCAGGGTTTTGGCTTATGGAGTGTCTTCATTAGCAACTTCTCCTTTGATAGCCCGGATGATAGGGGTCATCCAAGATGATATTTCATTGGAGATTGCAAGGATTTGTGGTGGAGTTTCATTGGCTATGCCGTCTTCTTTAATCGATGGGGAGTTGATGACTTCGAGGAAGACACTGGGTGAGAGTGTTCTTTTGAACCGGCAGCCCTGGCTAGCCTGTCAGCCTGGTGGTTATCTCCTCTTGGTATTGCGGCTCACCTCCAACCCAATGAAATAACGTTCCATTTTTTGGGCTTCCTCCATATACCTCCTCATCCTATCGTCCAAGTACTATTAAGATTTATCCATTTGGTTCACGACTAACTAGGAATTTCCCTGGATGAGTAGGCGAAGAATGCCCATAGCTTTTGCTAAGTGAAGTCCTAGTAAAAGAGCCTCGTATTCAACCATGTTATTGGTGGCGTTGAAGACGAGGTGGGTGGCATACTCTAATGTTTTTCCTTCTGGGCTTATCAAGACGACTCCAACCCCACTCCATTTAGGCGTTTTGAGCCATCGAAGCGCATGATGCAGTAAGGGTTAGGTATTGCCGCTTCCTTTGGTGCTTCGCCTGGGGGTGGTTTGGAGTTTGCCATTCTGCCACGAAATCTGCCAATACTCATGATTTGATGGCTATTGGGCCGGTGAGTATGATGGAAAAAGGGGCCATCTCGGTGGCCCATTTAGCGATTCTTCCAGTGGCTTCCTTGTTACCGAAGACCTCACTAAGAGGGAAAGTAGATGGGACCGTGATGGCGTGGCCCATGAAGTAATGATGAAGCTTCTGAGACGCCATGAGGAGGGCATAGGCGATTTTTTTCAATTTGGGTATATCTCATTTTTGCTCCCGCCATGGCTTCACTCACATAGTAGATGGGGCGTTGAATGCCATCCTCTTCCTTCGCCAAAGCGGCGATGACTGCTATTGGTGTGGCGGCGAGATACATTAACAGGGATTCTCCCGACTTTGGGCTCGTGAGTAGGGGAAGGCTGGCCAGGTATGCTTTGAGTTCATCGAAGGCGGCTTGCACTTTAGTCGTCCATTTGAACCCATTTAGGCTACGAAGAGTTTTGAAGAAGTGAAGTCCTTTCTTTGCCGAACGGGAGACGAATCTTCCAAGTGCGGCCATTCTCCTAGCGAGGCGCTGCACGTCCTTGACGGAATACGGGGGCTCCATGTCAAGGATGGCGTGTATCTCCTCAAGGTTGGCTTTGATGCCTTGCTGAGACACCAAGAAACCCAAGAGTTTTCCTCCGTGGACCCCGAAGGCGCATTTTTCTGGAAGATCCTCAGGGTGTGTGTTTTTTCTTCATCCTCCTTAGCCATGTGGACCTAATGATACCCAAAATAGGCGTCCAAAAAGCTTAACATCTCGCATCCTGCTGTGAAGTCGACAATATGCGCCACTTCCAATTAGCCTTTTTGACTAATAGTGGGTTTGCTAGCCATTTAGGGTGCCATACTTCGCGGATGAGACAAGCCTTCGTGAGTTTTTGACCTCTTCTTTAATGGTATCGCTTCTCTTTGGGGATCACTTTTTGAGTTTCTGCTTTACGGGGGCGCGGTCAGGCTTGACGGCGAGGCGGTGCTGCATAACCTCATGTGGGATGCCTCTCATGTCGGCAGGCTACCAAGCGAAGAGGTCGAAGTTCTCTTTTAGGAGGGCGATAAGGTTTGCCTAGAGTTCTGTTGGGAGATCTGCTCCTATTTTCACCACACGTGTGTCTCCATTTCCGAAAAGGTGAACTTCAATTCTCCTTCAGGGCGTTGCTTTGGTGTGAATTTTTGGGGCAGAGGCAAGGCTGGTTCTTTGGCGTCCGAAAAGAGGTTCACGCTCCTGGCGGTTAGTTCCCTAGATGCATGCTTTAACTCGTGGAGGTGGAGGACATTGCGATGTAGGGTTTGTTCTCCGCGCACAGTGATAGGCCCATGCGGGCCAGGAATTTTGAGGCACAAGAAGTTGTCATGTACGGCCACACAAAAGCGGTTGAGTGTGACCCTTCCCATTATAGCGTTGAAAGATGACTCTGCGTCTATCACATTGAAACGTACCATCTCCGTCTGATTATTCTCCATAGTTCCGAAAGTCATGAGGAGTTCAATCTGACCATGCGGCTGTATCGCTTTTCTGGGTATGAAATCAGTGAGGGGGCAGAGCGATGGTTCCAGCGTTCTATCCTTGTAGCCCCCTTATGGTTCTAGTAGGCTCTTGAGAGTGCGGAGGTACAAGATATCGGCTGAGCTTCCGCCATCAACGAGGATCTTGGTGAGCTTACAGTTGGCCATTGTGGCGGTCACGAAGAGGGCATCATCATGGGTGAAACGTATTCCCTTTGCATCTTCCTCCGCGAGAGCTCCCACGATGTTCACTTCCCTTACGTATCCTTTTTGTTGTCTCTTGGAGCTTCTTCCAGAGGCCGAGCCTCCCAAGATGACACTGACGAGATGGTTTGGCTGTTGGAAGGGGAGTTCCTTTGCCTATTGTGAGTACTTGAGCCGGGGCAGGCGCTCTTCGGGGAGGAGCCCCCTGTGCTTCGGGTGACTTCGGGAAACGTGGGGCTTGTCTTGCGTTTCCCCTTCTCAAGTGCGGCATTCGCTAGTCCAGTGACCGTTGCTTTTGTGAAGAGTGCACCATCTTTCTTTGGGTCTTTTGGGCCCATGATTCTGAGGTCATGTGCCTCTGTCGGTCCTAGAGTTGTTTTGGTGGGGTCGGCTATCAATAGCCATGACCTTCCCCTCTCGGGAATATGGGCGGTTCTTGCCTCTGGAGTTGCACTTGGAGGAATCTCTGATTTTTCCACTTGTGGGAGCATCGTATAAGGACAGCTCAAGTTTAGTGCTGTCACCATCTTCTCCTCATGCATACTCTTCTATCTTGCGATATATCTCCTTGGTGGTCCTCGATGGGTTTTGATTGAGGGCCCGGTTGACTTCCCCAGGAAGCAACCCTTGCATGCAAGCATCTATTACTGGCGTGCTTGGGGCGTACGTGATTTGACTGCGGACCTTGGAGAAGCGTTTCAAAAAACTTCATAGAGACTCTCCCTCTCTTTGTTTGAGGTTAAAGAGCTTATTTGATAATAAAGGTTGCGTGAAGTTGCCTTAAAATTGGCAATGAAAATTTCTTGAAGACGTTCCCATGACCTAATGGAGTTTCTCTTCTGGTTGAAGAACCAAGTTTGTGCCATTCTAGTTAGTGAGAGGGAGAAAAGGTTGCATATTTCAGTGGGTCCTCCTCTAGCAGCACGAATGGCGGAGGATTACACTTCAAGAAATTGCAGGAGATTGAAATCCCCACTATATTGCTTCAACATCGGGGGTTTGAATTTCTGGGGGAAGACGGCTTCTTGGGTCTCCCTTGACAGGGGATTGCAAGTTGTCCTACAGCCCCTATCCCCCTGGTGCCGACTCCCTTTGCTTTGGGTGTCATTTCCTTCCCTAGAGGACGAGCGAGACAAACAGTGTCGGGACCGTCTTGGCGAGTGGGAGTGATTGCACCGACATTTCCCAGAGGTCGCAGCCCTCCCGGATTCTGCCACCTGTTCTTCTTGAAAAGTGTGCGTGTTGCGACTAGGTGCTTGGCTTCCTTAATGGCCGTGCGCGTGTTGCGACTAGGCGCTTGGCTTCCTTAATGGCCGTGTCCACCTTGGCGGGGGTCGACAACGCTTTGCCCACGACCTTCGTTGTGTATGTTTGGAATGCGACTTCCTTGAAGGACACTCCAGCTTGGGCGGTCTTGGATGCCTTGCGACGCCACCTCCGGGCGGTGAACTTCTTGTCCCGGCACTTCGGGAAGCAGCGGCCTCATTGCTGGTAGTACTATGCTCTGGGTGCGTCGGCGTAAGGAGGTCCCCAAAAGGGGCTGAACCAGGGTGCCCTGCCCATGATGGCCGCTCGTGCCATATGTGGTAAGTGTGGGAAGTAAGACTCTCGTGATGCCGCTTGATCCATCCTAATGAGGTTGGACGGAGGCGTTTGGGATCACGGAGCTGGCAGGAGCATGACTTGACTCTGGAAGCGTGGTGCGGCAGAAGTCTATGCGACGTTTGATTGAGGGACATCAAGCAAAGCTCGAAGCGCGCCAAAGTCAGGGATTTTTACGCTTGCAAGTGTTCTTAATGTAGTGATGAGCTCATCGGGTCTCCTTGGTGAAAGGATCGTCGGTGCCGACTAGAGGGGGTGAATAGGAGGCTAACCAATTTTAAACAATTACTTCAATTTATCAAGTTTAAGGCTTAACAGGTTGAAGGGTTTAGCTAGCTGTGTGACAGGTCAACTACTCAGGCAGTATTTGATATGTAAATTAATACACAGCTGTCAAACAGGTGGCTAACGCAGGTAATCTAAAAACCCTAAGCAGATATATAAGACAGATAGCTGTGTAACAGGTAACTGGCACAGATATGAGACAAGCAGTAAGGCAACTGTGACACAGCTAAACTAACACAGGCAAAAAGTAAAGATCACAGCTAGATTATATATATATATTAGTGGATCATACAAGCATGCTACCAGATGAGCAAGTAAGTGCAGAATAAAAATACTCAGAGAGACAAGGGATTTTTCAAAGAAGTTTCCACTCTTTTCAGAGAGGTACGTCTCCGTTGGAAAGGCTACTCCGAAGAGATAGCCAGCACTGAAACGCACTTGTTCTCCGAATACCTGAGTTTTCAGGTCTCTTTCTTTTGCTTGTGGAAGTCTTTTCGCCTTGCAGCAGGTAGACTTCAGATCACCTTCACAGACTACTGAACCAATCCACACAAGCTTAGGTGGTTACAGCAACTCCTACACCTGTTTAGGAGTAGACACTCCAAGAAAGAATCTGCAACAACAACTCTTGGAGGAACCAGTGCTCTCTGTTCAAAGCTCTAACTCTCTTGAACTAAGACTTAGGAAGTTTTGCTTCTGTTCAGGAGAAAAGAGGTTTGCAACGGTCGAAAAAGATTGCAGAGGTTTGGCAAAGGTTGAGGTCTAAGACCTCCTCTGATCCCCTATATATAGGGTCCACAGGCACCTGACCGTTATACTCATGCCACGTAGGATTAAGTGGGTCACCGGTGACAGACACGGCTGACACAGCTAATCACAACGCACAACGGTAACCGGCTTAGGCAGACCGACACCTGTGTCACCAGAGGCTGACACAGGTGAAACCCTAGCTGACGTAGCCTCACTACTCAGTCCGGTCTTGGCACATTACATGCTCTCAGCGCACACAACTAACTCTGATGCCTACTCAGGAGAGAACCTCCAACAGTCTTCTGACTCAGCAGACAAACTATTGCAGTGCAGTTCTCTTAGCATTTTCAAGCTCTCCCCTGGCACAGAGATGTACCTGAGTCATAGAGCGGTTGTTCACCTGTGACACAGTTGTGCCACACAGGTAACTTTAGCTCTAGGGTTTTAGGAGGCTAGCACAGCAGTGTGCTAGCACAATCCAGTTTCACACTTGTGCAAAACTGTTGTTACAGGGCCATTGACCTCAAAGCATCAGTGCCATTGTCCAACACTCTGAGTATTGAGCATTAGCACTTCCAAAAAGTCATTGCTACTTCATCCCTCTTGATAGTACAGATGTTTCCTAAGGACTCAAGAAAACTAGCAAACCTAGGCTTCAGCTTCCACCAACTGTAGTCACGGCCCTTGAAGCATCAAACCACCATCACCTTGCTTGCAACTCCTTGCACAACACTGGCTTCTTCACAGCTGCGGCACAACTGCCTAGCGCAGCTATCTCCTTGTCCTGGGAAACCACATTTGTACTTTTGGGTGGTCATCTTTTCATAGATGAGTCCTCTTCCTGGAACCTATTCATCCTGCTTACACTCATTGTAAATAGTAGATTCCAGTCTGGGTTGCCATTAACCATCAAAACCGCTTAGGGGCCTAGATGCTCTTTCACTTGGGATGTCGTCGGGGATCCTTGGGGGGTCAAGACGGGCTCCGAGAGGGAGGCCCTAGAGAAGTTCTTCGCCTTTCGGCACAACGGGTAGCACAGTGGCGAGAGGGTCGGTCTGGATGAGTCCTTCCACATCCTTGATGCGTCCAGCGTCGGAGTGGTCATCCTCTGTCGTCTCCGAGGTGCCGCTTTTTTTCTTGGACCCTCGAGTCATTGCGCGTTTGCTTCAGGAGAGCGATGTCTCGGCTTTGGCAGAAGTTTGCTTAGGTGGGGCCATGACTTTTTACGTTGGCTAGGTTCCCTACGGACGGCGCCACTGTTGTCATTATACAAACAACAGAGAAGAGGGGGTGTTGAGAGCTCGACGATTATAATGCGGTATTAATGGGCTGTGTATGACAGCCTTATGAGAAGGTTGTCGTGCACTCGACAATATATGACGCTTCGATGTTTTTGAATAGGTTCAACCGTCTCGAGGAGATTGGCCTACTCCTATGTCAAGGGAGGCATCTCGTGAGGGACCCGACTAGCGAATTGGGCCGTTCTAAACTTTCCAATGTCGCTCTTAGAGCTCCCTGTGCGGGACTTGGAGCTCTAGGCCCCCCTTGAGATTTCTCATTATCGGGTTGAATTTTATATCCCCCGTGGGGGTTTAAATAGGCAAGGGGTCCATGACAAAAGACCATGGCTACTCTTGTGAGATGAGAAGTGGAGGGGTAGTTTGGGTAAAATGGCTTATGAGTCTATGGTGGACTAGGAGGGAGGAGGTTGTTTATAGTCCACGGTGGACCAATTCCTTTATACACCCTCTAACCTCTTTGATTTGACTTTAACTTGTCTTGACTTTAATCTGTTGCCACGTAAGCACCATGCAGGATGTCACGGGCTGGCCCATGGGAGATATTTAGCACCCCAAAAACTATCTAACAAGATTAATTTTAGATAAAATCTAATGAAATGGGACGGGAACAAAAATGTTTATATGTTCATCCAAAAGCAAATATATGTGACCGAGCTTCAATAAAATCTTAGATAGTTTAAAAATTAGAAGTCCCTTATAATTCCTTATTCACTTAGAGTGCTCTTTTTTGATAAAATTGTGCCTCAGTAATAGGTACTCCCTCCGTTTTAAAATATCCTTTTAGAGTTTTATAAAAGAATCAGGATACGAGTGAAATGTCAATATTGTCCTTTAATTATTTTCATGTAATCTTTTTTTCCTCCTTAATATAATAAATGTTTATACTATTCACATGAGTAATTATCTCTTGTTTATGACATTGATGAAGGGTAAAATAGAAAAAAATCATTGAAAGTACATTGAAAGAGTAGAAGGATATATATTTTAAGAAAGTTGGAGAGGATAAATGACATCTATTTTAAAACGAACGGAGTACAATTTTGGGAGTTAGCTAAGATCCAAGAAATTGGTATTTGAAACTGATTTATTAACTGTTCAAAAATCACTTGGACCCCTACAGCAAAACGGGTTCGAAAAGTACACAGAGACTTTCATTTGAAAACTAATTTTGAGACCTTGATTCCTCCAAGAAATGCTGTTGTGGTTTCTAGAACGATGCACGAGCAAAGACCGAGAGACTACAAGCATCTCCAAGAGCTTCCCTATCCTCCTCTCTATAGTCAAATTTGCCAAAACTCAGCAAAATGCCCCCTCCGACAGATTTTTCATCCCCCTCTCCATCCTAACCTGTTCTCCATCCCGGTGACCTTGTTTCGCGTCTCTAGTGAACCCGTTGCGTTCTACATCCGCCAATTGCCTCGCACGGAGCCCTTCCTCCTGCCATCATCTCCAGCGGCCGTAGCTTCACTCTCGTTGGTTCGTCTTCTGCAGCAACAGGTCTCGACTCGTCGGATCCCAGCATGAGTGCCTCCCTCGTCGTGCCGGATCAAGCCTGCTAGGGATGAAGCCAGAACTCGCGGTCGGCTGGATCCTAGCACCACCTCCTCGGTCGCCACGGTCATCCTCGCTGAACCCGTAGCCACCACATTCGTGAGAAACGTCGGTGTTCTTCTGGATCTCGCTTCTGGATATTGAACTGACTGATTAATTTCTGATAACGTTCAACCTCAAAGTAGATCTTTGGAAAGCCTACAACAGCGTGAACCGGCAATTTCTCTACAATCGAAAAAGATCAATCTTCCCTTCAAGCGACTCATAGATGGAATCTAAATCTACAAACGCGTCTTTTTGAAAAAAACCTCCATTGAGTATATACTGAGGTCTTTGAAACATCGCTAAATCTGAAAAAACCTAGAGATTATTTGGATTCCTTGAAAACCCCGCCTACGTCACCATTCAATACTTCTTGCCCTACTATTGGCCATTTGTTTAGGGAGACGTCGGGACTTCGGAGTACCTTGCCGATGCCTCCTTTCAGCGTTGTCCACCATATTTATGCTTTAACCTTGTATCTTTTTATCTTCACGATCAGTGTTGTCTCCCGAGGTTCGCCCCTACATAGGCCCAAGTCTCAGTAGGTACTTCTGGAGGGTTAGGATTCCTCCGAATCTGAAATCCCTAGTCCTACTAGCGCCTAGAGATGCAAGATCAGTTGCTAGTTCTTCCAGTGAAGGAGGCTCCATGGTGAGGCAAGCGCACTGCCCTGAACCAAGTCGTTTCATTTCGGATTCATCTCTATTTAGCTATTTTCTGCTTCCGCTATTAGCTTCGATTCGTCTCCCTAAACCCAACCACAGTTCCATCCCGAGCACAACCATGCCCCCTGGTCCGCGTGCTGCCGCTGTTAGCTTCGGTTCGTCTCCCTGAACCCAACCATAGTTCCATCCCGAGCACAACCATGCCCCTCCTTCTGCCACCGGTCATCACCGATGCGCCACCGTGGTGAGCCCTAAGCTTGTCATTAGGATTTAATATAGCAAATTTGTTTTTTTCCCCTGCATATGAGGTTCCTGCTACTGTAATTGTTCATTATCTTGTTAGAAGCCTTTGTCTTTGGAACCCTTTATCAGATTGGTGAATTAAAGAGTAGTGGAACTTGCTAGCGTGAATTAAAGGTGATGATAGCAGCTAGTGAAACAAATTCAGAAAGAAATGTGGTTCTCAAACAAAATTTAAAGGCAGCATCAGGATACTACTGAATTTCTGTGCAGAAGAATAATAGCAAATATTAACCAATACGAACCTGATATGATTATGTCAGGCTTTGGGAATTCCTTCCCGAATGTTTCGTTGATTTTATTAAGGTCTCCCTGAACAAATATATCATTGCTGATACCTTTCAACTTAGCATTCTTTTGAGCTTCCGCTATGGCTTCAGGGACAATTTCATATCCATAAACATGCTTTGCCCTGGGCAAAAGAAGGGTGTCTAGTAACTATGGTTTCATGTTAATCAGAGAAAACAATTAGCCTCTCACAGTCGGTAGCAGTTGCTTTCTCTCAACAGCTACTACTAGAACAAAAACTACCTTTTAGCAAGGGTCAGACCAATGGTTCCAGTTCCACAAAACAAGTCAAGAACAACCTCAGAGCTATCTCCTTTAAGCCTAGCAGAATCTTCAATAAGCTTATAGAGAACATCAGCCATCAGGAAAATTATGCTACTTTCATCTGCAGCCATGCACCCATGCAAGAATCCATTGCCAAAAACTCAAAGCACTAAACGCCCAATTATTAACACCACCGGAAAGGGAATTCATTTCAACAATCTTATTTCTGCCATTTACTACTTTCCTCAGCTAGGTAACTATGCAAGCTCCTTTTATCTGCTTATGTGGTTCTTATTAGCTCAAGCAGTTTCTTAGCTCTTTTCATGCAATGCTCAGTCCTAGCGTGTTGTCTCTTAACGATTCTTGGTTCCTGATTCCAATTTATCTCGTGGAAAAATATTCACCTATGTCTGTGTGAAGCAGGTTGCCGACTAGTATTGTTCAAATAGTATTGTATTGATTGTTGCTTTTACATATATGAATGAAATAAACTGCTAGATTTGGTGTACGCATAAGTTCCAGTGATGGATAACGAGGCGAAGAAGAATAATGAAGGTTGGGCATGGACAATTAAAGAGTTAGAGGGGTAGCAAGCGCTATTGAGAATTTAGCCTTAGATAATTTAGTTGTCATGTCCTGTTCTTACGTCGATCAGTGATATGAACCTAGTGCTACTACAAATAGAACAATTAGCAGAAAACCTTATGGTAAGTTGGGATGCAGTCAAAGGAGTTACTTGCAAGAGAACCTGAACAAGAGGAGATCCAAGACGACATTGGCCCCGATGATCTTATCCCATGTGACTACGAGAGCGATCATAGTGGTGAACCCAGTGTGAAGATGAGGAGCTTGATTTTAGTAGTGATGATTCCACCATGAATTTAAGTATAGTGTGGAAGTGAAACTGTTTAAGTAGATTAGGAACTAAGTAGAACTGTTTAATGATGTATTGTGTATTGTTGTTCAATTACTTCATGTATTGGGTGTCGTGTTATGACAATTATGGTATTTATATGTGATACAATATTGTATTCTCTTAAGTATATGCTACATGGAAGTGAATTATCTTATTATCTTTTGCTTCACACAATGCGTATTATGGATTCATAGTACATATATGTCGAGGATCGATATACCGTCAATCTTAAGTAATGCGTGGTGAGAAAAAGAGTAGGGGTAGGGATTCCTGGTACCATATGGTATCTACTGGTGACAAAGGATTTATACAGGTTTGGGTCTCCCTCAGGATAATAACCCTATGTCCTGTGAGTTTTATATTGATTTCGAGACAAAGTACAAGAGGCTGTGACTAATCTAGATTGGATCTACTACTAGTCGGAAGTAGATGTCGAGGCAGGTCTTCTCTTCTACTTGCTCGGAGGTCTTCAGGCTAGACTTCTGGCTTTGGTTGAACTTGGGCATCTAGGCTGAGATCAGATGCCCCCTCCACAGGGTCTCAGGGTCCTTATAAAGAGAGAATATTGTACCGAGTACGGATTCGTCTCCGAGTAGGACTCAATCATCCTTAAACATCTGGATACTTCCTTATTTAAAGAGTCCCGGCTACATATGGGTAGTTTTCTTATTCATCTAGAGTCCCTCTTCGATGTACACATCGTCCTGGGTATCTAGGGTATTCCTAGGCCTTTGTGTATTTGTAAATGGATATTATCGTCGTATACAATAGAGTTGTACTACTCATCATCAATATACTTATTGAATTAACTTGTGCTTCACACAATACGGAGTATGGATTCGCGTTATATTAACCTATTAAGTGAGGGAAATGATGGCGCGGCTTGACAAGAGACCCAAAATTGTAGCCTTGTTAGGGAGCAACAGTGGCCAATTCAACAAGATGTTCCACCCAACAAGAGTACCAGCAAGAGATCAAAGAACTTCAATGATAAGGAGGATGAAAGTTGGTGTTGGCGTGATTGAACATAAGTATGGATGCAACACAAGGTAATGAACAATCATGCTCAACTTATTGAAAGAGAATCCATGCTTACTTCCATGAGAACAAGGACTTTGTGTCCGACTGTTCCCAAAATTCGCTTCTGCACCGTTGGTCGGCTATTCAAGAACACGTGAACAGAATTTGTGAGTGTTATGACCAAATCTTGTGAAGACGGCAAAGTGGGGTGACGGAACAAAACAAGGTAATTTGATCTATCCAAAATTTGATCCATGGGTTTTATATTGCTTGCTAGTTTCATAATTCATATTACTTTTGTAGATAATTCAAGCTTGTGCTGTGTAAAGGAAGAAGAAGGAAATTTTTTTTAATATTTGCATTATTGGAATGTTTTATAGCACCATCCTAAGTGGACTAAAAGGTTGTTACAGAGAAGCAAAAGGTGAGTTCCAATTCAACTCCTGGTACTTCAAGTCCAATTAGTAGCAATGCTAGTCCTTTGGATTGAAGGAGATGTCCTAGTCCTCAAACTGAGCCGTTGATAAGACCAACTGGTAAGAAGGCGGAGAAAGAATGTTTTTGTCTAGGTAAAAGCTCAAGCAGTGGCACTGGAGGGGATATCATTTATATAGAGGCTTTAGATAACATTTGAGCAAAGAAGAGAGTGATAGATGTCCTGAAAGAATGTAGGAAAGATGAGAGATACGAATGAGCATATGCACTAGAGCAAAAGAAGGTTGCAAATAAGAAATGGAGGATTGCGATAAAGCAAGAGAAGTTAGAATTGAATAGAAGGATGGATGATGAGAAAATTAAGGAGATGGATATTGGTGCTATGTCTGGGCCACAGTAAGAGTACTACTTGAGCCTTCAGAGAGAGATCATAACTCGTCGATGCATTAGCTCGGGATGAGTTTGAATAAATTGTATGCACTACTATCCTATTATGTTTTTGTACTGTGGTGAGACTCCTGTTTGGACACAATATTATGTTTATACACTGTGGTGCGACTATTATTTGGACAGAATATGAGAGGTTTTACTCATGAAGTCGAAATACATTAGGAAACTCGAAATACATTAGGAAAATGCTAATACATTAGGAACTGCAAAGACACTACATACATTGTTGAACTGTGTCCCTCCGTGACGTTGCCACAGATGCTCAACTAGATCAGCTTGAAAGTATGAGTGAGCTTGCCTATTTCTAATAGAATGATGAGTTTGAATAAATTGATATAGTTCAGGCGTTAGCTCGTGAGAAACATTCACATTTTCTCCCGCTCCATCATAGTGGAAGTCATGAGGACCTCCACCTCGCTCATCTTCTATTATCATGTTAGCATGATGACACATGCAATCATGATCTCTCGAAGGTTGTCCTGATCTCAGAAATGAGTTGGTCCTCGAATAATGGCAAAACAAGCTTGTAGAACTTCGAAGGCTGATTCCACATCTTTTCTAGCAGCTTCTTAGGCTTGGGAGAAAAGTTTTTTCTTATTCCCTTGCAGAGATGGTATTGTCTTCACAAATGTTGCCCATAGTAGATATACGCCATCTGCTAGGTAATAACCTAATGTATAGGTGTGACCGTTGATGGTAAAATTAACTCCTGGAGCTTCCCCTTCAGCTAACTTTGCAAAAACAGGGAAACAATGAAGAACATTAATATCATTATGAGACTCAGGTAAGCCAAAAAAAAGCATGCCAAATCCAGAGGTCTTGCGAAGCAACGGCTTCTAGAATGATTGTCGGCCCGTCCACATGCCTGGTGTACATGCCTTGCCATGCTGCACGATAATTTCTCCACTTCCAATGCAAGTAATCTATGCTACCTAGAATGCCGAGAAAACCTCTTTCATCTCCAACGGCAAGTAATCTAGCAATATCGTTCTCATTTGAAAATCTAAAGTACTCACCTCTGAAGATTTCAACAATTGCTTTTACAAGTCTTCTTAGGCTCTCTATAGCAGTGCTTTTTTCAATCCTAACATAACTGTCTGTTGCATCTGTTGCTACTCCATATGAGAGCATTATGAATGCTGTGGTTATCTTCTCCAGCATTAGATTTTTTTCTACACAAAATATGCATCATGCGCATCTACGGCTGGCAATATGCACAAAAAAAGAGAACGACTCATCCTAAATCGGCGTTGAAAAGAACAATGAGACATGGAAAGGAGGATCGACAAATAGGGCTAAACGAAACATGGACCGATTGCAAACCTTCACCAAAAGAGCGTTGGGTCGTACGTCAGGGATTCTGCAAAGTAGTCTTAGTATAGTCTAGAATGCCCAGCTTCTCTTTTGTGTTAGAGTACCTGATGTCCAGCGCACAGAACCGCCATGACGCGGAGCATTCATAAACTCATGATGTTTGAATACCGGTATGCGGTGGCAAGAAGCAATTTGCCGTCGTCATCGAGCGATGACAAATCGAAGAGAGATTGCAAGAGTGAAGAGTTGGGATAACTCATTATGATATGTAAAAGTGGATAGTTGCATGAATGAATAGTCAGGAAGAGCAAATGACTTTGCATATATAAACCAGAAAGATGTAGTCGTTATAAATATAACCATTATAAATATAGTCGTTAGGAATTTAGCGGTTAGAAATATAGCCGTTCAAAATAATATCGTTAGAAGTATGGTAGTTAGGAATATAACCGTTAAAAATAATACCGTTACAAATTTTGCCGTTTGAAATATAGCAATTTTAATTTGGCATCATAAATATTTCCGTTTATAAATATAGCTGTTATAATTATACTTGTTATAAATAGAGTCATTTAAAATATTGAGTTAATTATATGATATCAATAAATATAAAAGAGATGTGTAAAAGTGGACAGTTGCATGAATGAATAGTCAGGAAGAGCAAATGACTTTGCATATATAAACTAGAAAGATGTAGTCATTATAAATATAGCCGTTAGGAATTTAGCAATTAGAAATATAGCCGTTCAAAATAATATCGTTAGAAGTATAACAGTTAGGAATATAACCGTTAAAAATAATATTATTACAAATTTTGCCATTCTAAATATAGCCATTTTAATTTCACCGTCATATATATTTCCGTTATAAATATAGCAATTATAATTATACTTGTTATAAATAGAGTCATTTAAAATATTAAGTTAATTATATGATATCAATAAATACAAAAGAGTGAAAAATAAAAAGTGAGAAATAGAATTAAAGAGTGAGGAGATACATGAAAATAATCTTATAGAAAAACTCTTTTTATAGAGATATAGAGAGAGTGACGGAGAAACTCTTGGAGATGCTCGTGCAAATGCATTACAAATCGTAGCACACAGCTAGCACCTGACTAGGCCTTGTGGCGTATTGCCTTGATTTGACAAGTCGAAATTTACGCGTTGCAAAAGAAAAGGTGCCGCATTGCCATATTCCAGATGTATGTAACTACGATAGTGGTGAATAGCAAAGAATGATGACATGCCCAAGGCACGGCGCCACTGCTGGTGACTGGAGTACTTAAGTGCCGCTTTTTGCTGCCTCTTTTGGTGTTTTTCTTTTAGATGCCCTTTGATCCTTCCCGACGTATGAAATTACGGGTGCGTGGACGAGAAAAAGGTAATGAGTAGCTGTTCACATACGAACACGCCATCGTGAACCCCCAGCGTCGAGCGCGATACGTAAGACAATGTTGCCGGAGGAGCCTCGCCGAGAGCGCGATACGCAAGACACGCCGGCGAGATCTTTTGAAGACCCGAAACTCCACACACCCGGGAGGGACCCCGTTAGGGAGTGCGGTGGCTATGGGTTGCCCTAGGTCGACCTGATCGTCCCTAGAGCCTCGAGGTTCGTTGCCGTCTAACACGAAGTACAACGAAGAACGAGAAGTAGAAAAACAAGGACGAGAAAAATAGTACACGAAAAGATAGTAGATTGATTTGTTCGATTGTGTGTGTTAATCGGCCATCACCCCTCACATATTTATATAGGACGGCTGGTCTTTCCGTAGGAGAATAGGACTCCTAATCCTATCTGGATACGTACATGTGATTTTTCTTTCTCCCTTTTCTTGTCTTCCAAGTCTTGTGCACCAAATTTGGTAATAAATATATACTCCGCCCACCCGTAAGGCAACTCTATCTCGTACAGCTCTCTTTGCATACAAACCGAATATCTTCCCAAATCTTTGATTAGTTTGGCCGCCGCAATTAACCTCCATTTCTTGCTTCCCAAGTTAGGGTTTCTAGCACCAGAAAAGACCTTGAAGTAAACGACTTGGCCACGCCGCAACTCGGACACACAACTCGGCAACGCTGGAACTTGAACCCGCCAGAAAGAACTCGGTTTGGGCTACTCGGCGCACTGATCGACTCGGTAGCACTGCGAGCGACTCGGCATATCCACTCAGGAACGTGCTGATCGACTCGACAGTACTGCGAGTGACTCGGCATATCAGACCACTCGGGAATGCCGCGGGTCATTTAGCTTGAGCCACTCGTCATGCCAGACCAGTCGGGAGTAACGCAGACTACTCGGTATGCTGGATCCGCCAAGCCTCCGCTGCAAGTCAACACCAATTCTAAACAGTTATTGGCCGGCCGAATCAGCCATTAGCAATTATATTAACTCGGCCAAATTTTGCTATCAGTACATGCCCCCCTGTTTTCGGTATGATTGTATTTACCGAAAACACTATGATAAACCCTTAGGACGATGCCAAATATCTCACCGGCCACTTCTCTTCTACTCAGGGCGATATAACATATCGGCCATAGCACTATCAAGCCTCCTGCCATACGCTTGCGTGGAACCTCTTCAAATATTTGCCGTTGAGAGCTCGAGGCAACAAAGTACCTTGTATGGATTCCACCAAGTATAAATTTCCAGGAACTATTCTTATAATTTTGAAAGGACCTTCCCAACTCGGAGACCACTTCCCAAACTTGTTATCTTTTGAGCCAATTGGTAGAATTACCTTCCACACTAAGTCGCCGACTTGGAAGTTTTTAACTTGACCCTCTTATTGTATGCTCTTGCTACTCTCAATTTGTCTCTTTCTATGGCCTTTAAAGCAACCAAACGTTTATCGACGATTTCATCAAGATTATCCATCATCAAATTATGAAAATCTATCGCCGATAAATCATTTTGCTTCGCAAATCTTAAAGCACTCAGATTCACCTCTACGGGCAAAACGGCCTCTTGTCCATACACGAGTTCATATGGAGTTACCTTTGTAGCACTATGTCTTGAAATTCTATGCGCCCATAAAGCTTCGGACAACACCTCATGCCATCTCATTGGATTATCTTCGATCTTTTTCTTGATGAGCTTGATTAACACCTTATTGCTAGATTCGGCTTGTCCATTAGCTTGGACATAATATGGAGAAGAATTGAGCAACTTTATTTTATAGGATTCGGCAAATTCTTTCACTTGTCTTGATATAAATGATGGACCTTGATCCGTCGTTAAAGTTTGAGGAATACCGAATCTATGAACAATGTGCTCAGTTATGAAATGGATTACCTCCATTTGGGTCATATTTTTGAGAGGTACTACTTCAGACCACTTGGTGAAATAAGCAGTAGCTACTAACACAAACCGATGCCCTTTTGAAGAAGAATGATAAATTTGTCCAATAAAGTCCAATCCGCAACCTCTGAATTTCCACGGCTTGATAATAGGATGTAACATAGCAGCAGGGGCTAATTGAATGTCACCAAACCTCTAGTAAGCCTCACACCCCTTGTAATATCTGAAACAATTGTTAATCATCGTCGGCCAATAAAATCCAGCACGTCGCAACAACCACTTCATCTTGTGTGCCGACTGATGAGTACCACAAATGCCTTCATGCACTTCTCCCATTGCAACTCTCGCTTGGTCTTCATCCAAGCACTTTAAAAGAACACCGTCAACCGTCCGGTGATAAAGATCATCACCTATTATCGTATACTTGAACGCCATACGCCGAACAGTCCTATTTGCCTTCTTACCAGGATCCTGTAAGTAATCAATGATGGGATTTTTCCAGTCCCCGCTGTCACCTACACTAGGCTTCTCACTAATGGCCGAAGCGGCGGGCTCCGATTCAGCCTTACCTATGTGGTCGAGACCAAGCATCGGCTCTTGAGAAATATGAAATATACCACGATCAACATGGTAACCAGATGCTTGTTGTGCCAACTCATTTGCAATCCAATTCTCCTGTCTAGGTATATGAGCAATGCTAAAGTATTCCAAGGTAGAAATTATGTCTAGACATTTATCGAGATAAGCATTGAGTGATTCGTCGAGACATTGATAAGCCCTAGATATTTGCTAAACTACTAACAACGAATCACCAAAGGCCTCAATATGTGTAGCACCTATAGCAATCAAAAGCTCTAAACCGAACAACAATGCTTCATATTCGGCTTGATTATTTGTGCAAAAATACTCTAAGCGGCATGAGGCTTCGAAAACAGCACCATAAGGAGATATATAAACAACGCCAACACCTTGGCCATTACTACAAACTGACCCATCGAAATATAACCTCCATGGCACTAAAGAGACAAGATCAATGCCAATACTATGCCCGTTGTCAATCCGATGTTCGACAATGAAATTAGCAACGATTTAGCCTTTCATAGACTTCAAAGATTCATATGCCAAATCATATTCAATCAAAGCATAAGCCCATTTGCCAATTCTACCACTAAGAATTGGCCTATGCAACATGTATTTAATGACATCGGTTTGACAAGCTACTATGCAAGCACTAGACAGTAAATAGTGTCTCAACTTCGTGCAAGCATAATATAAGCATAAGCATAATTTTTCAACAAAAGTATACCTTGTCTCAGCATCCAGTAGGCGCCAGCTCAAATAAGTGATAGCATACTCCTTTCCTTCAGTTTCTTGAGTTAAAACAGCACCAATGACACCTTCTTCTGCTGCAATATAAAGCCTAAAGGGTTCCCCATGTTTGGGTGCTTTCAACACTGGAGGAGTGGACAAATAACCCTTGATCATTTCAAATGCTTCTTGCTGTCTTGTCCCCCAAGTAAAATCAATGTCATTTTTCAACCGAAGGATGGAGTGAATGCATTAACTTTCCCTGACAAGTTGGCTATGAATCTCCTTAGATAATTGACTTTGCCAAGGAACTTCTACATTTCTTTCTTACATGTTGGAGCTTGCAAATTCTGTATAGCTTCTATCTTCTTGGGATCAATCTCTATGCCATGTTGATGTATAATGAAGCCCAAAAACTTTCCAACCGATACACCAAAAGCACATTTCAAAGGATTCATCTTTAAATCATACATTTTCATCCTTTCAAAAGCTAAGCACAAGTTGGCTAAGTGAGATTCAATGGCATCTGACTTGACAACGATATCATCAATATAGACTTCAAGTATGACGCCAAGCAAATCATGAAAGATTAAGTTCATAGCCCTTTGATATGTGGCACCAGCATTTTTCAACCCGAAAGTCATCACCGTCCACTCGAATAAACCAAGGAACCCAAGGCAACGAAAAGCCGTTTTGGACATGTCCTCTTCGGCCATGAAAATTTGATTGTACCCCACATTACCATCAAGAAAGCTAATGACCTTATGTCCAGAAGCATCATTAATAAGCATATCGGCTATTGGCATAGGATACTCATCTTTGGGTATAGCTCTATTCAAATCTCTGAAATCAATGCACACTCTCAGTTTACCGGATCCCTTCTTTTCCACAGGCACAATGTTAGAAATCTAGTTGGCATACCTGCAAGGTCTAATAAAATTAGCTTTAAGCAAACGACCGATCTCCTCCTTGATTCGATCATACATCTTGGGATTAAACCTTCTGGTCGGTTGTTTGAAAGGTCTAAAACCTACCTTAATAGGCAACCGATGCTCTACTAGCTCTCGGTCCAAGCCCGGCATTTCGTAATATTCCCACGCAAAGCAACAAATATATTCTTTTAACAACTCGACTAGCTTAAACTTACAGTCGGCTTTTAAATTCTTATTCACAAATGTCGGCCTGGGAATTGAACCATCTCCTATGTCTACCTACTCCAACGGATCGGCCGACGTGAAACCTTGTCCCAACTTGTCCATGTCATCTGGTTCTTCTATGGACTCATGCATATTGTCCTTGTTGGACCGATATCTTGCAAGACGCTTATGTAACCATTCCGAGTTGGGATCTATCTAATTACTTCATACCTTGGAGCCGGTTACCACCAACCGGTTTTGCAGAGATGGGCACCTAGTCGCTCCTAGTAACATTAGGGCAGTCGGACCCTAAGAAGTCAAGCTCTGTCAAACAAGTCATGCCGGGACGTTGCCGACTCGCCAGCGCATCGGCCAAAACAATGCAAGCCGAGTTGCCCTGAAGTCGATCACTACCAACCGGCCTTAAGGAGACGGGTACAAAGCCGTTTCTTGTAGCGCTAAGGAAGTCGAACTCGGAAAGATCACGCCCTGTTAGAGAAGTCGCATTGGGATGTTGCCAATCCACCAACACATCGGCCAGAGCAACACAAGCCGAGTTGTCCGCATGAATGACTTCGACTTCCTCGTCAACCCATTGTATCAAGAATTGGCGACGGCACGCACTGGTTGCATGAACCCAATCGCGGCCTAATATGACATTGTATTGCACCTCAGCAACGAAGAATGCGGTACCCAGAGTCTTGCTTCCCACGGTAAGCTTGACATACATCACGCCTTTGGCTTCCGTCTTCTCTTTGCCTTCAAACCCATTAAGCACCATATTGGTTCTCATCAATTCATCATCATGCAGCCCTAACTTCTTGAAGACCAAATATGGCATAAGGTTCACCACAGCACCACCATCCACGAGCATCCTAGCCACCGGCGATCCATTAATATGACCCTTGACGTACAATGGCTTCAAGTGTTTCACTGGCTCTTTTGGCTTCTCAAAGATGGCGTTCTTGGGACCAAAATCTAGCTGGGCGCTACCTCCCCTTCTTCATCCATGGCGCGAAATTCAATAGGTAAGTAATATACCATATTTATATCCATACCTCCTCGAGTCGGCGTGGGTTCATAATCCACCATCTCCTCTTCATCGTCCTTTGAGGTGGCTACTGACTCCGGATCCTTCCCGAGTAGAGGGAGTGCGGCACATGATGTAGGTGACGCCGTAATAACCACGCCACCCTCCTTTGATGGCATAGGAGCTGCTGCACCTTCTACTCGTTTAGGTCTCCATACTTGTTTTATGGGCGCCGCGAGCCGAATTTCGTTAAAGGATTCGTCCCTTAGCTTTTCCGCTTCTTGCTCTACCTTCTCTTGGTTCCTCATGCGCTGTAGTCTTCTCTTCTTGGTCTTAGACAACCCGGGAGGACACCATTTAGGTTGAGTGTATTTGGGATCCCTAGGCTTGCTCTTGCTCGTGCTAGCTTCATGATCATTAGCCATGGAACCCTGCTGGTCAGCACTTATGCCATCACTAGACTTAGCCGGGTCACCAATAATAACCGGCCCTTTACTGAGTTCCTTGATGTCCAACTCTGGCTTGCTGGCCTTTGGGACGTCAGTACTCGGCAGCTTAACACGCCACACCCTTCTGACCAACTATCTCGGAGAAGCTTGTGATGGCCGACTAGCCTCATTACCTAGTCGGCCCCCGAGTAGGAGGGGTGAGTCTCTCGTCAACAGGTCTCCTCGGTGCTACCCATCCCGGATGAAAAGCACAGGGCACCATTAGGTGTGGTCCCCACCTTCCATCGAAGCCTCCTATGTAAGGTATGTAGGGAGGTGGCACCATCCATGGAGTCGGGACCAATGGCCCATATGACCCTGCTCAACGCTGGAAGTCTCGCCTTGGAGGTGATCTCGGACGCTTCAAATGTGATGACCGGTTAGAGACAGAACTGGCCGCTTGATTGGCATATTTGGACAGCAACATATCAAAAGTCAGCTTAACTCGCTTGTGATGTACTTTGGCTTCATTTGTTTTCCACTTGCCGACTTCTGGACTCTTGGGCTTGATAAATTTGACACGAGCATTTTCTTGTACTTGCGGTTGCCCCCTGAGTGCAGGGTTTCTAATAGTAATCTTCAATGTTTCCTTGCCATCGGGTTGCTTGTCGAGTACAACTTCTCTTCCCAAGGCCTTGTCCTTCTCCTTTATCTCCCTGGGTTCGCCGATGATGATATTATCTTTGTTAGTGGATTCGGCTAGCTCGGGCTGAATTAACACTTTCTTTCCCTCCAAGTCGATAGCATTCATCGGGAAGGGCTGCTTGTCGACTTGCATTTCAGCAAAACTCAATCGTCCATCATTGATAGCCGATTGGATCTGTCGCCGAAAAACATTGCAATCGTTAGTAGCATGAGAGAAAGAATTATGATACTTGCAATAAGCTCGCCGTTTCAACTCTTCAACCGGTGGTAAAGCGTGTGATATTCTGATGACTTTATCTTGCAACAATGCATCAAATATTTTATCACACTTGGCTATGTCAAAAGTGAGTTTCATCTCTTCTTCACGGTTCTTACGAAACGACTTAAGAGCATTGCAAGCATGTGGTTTGGCCTTAGAGGACCAAACAAACTCGGCAGCATAGACATCAACCTCATCGTCCGAACTATTACTATCACATCCGACCATATGCATTTTAGGACGATCAGGTTTAGACCTATGAACTTCTTTGAACTCTATGCCTCGGCTTTCTTGAGTCAGAGCTTTTTGCAAGACTTGGTTAATACTTAAAAGCTCATAACCTTCTAACCTCTCCCTAATGTGAGTTCTCAAGCCGTTAAGCACGAAATCAGCCAAGTCTCTCTCAGTTATCACTAAGCTATAATATTGGTTTTTTATATCTCTAAACCTCTTGACGTAATCAGTGACCAATTCATCATGTTTTTACCTAACCGATGTAAGATGTGACAACTTAAGCTCATTATCACCACTATAAAAATGATCATGAAATTTTTGTTCTAGCTGCGACCACAAAAGGATAGAGCCATGCGGTAAAGTAGCAAACCATGAAAATACGGTGCCAATCAGAGATAAAGGGAATAGATGCACCTTCAACTCATTTAGCAAATTTGCCTCACCTAACTGTGCTAGATACTGACTAACATGTTCCCATGTTGTTTTCATTCCTTCCCGATTAAACTTAGTGAAGTCGGGAACCTTATAACCCGGAGGATATGGGACTGCATCATAGTACTCGGGGTACGGCTTCTGGTACACCTAACTTCTCATCTTCGGCTTAACTCTGAAGGACTCCTGAAACATCTTGCTCACATCCTCCCTGAGTTTAGCCAAAACTTCATCCGTGGTGGACGAAGATGCTTGCGGTGTATGAGCGATATAATGACTAGCTATGGGTGCTACTTGTGGCACGTATGCCGAACCGTAACTTGGCATTGATCTAATCATGTTTGTACTCATAGGTGGTGCGACTAGGTGTTGGTTCGGCGTTGCCGCCGAGCCGGGTACGTGCATGATCAGATTAGGGTTTGTAGGTGTAGCCACGAGTTGACTGGTCTGACTAGAATAAAAATTCAACGGCATGGATGGTGCCGATGAGTTTACTGCCAGAGTTGGATTAGGGTTCACTGCACTAGCAACCATACCTATAGCACCTCGAGACGACTGAGGCGTATTTTCCCGAGCGTTTGTATTTTCCAAGAACGATTGATACACGAGGTCGTTACCTTTAGCAATGTAACTCTGGATCTCGGCTAGCTGCTCAGGAGAAAAGACGCTACTTACAGAGGTTTTAGCTTCTTTGCCGCGTAGAGGAGGGAACGTGATGTCTCCAACCGGAGTGATGTTGCCTTGACGATCCTTCTTGAAGTTTGCAAGAAACGTCTGCAAATCCTCCTCCTCACGCCTCTTCTTGTACGCCTCGAAGGCTTGGCGATGCTTCTCCGATAGTTCATCATAGCCGGGCTTGATGATGTTATCGGCGCTAATCTCGGCGGGTCGTGGAATCTTCTCGTCAGACATGATGATCCTGTCCCCAGCGGAGTCGCCAAAAAGTGTGTTCGCACACGAACACGTCACCGTGTACCCCCGGCGTCGAGCGCGATACACAAGACAACGTCGCCGGAGGAGCCTCGCCGGGAGCGCGATACGCAAGACACACCGGCGAGATCTTTTGAAGACCCGAAACCCCACACACCCGGGAGGGACCCCGTCAGGGAGTGCGGCGGCTATGGGTTGCCCTAGGTCGAACTGATCGCCCCTAGAGCCTCGAGGTTCGTTGCCGTCTAACACGATGAACAACGAAGAACGAGAAGTAGAAAAACAAGAACGAGAAAAATAGTAAACGAAAAGATAGTAGATTGATTTGTTCGATTGTGTGTGTTAATCGGCCATCACCCCTCACATATTTATATAGGGTGGCTGGTCTTTCCGTAGGAGAACAGGACTCCTAATCCTATCTGGATACGTACATGTGATTTTCCTTTCTCCCTTTTCTTGTCTTCCAAGTCTTGTGCACCAAATTTGGTAATCAATATATACTCGGCCCACCCGTAAGGCAATTCTATCTCGTACAGCTATCTTTGCATACAAACCGAATATCTTCCCAAATCTTTGATTAGTTTGGCCACCGCAATTAACCTCCGTTTCTTGCATCCCAAGTTAGGGTTTCTAGCACCAGAAAAGACCTTGAAGTAAACGACTCAGTGCATTAGTCCACTGGCAAGGTAACTTAGCCACGCTGCAACTCGGACACACAACTCGACAACGCTGGAACTTGGACCCGCCAGAAAGAACTCGGCTTGGGCTACTCGGCGCACTGATCGACTCGGTAGCACTGCGAGCGACTCGGCATATCCACTCGGGAACGCGCTGATCGACTCAGCAGTACTGCGAGCGACTCGGCATATCAGACCACTCGGGAACGCCGCGGGTCATTCAGCTTGAGCCATTCATCATGCCAGACCAGTCGGAATTAACGCAGACTACTCGGTATGCTAGATCCGTCAAGCCTCCGCTGCAAGTCAACACCAATTCTAAACAGTTATTAGCCGACCGAATCAACCATTAGCAATTATACTAACTCGGCCAAATTTTGCTATCAATAGTAGCAGTGCGAAAAGTTGGTTCAAACCGTAGTTAATTATTGCTAACTCATAAGTGTATGGTTTCGTCCCCGAGGCTCTCCGTCAAATCGACTGATAGCCTAGACGAGCTAATCGAAAACTGAACTTTTCAAATTGATGAGAGCTCTCTGCATGTGTTAAAATAAGTTCGATCCTCACCCAGAGGATTTGATTCGGTAGAGTTAATTATGTTTGTTCAAGCAAAAATGATTTGATTCAGTAGACGCCGAGTTTTCTTGCAAAGTGATTTGTGATGACTCTACAATTAACACTTCTAAAAGAAAATTTGATTCTGCGATTAACACCGGAGGAGTCACATTAAGACTGCGTGTGGATGTCCAAAAGTTGAACATTGATGGCTCCTATACCCTGGATTGAACAGCAGGAGCTGGTATGCTTCTGCGTGATCAGCATGGTGAGTTCATCTTCACGGCAACCCGGTCACTGCGGAGTTGTGCAGACGCATTGGAGGCTGAGATTGTGGCATGTGTGAAAGGTTTGTCGCTAGCGCTGCAATAGACCTCTCTACCAATCATTTTGGAGATAGATTGTACGGTGACAGTGGAAATATTTAAAAAGAAACAAAGACACATGATGACACATACAAACGTGGTGAAGAACGCGAAGCGGATGCTCACTAAAGAGAGAGCAGTGATCCTTTAGAATTAGTCATGAGCTTGCAAATTAGTCACGAGCTTGCAAATTTTGCGCGAGCCCAGCATCTTGGTTGGGGTCTAACCCAATTGATATTTCAAGACTTGAGGACCCGCGTGTAACCCCTGTTTGATTAATGTGAGTTCTCTTATCCCAAAAAATTATTAGGACTGCATGTCTGCATGCCACCCGCACTCGTCTGGTCCCACTAACATATCGCACCCCTAAATCTAGCTCATCATAGCTGGTAGAGTAGAGTCTCATTCCCGATCCTCTCCAAGATGTCGTTGTTGGGTACTTGCAGAGGTTTACAGGGATCATATCTACACCACCGGCTCTGTTTGTGCTGTCTGGTATCCCATCGATTGCATTTTGACGGTCAAATTAATTGCCTTATTCGTGTGCGCACTTTATCATGCATGTTGGACCCATGCTCGCCCTCCATGGCTCTCTCTGATCACCTAGAAATCACAAACGCATGCTAGCAATCTATGGTAGTTAGCGGAGGCCAAAATACACAAGTGAGTACAATTATGGTGTTTCCATATCAGCCAGAATGTGCAAAAAAAGATATAGATTTCAAAACAAAAGAAATATGCACCATTAAGTCCCTTTTAGCTTTGTAGCATCGACTTCTACTTGAATTGTTTACTTTTAGTTCATGCATTGTAGCTGCAGTGCACCATACACACAAGTGTACAAGACCATCACGAGAGATAGATTAACTGGTCCTGACAATTGGATAGATCTAAACGGGAAACCACTCAAAGAAAATACTTACGTTGATACGATGGATTTGAACTTGAAAACACCCGAAGAAAATGGTACAGTCTCTCATTTTTCTATCATGGCTTTTTAGGTTAATTATACTATTTTTACTCATGCAATTTTTATTTTCTAAATTCAAGTATACATGTTTTGGTACTATACATGCTAACGATAATACTTTACTTACAGTGGTGCAATGGATTTGAACTTGGAACCACCCAAAGAAAATGGTAAATTCTCTCTCTTTTTGTGTGGCCTTTTAGGTTAATTTGACTAATTTTACTCGTGCAGTTTTTCTTGTAAATCTAAGTAAACACATTTTGGCATTGTAGATGCTAATGCCAATGCTTTGAAAGATGGCATGGTATGCACATGGAAGCACCTGAACAAAATTGTAAGCTCTCATTTTCTTTGTCGTTTTGAGGTTAATTTGAGATTTTTTACTTGTGAAGTCTAAATCTAAATATACATATTTTTCCACTACAAATGCTAATGACAATGGTTTGGATGATGGGATTGACTTGGATGCTAATGAGAGTTTACGCACAAAAGATGTGACAAATGCTACATACGGAGAAATATTTTAAGCTTTGTTAGCAAAAAGCTCCAATGGAATATTGAAGCATCACGTAACCATGGAAGTTGTTGCATTATTCTCAGTTAAAATCCGAACAATTCAGCGTATTTGGAAGCAAGATAAAGTTATTTTGATCAAAGCATGGTTGTTGATGTTTCAAGTAGAAAATGCAACTTCGTCGTAAAAAAGTTCAAGTAGATGTATCTATGCTACATGACATTCCTTTTTCAGATCGAACAACACTAGAAGATGTGTGTGCTCATTTACACGTGAGTAAACGCAGGCTGTTGGGAATGAAACAGGAAGTCTCATAAAGCGTCGCTCAAATAGTATAAAGCAATACTTGAAAGATAAAAACAAGAGGAGTAGGCTACAATGGTGTGTATCTATGCTTGAGCCTGGTAGCATACCCAATGATCCTATGTTTAGGGGACTATTTGATGTTGTTTTTCTCAATGAAGAATGATTTAAGCTTACGAGAAACAAGAGAGATACTATATACTTCCGGATGAAGATGAACCCCACGCGGACATGTAAAAGCAAAAAACAAGAGAGATACTATTTAATCTTTTGTGCCATTGCTTATCCAAGGTTTGATTTAGATGGAAATTGTAAGTTAGATGGAAAAATCAGGTGCTTCCCTTTTGTTGCTTATCAACCTGCTCAGAGAACAACTGTAAATCAGGTAGCTAACACAATGGAAATGAAACCTATTGCATCTATTACAAAGGAGGTTATTAGAACTTTTTTGATTAATAAGGTCTTGCCTGCTATTCAAGATAACCGGCCGCAAGAAGATGTCAATAGTCCCATCTTTATCTAGTAGGACAATGCTAAACAACATATTTGTGAAGCTGTAAAACAGGATGGATTTGATATTCGACTTATGTGTCAACTGGCAAATTCACCGGATTTTAGTATCTTCGATTTGGGTTTTTTTTCCGTGCTGTTCAGTCGATTCAATATAAGAAAACTACAAAAATAGTATTGCCTCCTTTTTTTTCTTTTTATACTCTCATCATTTAGTTGGAGCTAACTTTTTTTAACATAAAACAGGCCTTCAACGAGTATCTTGTCAAAAAATTGAATATGATTTTCTTGACACTCCTCTTGTTATGAGAGAGTCGATGGAAGTTGGAGGAGGAAACAAATTCAAGATTCATTGCATGAAAACAGGGACTTTAGAAAGACTAGGGATCCTTCCTCTACAAATCAGTTGCGATTCTTCATTGGTGAACAATGCTATGACACAACTCACTACATAATTTGTCAATAATTTGTGGTGATTATTCATGCACGCTTTTGAGAAGTACTGATTTGATGTTGTACATGATTTGTTTTTGCTCATGTACCAGATAATTTGCCAAGAGTATCCTTATCCATGCTTTTGTTTTGATTAATTCACTTTTGAGTACTACTGATTTGATTTTTTAGATAACAACTACTTATTTGATCAGCACTTGATTTCTTTTGGTTATGTACTCCATTTGTAGCATGTCAGACAAACTAAAGGATCAAGGATGTAGTATAGAGGGGAGGTTGAATATACTAGTTTTAAAAATTAATCCTAATTATGCAATAACAACCTAGTATGCTTGTGAGAATATAAAAGCAACCTATGACAACATCAACAAGAGGTAAAACTTGTGAGATGAAAGGTAAAGGAGATAGTAAACACGGTGACATGAGATTTGTTGTCGAATTTTGGATTCTTGGAATGATTCTTTGGCTCCATTGAGGAAACTTGATCAAACGATCAAACCGGACACCGAATAGTGCTTTTTCCTCAGGAGGCTTGCCAATGCGAAGCCTCCTTTTCTTCTTGGTAGTTCTTTAACTTGCGGTAGGTGAACTGTCACAAACGCTTGGGGCGATTCACACTCTTGGATGCGCTCTAAGGACTTCAATAGTAACAAGAGTAATTGCAGGTTGGAGAGCACTCTCTTGCTAGATGCTCAAATAGATCACGCCCTTCCTTCTCTTTTCTTCCCTCTTAAGGGATTTCTCAAAGTTGTGAGGAGGAGAACTCAGTTGGTTGGAATAGAGGAATAGGTGAGCAAGAGTTACATCTGACCGGAATGGGTGAGGGTATATATAGACAGGTCACAAAATCTAGCAATTATGTCTCTTTTTGCACTGTGCAGAGGCTCCATACGGACTCAACCCGGTGGGTCTGAGATTAAAAATAACGACTATTTTGTGCTGCTCAGAGATTCAACTCGCACCACTCGGAGGCTTTGAACAATTCAAAATAGAGAAATTTTATAGACCCAGAGGTCCGGACAAGAAACAACCTTTTGTCCAAAGAAAAAAATTGGTTCGAAGGCTTCGGACAACTTCCACTTGGAGGGCCCAAAGGCTCAACACTTAGCGAAAGCAGAACCACCTAGTTCCCTCGGAGGCTCTAGATAAAACTTACTCAAAGTGTTTGGGCACATTCAACGCAGAGGAACAGAAGCGAGGGTTTCCTCTCAAAGGGTCTAGATGGAAAACACTTGGAGGGTCCGAATCAAGAAAATGGTCTCCGGACAGAGACATTTTGAACTCTCGGATGGTCTGGATGAAACAAACTCAGAGACCCTAGACCAAGAAAATGTTCTCTGGACAGAGACATTTTGAACTCTCAAATGGTTTGGAAGAAAACAAGTCGGAGGGCTCGGACCAAGAAAAAGCTCTTTGGACAGAGACACTTTGAACTCTTGGATGATCTGGATGAATCTCACTCGGAGGCTCCAATCAAGAGATATGCTTCTAGAGAGAAGCAAAGATATAACTCGGAGGCTCCGGATGGAGACCTCTCGGTGGGTCCAAACAAGAAAAATGCTCTCTGGACAGAGACATTTTTAACTCTCGAAGGGTCTCTGGATGCACACTGCTCAGAGGTTTCGGGTGGAATCAAATGACTAGGGATTCTAGATAAATTAGTATGTGATCTTATTTATCATCTCTTAAGACAATCCATCCTAGTTGTTGACTAACTCCCCTCTTACTAGTATGGTTTGCCTGGGACTCCATATGATCGAATGAATCACCAAAAATTAGAAAAAGTTTTTACTCTTCATAGCAAGCCATACTTCTTCAATCTTTTCAAGGGTTGTTAACACCATTTTCATGGGACTAATCCTGATCAACACTTGATAAATCATTAGTCCCTTAATCGTTTTGTCACTAAGGGGGCCTAGATGCATTTTCAGTTTTTCCATTTTTGGTGATTGATGACAACACGATTAAAGCTTCATGGATGGATAAAAAGTAGACCATATTTGAATTCTTCGATATAGACTAAGCTCCTCCTAAATATGTGGACTATTGAAATTGCTTTTGAATGCAAGTGCACATGTTGAGGTGAAAAGTAAGAAAGCTCCCCCTCTATGAAGGAATTCATGGGTGTGCATACAAAATGTTAAAGCATATGGATTATATGAGTTATGCACAAGGAGTGATCATGATATGCATAAATGTATGTAGCAAGGTAAGCATTATCAAAACAAAGTAGCATACATGTCACCAAAAAGAATAGAGTTTACAAGACGACAAGGTCAGCAGAAAAAACAATTCTTGTAACTCTAAATAAACTCTCTCCTAACGGCGCTACTCCTATATGTCTTATCCCCCTTTGGTATCAAGACACCAAAAAGAGTAAAGAAAGCTAAGCTACACCTTGGGATCGGTGACCTATGACAAAAAGAACTTCCTGGAGCTATAGACGAAGCGTTGGGGTCAGCGGTGGAGGCCTGAGCAGGAGCGGAAGGAGGAGGTGTGGGTGTAGAGGTTGGGATGAAGGAGAATGGAGGTGCTGGGGCTACTGAAGCTGCGGGAGCTGAAGGAGCTATATCTGATGGAGAGACTGAAGGTGTGTTCTCCTTGGTCTTCTTCGACTACATGGTCGAGCTTGATGTCTTGTTAGCTGACTGAGTGGGACCATCGATGGCCTCAAGATATGCTCCCAAGATCTTATAGATAACGTTCTGGTTTTGCTCTAGTCGGTCCACCTTCTCATGTAGCATATGGTAAGATTGAACCAGGTACTCAAGCATCTCCCGCTAAGTTTGGAGCTCCTTGGGTGTCTTAAAGGCACTTCCTGTAGCTAGCTGGCTCCCACTCTCCTTGGCCAGCTGTAGCTCACATCCCTTGGCTCTCTTGATATCGGGTTCTGAAGAAGTACCCAAGTTTGGCTTAGGCTTGGGCTGATAGACATTGTGGGCAACCTATAGAAAGAATCTCTTTGTGGACTTGTTGTTGATGAGGCATTGTACATATGAAGCACATGTGAAAGGTCATCTAGGCCCCAATATGGTTTTGATGGTTAATGGCAACCTAAACTGGAATCTAATGTTTACATTTAGTGTAAGCAGAATCTACTGGTTCCATAAAGAAAGGTTATCCAGAGAAGGATGGCCACCAAAAAGGGTACAAGGTGGTTTCAAGGACAAAGAGATGGCTGTGCTAGGTAGCTGTACCACAGCTGTGAAGAAGCCGGTGCTGTGCAGGGAGCTGCAAGCAAGGTGATGGTGGCTTGATGCGTCAAGGGCCGTGACTTCAGCTGGTGGCAGGTGAAGCCTAGATTTGCTAGTTTCTTTAAGTCCATAGGAACCACCCGTACTATCAAGAGGGATGAGACAGTAGCAGTTGTCTAAGGGAACCTTGCTCATTGCTCAGAGTGTTGGTCAAGGGGATTGGAGCTTTAAGGCCAATTGCCCTATGTCAATAGCTTTGCACAAAAGTATGTAGCTGTGTGAAAACCCTAGAGCTTTAGGCACCTGTGTGACACAGCTGTGTCACAGGTGGTCTTCCGCTCTATGACTCAGGTATATCTCTGTACCAGGGGAGAGCTTGTAAATGCTAAGGTACCTGCACTGCGATAGGTGGTCTGATGAGTCAGAAGTCTGTCGGAGGTTCTCTCCTTATAGGTATTAGAGTTGAAGTATGCTGAGGGCATGTCATGTGCCAGGACCGGGCTGAGTAGTGCGGCTATCAGCTAAGGGTTCACCTGTGTGCGCCGCCGGTGACACAGGTGTCGGTCTGCCTGAGCCGGGTACAGTTGGGCGTAGGGTGTAGCTGTGTCACCGGTGGTTGACACCGGTGGCTCACTTAATCCTACGTGGCAATAGGGTAACGGTCAGGTGCCTGTGGACCCTATATATAGGAGACCAGGGGAGGACTCTGTCCTCAACCTTGCTCAATCAGTGATTCGCATACGACCGTTGCAAAGCCTCCAACCACTTCACAAGAGCCGAGAGCCTAAGGGTTAGTTCGAGTGGGTTTGTGAGCTAGAGCACGAGCAAAGGTTCCTCCAAGAGATTGCTGCTGCATCATCTGTTACTCTTGGAGTTAGACTACTCCTAGACGGGTGTAGGAGTTACTGGTATCACCCAAGCTTGTGTGGGCTGAACCAGTAGTTTGTGAAGGTGTTCTGAGGTCTACCTGCTGCAAGGCAAAAGGATCTCCACAAGCAAGAGAAAGAGTCCTAAAGGATCAGGTACTCGGAGAAGAAGCACGTTTTAGTGCTGGTCAGCTCTTAGGAGTGGTCTCTCCAACGGAGACGTACCTTCTCTGCAAAGAGTTGGGAACTTCGGTGAAAAACCCCTGAGTCTCCTTTACTTTCCTGTATTGCATGCATATCTGCTTATACCTGCTTGCTTGTGTCTCTTAGACTTGATCTGCTAAGATTACCTTTTCACCTGTGCTAGATTTCCTTTATACCTGTGTGTGATCACCTGTTACTCAGTTGCTTCATTCACTTGTATTCACCTGTTTCAGCACCTGTGTCACTAGCAGTCTAAGTAGAGCACCTGTGTTAGGTTAACTCTTCACCTGTGTCTTCCACCTGTGTGACAGCTGTGTGTTAATTTACACATAGTTTCCACCTGTGTCACAGCTGTCCACTATTAACTTGTGAAGTTAATCTGACAACTCAAACAAAAGATTAAAAGAGGGAAATTTTATAAGCCAACTATTCACCCCCCTCTAGTCGGCATCTCGGTCCTTTCAATTGGTATCAGAGCAGGTTGCTCTTTGAATTGGCTTAACCGCCAGAGTAAAGGATGTCGGGCTACGAGGGTAAAATACCTGTCTTTACTGGATCTAACTATGCTTTCTGGAAGAGGAAGATGCAGATGCATCTTACCGCGATCGATCCAGATGTGTGGGATATTGTTGATGCAAGTTATAAAGTGGAGAAGACTGATGCTCTCACCATCAACGACAAGAAGAATATCCAGAATAATGCCAGAGCTGCCACTGCCATCTTCATGGGCTTGCAAGAACATGACTTTAATAGAGTCAGCACACTGGAGTCTGCTAAGGAAATCTGGGATACCCTGCAGCAGATATATGAGGGCAGTGACACTCTGAAGAAGTCCAAGAGAGGACTGCTGGAATTAACTCTTGAGAGATTTGAGCATGAACATGGAGAAGACATAAATTCTCTATACTCAAGACTGACTCTCATCACCAATCAACTGAAGGCATTGGGTTCCAACCGAGTTGAGGATGAAGATGTTATCAAGAAATTCTTATCTGTGCTGTCCAAGCCTTACAGAACCCTAGTCTTGATGCTCAAGGAGAAAGAGGATTTCAGTAGGATGAAACCTACAGAAGTGCTGGGAAGAATCCTCACTCACGAGATGGAGCTCAAGCAAGAGGGCAAGCACAGCTCCTCCTCAGGACCCAAGAAGAATATTGCTCTGAAGACCACTGCTCAAGTCCCACTGCCAGACAGTGATAGCAGTGATGATCTATCTGATGACATGTCAAGTGGAGAAGAGAATGAGCTGCTCCTTCTTACCAGAAACTTCAGAAAATTCTATAGGAAGAAGAAGCAGTTTGGATCAACAGATAGATTCAGAGGCAAGAAGCCCTCCAAGGACAACAAGTGTTTTGAATGTGGCAAGGAAGGCCACTTCGCAGCTGATTGCCCCAGCAAAAAGAAGGACAAAGGGAAGAAGAAGGATTTCTATAACAAGAAGAAGACTTTCGGCAAGCATCCTTCTCATTCCAAGAACAAGGCTACCACAAGAGCCTATGTAGGGCAAGCCTGGGTTTCAGATGACTCTGGTTCAGATAGAGAATCAGAAGAAGAAGAAGTCCAGGTTGCTGGGATAGCAATCTCTATGGCTGACACACCCAGCTGTGTCACAGCCAAGTCAGACAGCTCCAAGCTGAGCTCCAAAGCTGATCAAGCTTCATCCACTCCTGCTCCCTTATGCCTCATGGCCAAGGACTCTAAGGTATTAACTGAAGATGATTTCCCTGACTATGCTGAACTAATGGATATCTTAGAGAGAACAGAGAAGGGATACTGCAGGGAGAGGAAGGAGAACATATCCCTTAGGGATAAGCTGAGGGAGCTGAAAGAGACCTGTGATGAAATCACAGATGACAGGGAGGATCTCAGGTTAAATCATGAGAACCTGGAGATAGCTCATGAGAAGCTCAGATCAGCACATGAGCTTCTTCTCAAGGAGCATGAAGAGTTAAAGGCAAAGCATGCCTTATGCATTGATATTTCTGATAATATTGCTGAAGCTATGCCTTTACCTGCTCCTACTGTCATTGAATCATGTTTAAACTGTGCTAGCAGAATCAATGTTCTAACATCTACAGGTGGAGTGGTAGACAACTCTAAAGATGCCTCAACCTCTATTGTTACTAACTCTGTGGATGCAGCTGAGCACAACAAGCTCAAGGAAGAGTTAGAAGAGCTTAAGAGGCTCATGAGAAAAGGTCTCTGCAGTGCCAACATTGGCATGCAAAACTATCAGCTTATAAGAGCTGAAATGTTGAGAAAGAATGAAGGCCGAAGAGGCTTGGGTTATTCTGTCTCTACTGCTAAAGATAAACTGCCTGCTGCCACTAACACTTGTCTTGCAGCAAAATTCGTGAAACAGGCAGGAACCAATGACAACAAGAGTGTTGGTCATGAGCAGAGAAAGAGGAATGAAGCGAGCATTCCTTCTAACCCAGGTTATGTGTTGCAGAAGAACAAGATGAGAAAAATAGTGGCCAAGTACGTAGGTCGTAGGCGCCTGACGAAATGGTTGTCTGCCATCTGGGTGCCTAAGGCTACTCTTGCCGGTGTCACCGATGGCTTACACAGCTGTGTACCTACCTGTGTCACAGGCAGATCTAACAGGCCACTAACCCATGTGTCTAAGGTTGCAGGTGATTGCCAGCCAAAGAGGATCAAAGTCATATCATCTGTTGCTGATGCTGCTAACCTTAAACACAAATATGCTATATATACATCTGCTACTTCTGCTTATGATAAAATGCAAAGGGAACCAAACATGTTTGGGTCCCTAAGTGTCATCACTAATCTTGCAGGAAACTGTCTCCAGTGGAACTGATTGGATTGTGGACAGTGGATGTACACAACATATGACTGGAGGCAGAGAGGAGTTTGTAGAGATCACAAGTGAAAATCTTCCAAGTAAACATATGATCTATGCAGACAACTCTAAAGGAAAGGTCTGGTAAACTATACACTGTCAATTTCTATGAACAGCCTGCGGCAGCTCCATGGTGTCTAATGGCCAAAACCAGTGCTGGATGGCTGTGGCACAGGCGGCTTGGACATGCAGGGATGAAGCTCCTAAACAAGCTGAGCAAACATGACTATGTCATAGGCTTGGAGAAGGTGAAGTTTGAAAAGGACAAACCCTGTAGTGCATGTCAAGCCGGCAAACAAGTTGGAGCTGCCCATCGACCTAAGAACATCATGACAACCTCCACTCCCTTCGAGCTCATTCACATTGACCTCTTTGGTCCAACAACCTATGAGAGCTTAGGAGGTAACAAATATGGCTTTGTCATTGTAGATGATTTTTCTAGGTATACTTGGGTGTTCTTTTTGAAGGAGAAGACACAGGTGTACAAGAAATTTAAGCATCTCATTGTCAGAGTACAAAATGAGTGGAAGATGAATCTTGTAAAGGTCAGGAGTGACAATGGGAGTGAATTCAAGAACTCCAAGGTGGAAGCATTTCTGGACAAGCATGGAATCAAGCATGAATTCTCAGGTCCATATGCTCCACAACAAAATGGAGTGGTAGAAAGGAAGAACAGAACTCTGATAGAGATGGCAAGGACTCTGCTAGATGAATACAAGACTTCACCAAGATTTTGGGCTGAAGCTGTCAATACTGCCTGCCACTCTATCAACAGGATATATCTTCATCCACTACTCAAGAAAACTCCTTATGAACTGCTCACCAACAGCAAGCCTAACATATCATACTTCAGGGTATTTGGTTGTAAGTGCTACATTCTTAGGAAAGGCAAACGCCTAACTAAGTTTGAAGCTAAATCTGATGTTGGTATATTCCTTGGTTATTCTATTAACTCCCATGCCTATAGAGTCTTTAACACTTCCTCTCAGGTTGTTGAAGAATCTATAGATGTGGATTTCGATGAGTCTTATGGCTCCCAAGGAGGGCAAGTTGCTATTGATGTAGGAAATGAGGATATTCTGAAGAAGTGCACTGGTGAGATTAGGCCCACCATCAAGGAGGAGCCTGCCTCACCAAGTGATCAAGAACCCTCTACTGCATCAATCCTTGAAGACACTGGAGATCATGACATAGAGTTCGAGTGCAACCCAGCCAATGATCAACTTGACGCAGAAGCCTTCATGCACCCAGCTGTGTCACAGGAAGAACTACCGGTGTCACAGGCAACTCCATCAGCTGTGACACAGGCAGTTGACCCCGATCCCCTTGTGATCAGCCGATTGCAGAAGGATCATCCTGTGGACAATATCATCGGTGCCATTAATAGGGGAGTGACCACTCGATCTCGAATTGCTAATTTTTGTGAGCATTACTCCTTTGTCTCAAATGTTGAACCCAGGACCATAGGTGAAGCTCTAAAGGATGCTGACTGGATCAATGCTATGCATGAGGAGCTCAACCAGTTTGAGAGGAATGAAGTATGGTCACTGGTGGAAAGACCTAAAGATCACAACGTGATAGGAACCAAATGGGTTCAGGAACAAGCAAGACACCAATGGACTGGTGGTTAGAAACAAAGCCAGACTTGTGGCGCAAGGATTCACACAAGTAGAAGGTCTGGACTTTGGAGAAACATTTGCCCCAGTGGCAAGACTTGAAGCCATCAGAATCCTTTTGGCATATGCTGCTCATCACAATATCAAGCTTTACCAAATGGATGTCAAGTCAGCATTTCTAAATGGTAAACTTTCTGAACTTGTATATGTTGAGCAGCCACCTGGTTTTGAAAATGATAAGAAACCATACCATGTCTATAAATTGCACAAAGCACTATATGGTCGAAAACAAGCACCAAGAGCATGGTATGATACATTGAAAGAATTTCTAATCAGCAATGGATTTAAAATGGGCTTAGTTGATACAACTCTATTCACTAAAAGAAATGGAAAAGAATTATTTGTGTGCCAAATATATGTCGATGACATAATATTTGGTAGTACTAACCGTTCTCTGAGTGAAGAGTTTAGCAAACTGATGACCAAGAGATTTGAGATGTCTTTGGATGGAGAACTCAAGTACTTCCTAGGACTTCAGATTCATCAACTAAAGGAAGGGACTCTCATCTCACAAGAAAAGTTCACCAAAGACATCATCTCCAAGTTTGGCATGAAGGATGCAAAAGGTATACACACTCCCATGCAAACTAATGGCCATCTGGATCTAAATACTGAAGGTAAGTCTGCTGATCAGAAGGAATTTAGATCTATGATAGGTTCTTTGCTGTATTTGTGTGCATCTAGGCCTGATATCATGCTTAGTGTTTGCATGTGTGCTAGATTTCAAGCTAACCCTAAGGATTGTCACAGAGTGGCAGTCCGTAGGATTCTGAGATATTTGATTCACACTCCAGGGTTTGGCTTGTGGTACCCTAAAGGTGCAAACTTTGAGCTAGTCGGCTACTCAAATAGTGACTATGCAGGGTGTAAGGTTGACCGCAAAAGCACCTCAGGTACCTGTCAATTCCTAGGGCACTCATTAGTGTCCTGGTCATCCAAGAAACAAAATTCAGTAGACCTTTCCACTGCAGAAGCTGAATATATTGCTGCTGGTAGTTGTTGTGCTCAATTGTTATGGATGAGGCAGACCTTGAAAGATTTTAACATATCTTTTAATCAAGTACCCCTCTTCTGTGATAATGAAAGTGCAATCAAGTTAGCCAACAACCCAGTACATCACCAAAGATCCAAGCACATAGAAGTGAGGCACCACTTCCTTAGAGACCATGTAGAAAAAGGAGATATCCAGCTGTGCCACGTAAGGACAGAAAAACAATGAGCTGATGTATTCACCAAGCCCTTAGATGAGACTAGGTTTTGTGCCCTGAGAAGTGAATTGAATATCATTGATGTCTCTAACCTGCAATAAAAGGTTTGGCTTGGTGTCTAGCTGATGTGTTTTCATCTAAGTCATTTGCATCTTTGTATCTGTGTCACCCACCTGTCTCACAGGTGTGTGCTTTGCATCATGCTGATATCATATCTTATAGTCTGTTAAGTGCACTCCTTTGTGTACAAGTTTTTATTTAGATCAACTCATGTCAGTTTGAGCTTTGCTTGATTGATTTTCTGGCAAGCTGACACTGAGAAGATCACTTAAGGACACTCTGATAGTGCTAATGCTTTCTTTCTCATCTGAATCAATCCATCTTGGTGTTCACTAGATGAAATACTTGTCACCTGAGTCTCCCAGCTGTGTCTCAGTGAATGCTATCAAATTTCCATAGGCCAGGATATATATCTCTTTCACCTGTGTCACAGGTCCTTATGCCAGCTGTGACACAGCCACCTTATAACTTCTGGCCTATATAAAGAGTTGCTGCGTCCACACAGAAACCGCTTCAAACTCCCATACCCAAAACTTCCGCTGTGCGCCAAATTTTCGAGTTCTCATCTTTTTCCGCCGGTTTCGCCCTCGAAATTTCTTCAACAAGTTGGAGGAAGCTTTCCGTAGAACTCTAACGTCGATTCTTCCGCAGCAAAGTTCAATCTCGATCAAAGTAAGCCTCTGCAAAACCCTTCTTTGCGCTCAGTCATGGTCTAGGTCTTGATAACCTAATCCAGTAGCGCATTGGTTCATATTAGGGTTGGTCTTACTCTTGTGCAATCTTTAGATCTCATCCAACCTGAAATCAACCAGCAAATCGTTGTAAAACTCAAAATTCCATGAATTTGCTGTCCGCCCCCGCACATAGCTGTGTCACCGCTAGGGTCTCACCTGTCACATAGGTGCGCCTATTCAACAGGCTAAGACCTCGGTAATGCCTTAAGTCCTCACCTGTGTCTTCCCATCCTGACACAGGTGTCTAACACAGCTATTACTCTGCATCAAATGAACACCTCTTACCTACTTCTCTCTTATCTGTCTTGTTTCTACAGATGTCTTCAGATTCTGAGAGAGCTGACAGTGGTCTGAAATGGTCTGACCCAGAGGATTCTCCAAAAGATCTTGTTATCTCAGATTCAGATCAAGAGAGAGAGAGGCTGAGACAAAAGGAGGAGGCTGCAGAGAGAAGAAGAGCAAAGCAAAGGGCATACAGGCAGAGAGTAGATGCTGGAAAGAAGGCAGTTGCTTCTAAAACTGATTCTCAGGGTGCTCCATCCAAAAGGACAAGGTCCTCAGCTGCAGTTGAGCACACCTCCTTAGGCAAAGAGGCTGCCAAGAAAGGCAAGAAGATAGCAAAGAAAATCCCAAAGTCATCCATTGAAGATGTAGTGTTGCCAAGTGGGTCACTCACAATCAGGGAACCAACTCCTCCACCTAAAGTCTCTCAAGAAGATCTTGAGCATGATCAGATAATCCTTGAAGAGTTGGATAAGTTAGCAGCTCAGATGAGAGAAGAAACAGATGAAGAAGCCAAGAAGAAGCTGTCTACTATCTATACTGCCAAAAGCTTTGAGCTTTCAGAGGCTGCAAGGCCTGTTTCAGTGGGCATACCTGTTCCAACAGAGCAAGATAAGGAACTCTTAAGAGAAATTGCAGATTTGCACAAGCAGTTGCAATCAACATCTTCTCATGATGCTGCTGTTGAAATCAGAAAGAAAATTATTGAAAAGCAGGATAAGCTCTCAACAAAATGCTTGTTGCAAGGGTCTAAGGATCAGAGGAGCTTATCTAAAACTGATGCCAGAGATAGTCATCTACTTCAACAGATAGAAGAGCTGCAGAAGAAAGCAAATTCTCTGCCTAGAGGTCTTGATAAACAATATCTATTGGCTGAAATAAGACTCAAGAGAGGTCAACTATCTGCGGATTTCAGAAAACCTCCTCCAGCTCGAACTATCCTCAAACCAGGCCTCAGCAAGGATGATGTTGAAACAATTCTTGGTCAGCAGATCCATGAGCTGCTTGGAAAGATAATACGGACACCTTCTGGTGCTGAAAAACAAGCTCTGCGTGCTGAGCTCAAGACCAAGCAGGGGATGCTGTCTGGTGCCATTCCTATTCCTAGAGCTAATGCTCCCCTAGATGTTCTTCCAGCTCCATCAGCTCCAAAGCGAAAGAGATCTAATACAGTGGAAATCACTGAGGAGCCTGCTGCAAAGAAGCCTGAACAAGAACCTGAGGTTGAAATAATCTCTGAAACAACTCAGAGCTCTAAGTCATCTCTCAAAGATTAGTTGGATCAACAGAAGAAAGATCTTCAAGAAATCAAGAAGGAAAAGCTACCACCTGTGTCTCTGGTGGCTAGCTCAGGTCAGACATACCAGAGGAAAGGAAGAAAATCTCAGAGTTCAACCAGCATTGAATCAATTTCCTCCCTGGATGTTCAGAAACTATTATCTCCTTCTCAGTTTCTAATCTCTGAAGCTGAAGATCAAGCTGCACCTAAGGCTCAAGCGCCTTCATCTCCAAGACCAGCTTCAGAAGTGTCTCCAGTGGCTGCAGAACCAACAAGTCCACAGCTGTCTCAACCAGCTGTGTTTCAGGCAGGAGAAGAAGCTCAGGCACAAGACTCTCACCGGTCTCCCTCACCTGTGCCACCGCCAGCTGACCCAGTTCAGTCAATCTGCACACCTGTGTCATCACCTGTGGCACAGGTCAGTAAGTCAGCTGAGCGAAAAGATAGCTCAGAGAGCTCATCTGATGATGGAAGAGGTGTGTCTGTGACTCCTCCGAGGCCAAGAGCAGCCAGAGCAGATTCTGATGAAGATTATCAGGCAAAGAGTGCATCTCCAAGTGCCAAATCAACAGAGGAAGCTGAAGAAGAAGAAGAAAAAACAGTGGCAGAACATGAGGACAGCTCTCCCAGTCACTCAGTTGGAGAAGAAGACATGGAAGAAAGGTATCATTATATCTTTTCACATGCTCTGAGAACTGAGGCAAATTAGATGGAATTCATTTCAAGAGCTGCTGCCAAGAAATTGCCAAGGAGTGATCCCAAGAGATCCAAGAGCAAGGTTGCCTCAATGAGACCAAGTTCTTTCATCAAGATGAGGTCAACAAACCCATATTTCTCAGAAGATAAGGAGTTTATAGCTCCATCTTGCTCAGACCCCAGATTCCACAATGATCATCAAAGGGGTGTATACCATGAGATTCTTGCCTCAAAAGGCTTTGTGGATTGCAAGACCATAGATTGGTCAGCTATGATAGATTCAAGACTGAGAGCAGTTCCATCTCTGATCCAAGCCTCAGGTCTTGAATACTTATGCAATCTCCAGCAAGATTATGATCCTGAGATCATCAAGGAGTTCTATGCCACAGTTTGGATAGAACAGGAGAATCAAGATATTATGCTCTGGAAGACAAGAGGTCAACTTCTTTCAATCACAGCTCCAGAGTTCAACAGCTTAATGCATGCCCCTCTGGAACCAGGCATGCCTAATCTTTTCAATCTTGCACCAGTTCCTAATGAAGTCAGAAGAAAATTCTATCCAAGGAACTTCAGATTCCCTGCCAAAGCCCCTTCAGATCATGTCTATTTTAAGGGCATAACCATCACAGCCAAGCATCTGATCAAGATTCTGAATGTGTCTCTTCAACCCAAAGGGGGTAACACAGATGCTGTCTACAATGCAACTTGGTAGATATTGGTGCACATAGCTAAGAATCAGCATTTTGATGTAGCAAGATATATCTTTCATGAGATAGATGCTGTCTCCAAGGATAAAAAGGCTAAGCTCAGGTATGGATCGTACATCATGTACATGATCCTTCAAAGAACAGGTCTTCTGGATTCTTCTCTTGATCTCTCTGTGAAGACTATTAAAACCCAGCTTAGACCTCAGGCAGATGATCATCCAGATGAGGCTGCAGTCCCTGCTTTATTTGGAGACTCTCCTGGACCAGCTGTGTCATCTCCCAGTCACACAGCTGTCCCACCTGCTCCTCCAAGGTCATCACCTGCTCAATGCCAAGTCCCCACCGGTGCCACAGCTGCTGCACCTGTGCCAGTCACAGCTGATGATGATGATGATGATGACACCTCCTCAGTCCCTGCCAGAGCTTATCAGAACAAGATCATGCCAGTTCAATTTGCTGCTCTGCGTAAAGAACACCACCAGCTTCAAGAAGAGATCTCTCATCTGAAAGCCAATATGAGTCAAGTTCAATCTCAGCTCTCAGATATGTCCAACCAGCTCTCAGAGGTTATCCAGCTGCTGAAGAGCAAGTCTCCTTGAAGCATCTCTTTCTCCTCTATTCCTTTTTGGGTGTTTTAGTGTCAAAGGGAGAGAGAGTAGAGAGTGAGTAGGGTGGTGCAAAGGGAAAGGGGGAGAGTATGGTGTAAGGGGGAGAGCATTGGAAAATTATTTTCAAAATGATGTATCAAGACTTGGTTCTTCTTCTGTATCTCATTATGTCTTGATAACATTGTATCTTCTATGCAAATCTTTTGATCTGATACATGTCTTATGCATTCATATGCTCATTCTTATATGTTGGAATGCTCTGATTTACACATGTTTGGTATGCTCTGATGCACATTTTGCTATGTTAAATATGTGTGAATGCTCAGATAAATAGTTTGCTCTGATATACATATGTATGCTCTGATATATACATGTTTGTCATGCTTTGGTATACATATCAAATTCTCTGATGCATGTCTTGCATGTGCTATGCTCTGATATACATATGTTTGATATGACTTGCTCTGACTAATTATCAGTATCCATTTCAGTTAGACAGTGAAAATGTTAAGGAATATAATGCTCTGATCATTCATCCAACATGTCTAAACTGATAAAAATGTAAGTCATCAGAAAATACTTCCCATGCTTAAAACTTGTAAACTGTGCATCTCCTGTTAATCAAATCTTTTATGCACAGATTCAGGGGGAGTATATTCTAGCACCATTCACATGTTTCAATATTCCAATTCTATATATTTGAATGTGTGAAGCTTGGGTTGCCACTAACCACCAAAAAGGGGGAGATTGAAAGGTCATCTAGGCCCCAATATGGTTTTGATGGTTAATGGCAACCTAAACTGGAATCTAATGTTTACATTTAGTGTAAGCAGAATCTACAGGTTCCATAAAGAAAGGTTATCCAGAGAAGGATGGCCACCAAAAAGGGTACAAGGTGGTTTCAAGGACAAAGAGATGGCTGTACTAGGTAGCTGTGCCACAGCTGTGAAGAAGCCGGTGCTGTGCAGGGAGCTGCAAGCAAGGTGATGGTGGCTTGATGCGTCAAGGGCCGTGACTTCAGCTGGTGGCAGGTATTAGAGTTGAAGTATGCTGAGGGCATGTCATGTGCCAGGACCGGGCTGAGTAGTGCGGCTATCAGCTAAGGGTTCACCTGTGTGCGCCGCCGGTGACACAGGTGTCGGTCTGCCTAAGCCGGGTACAGTTGGGCGTAGGGTGTAGCTGTGGCACCGGTGGTTGACACCGGTGGCTCACTTAATCCTACGTGGCAATAGGGTAACGGTCAGGTGCCTGTGGACCCTATATATAGGAGACCAGGGGAGGACTCTGTCCTCAACCTTGCTCAATCAGTGATTCGCATACGACCGTTGCAAAGCCTCCAACCACTCCACAAGAGCCGAGAGCCTAAGGGTTAGTTCGAGTGGGTTTGTGAGCTAGAGCACGAGCAAAGGTTCCTCCAAGAGATTGCTGCTGCATCATCTGTTACTCTTGGAGTTTGTCTACTCCTAGATGGGTGTAGGAGTTACTGGTATCACCCAAGCTTGTGTGGGCTGAACCAGTAGTTTGTGAAGGTGTTCTGAGGTCTACCTGCTGCAAGGCAAAAGGATCTCCACAAGCAAGAGAAAGAGTCCTGAAGGATCAGGTACTCGGAGAAGAAGCACGTTTTAGTGCTGGTCAGCTCTTAGGAGTGGTCTCTCCAACGGAGACGTACCTTCTCTGCAAAGAGTTGGGAACTTCGGTGAAAAACCCCTGAGTCTCCTTTACTTTCCTGTATTGCATGCATATCTGCTTATACCTGCTTGCTTGTGTCTCTTAGACTTGATCTGCTAAGATTACCTTTTCACCTGTGCTAGATTTCCTTTATACCTGTGTGTGATCACCTGTTACTCAGTTGCTTCATTCACTTGTATTCACCTGTTTCAGCACCTGTGTCACTAGCAGTCTAAGTAGAGCACCTGTGTTAGGTTAACTCTTCACATGTGTCTTCCACCTGTGTGACAGCTGTGTGTTAATTTACACATAGTTTCCACCTGTGTCACACACCTGTGTCACAGCTGTCCACTATTAACTTGTGAAGTTAATCTGACAACTCAAACAAAAGATTAAAAGAGGGAAATTTTATAAGCCAACTATTCACCCCCCCTCTAGTCGGCATCTCGGTCCTTTCAACATGGAGCTGAAAGCTTCTGCTCTATGGTTGCAAGCCTCATCTAAGAGAAAATGAAGTCCATGATGTTGAAGGGTTTGCTTTCATCTATGGCATCCAAGAGGTCGATAGTGTGAGATCTGATACTTGTGACATCTCCAACTTTTGGCACTAAGGTGTTGTTCATCAGCTTGTTCAAGGTTGGCAACCCTTGGTGTAACCCATTGGTGCTCCCCTTCACTATCTTCTTGGCATTGAGGTCATGAAGTGGTCAATCTTGTCAATCCCCAATGCTGGCTAATTGTGTTGCTTCTGGATCTCATCATTGACAGGCAGACCAAGGACAATGGAAAATTCATCAAAGGTTGCACTCAACTTTTCCTCATCTGTCATCCAGGGGATGTGACGCTCATGATCTGTGCCCAAATACACAATAGTGTAGAACTGAAGGGTGAGCTTGTCACTCTAGTCCTGACGGAGAGCCATCAACTCTACAATCCCGATGGTGGTGCGCTCCTGAGAATTCTAGCACACCATCAATGTATGCCCAGTCAACTCTACCCTGAGGAATGACCATGGGGCTTTGAGGAAGCAGCACGGTCTCATAGAAGTTCTAGTGATAGAGAGTCCTGAAACGGCTGTTCTTCTAGAGCAGATGAATTCTTCTTGGCTGGGCCCTTCTTGGCAAGAGCATCTTGGGCTCCTCTCCTGGATGCATTCCTGGCATCCTCTGTGGCCTTGGCCTTTTGGGCCGTTGCCAACATCTTCTCTGCTAGAGAGGATCACGACCTCCATCATAATCTAAATCATTGTCATCCTCGGATAAGGGGGCTGGATCCTTTCCCTTAGCAACTTGTGAGGCCCTCGGCTGTCGTCAAGAAGACACGTTCTCTTGGCTTAGGTCTTCTTCTTTGGAGGAGAGGCAGCACGCTCTAGAAATGCCTTGTGTGGAGCGTTGGTCACTTGAGTGGCAGTGGGAGACTTTGAAGTCTTCCTGGCCCACTACTATCTTCTTCAAATGGACGTGAGTTTCCTCATTTGTCCCAACATACTCCTAATCATCCTCTTGCTCTGTCCTCTTCCTCTTTCGAGGAATAACTTTGAAGGAAGCAGGACCATCCTGAAGTCAGAGTTATAGTTATTGGAATGAGCAGTCGATGGGGACTCCTCTCGCCCCTCGTTGCCTCTAGCAACGACAGTCTCATTTTCATCATTGGAGGACAACATATCTAAACTTGTGAAAGCATATAGATGAGAGCACAAGATAAGTGCACAATGCACCAACTTTTTGTTTGAAAACAGAGTCAAAAAGTTTATGAAACCCTAGAGGAAGATCAATTTTCCTACTGCCTAGAGCCTCCGAGCTAGTCAAAAAAGTAAGGTCTAGAGCATTTGGGTGGTTTTCCTACTGCCCCGAGCCTCTGAGTAGCACTAATCTGAAGCCTCCGAGCTAGTCACAAAAGTGAGGTTCGGAGCATCCGGGTGTTGCTCATTCGGAGGCACCAAGCGCTTCAAAGAAGCCTCGGGGCATCCAGACGCAACTCTTCGAGAGGTCCAAGTTTCGCTCAAACCCTCCGGAACCTGCTCGCTTGGAGGGTCCCAACGGGAATTTTTGACCTCACCCTAGAATTTCTGCTCGACAAAATTCGACAGATTTACTCTAGGAATTGACAAATTGGAGGAATTGGAGGCTTGTATACTGAGTGAATTGCAGTCTGGAGCAATGAATTTGGAAGAGATCGCCCGAAGCACCGGTTGCTTGCCCTAACCCGGTGTAGCGGCGGCTATGGTAGCACATGGTAGAGGAGATGGCTGGCGATGATGGGGATGACCAGCGGCAGCGGTGGTCTAGAGGATGCGGCGATGGTGAGCTTGACGATGGAGGCAAGACGAAGAATGGTGGCGGTAAAAAATTTTAACTGAGTAGTGAATAAGGTAAAATCCGAGCCATGCGGTCTTTATGTGATAGAAATTAACTCGCCATCTGGAGGGTTCAAGTGGGGCTTGTCCCGAGGCTCCGGGCAGTTCTAGTAGCCGAGTTGTTCAACTGTTCCGATGACTCCAGACTGATCTGGTCCAGATTCTCTGATAGATAAATTGGTTCTGTGGAGATGTATCAGAGGTTCCAAGTGAGAACGATTTAGACGCTCCAGCTGAAATTTTTGTTCTATATATCTGGAGGGTCGGGCTACAAATGAATGTCCAAATATGTAGATTTGAATTTATATTTAGAAAAGAGACACATGTAGATAATCTAAGAATCCTTACGGGTTCTTTTCACATCCAAGTGGAGAACAATCAAACAACCATAACAACACCTAGATGCAAATTCAAGAAGATCAACTCAAAATCTAGAAAAATGTACACAAGTGCAGCATCTAAATAGATAGTTGAGAGCAATAAAACCTAAAGAACCAAAGATGGTGATGTTTGGTGGGGTTGCCATGTTATATGAGCTAAATATGCACTATGACCCTCTATGTATTGAAAACATAAGATCCTATGATGTAAATGCTCATATTTTTGCATATCCATCACCCTTTATGGATGTTATTGTTCATTGAGAAAACACAACTCTCCTTAGTTTCTTCACACATTTTAAGCTCCAAAAGTCAAACAAAGCAATCAAGCAAATACACAATGCTTCAAGCAACATTTCAAGAATCTAAGATATTTAATTCATTGGTCAACTCACAAAATCTATGCTCATCTAAGGCTTTGGTGAAGATATCAGCTAATTGTTTTTCCGTCCTTACATGTCTCAAAGTTATATCTTCTTCTGTCACATGATCCCTATGGAAATGGTGGCAGATATCTAGGTGTTTGGTCTTGAGTGTTGGACATGATTGTTGGCTATCTTAATTGCACTTTCATTATCATATAAAAGAGGAATTCATTCAAATTTACTCCATAATCGATCAAAGTTTGCCTCATCCAGAGCAATTGAGTGCAACAACTATCGGCAGATATGTATTCGACTTTGGCGATGGATAGGGCAATGGAGCTTTTTTTCTTCGAGGACCAAGATACAAGGATCTTCTAAGAAATTGGCAAGAGCCGGAGGTGCTTTTCCTACCTAACTTGTATCCCACATAATCTAAATCAGAATGTCCAAGAAGATCAAAGCTGGCACCTTGGGGATAGCACAAACCTAAGTTGGGTGCATGAACTAAATATCTCAAGATTCTCTTAACGGCCATAAGATGTCACTCCTTAGGAGCCGCTCAAAATCTTGTACATATGCACACACTAAGCATGATATCAAGTCTAGATGCACAAAGGTAAAGCAAAAAACCTATGATAGATCGATATACCTTTTGATACACGGGTTTAACTTCCAAGTTGAGGTCGAGGTGGCCGTTAGTTTGCATGGGTGTACGGATTGGCTTTGCATTCTTTATGTCAAACTTCTTGAGCATGTCGTTAATATACTTACCTTGACTCATGAAAGTCCCTTCACAAAGTTGCTTGACTTGAACTCCATGGAAATGTTTTGACTCCCCCATCATGGACATCTCGAACTTGTCGGCTATCATTTTGCCAAATTCTTCACTAAATGCATTGTTAGGAGATCTAAAAATAATATCGTCCACATAGATTTGACAAACAAAAAGTTCACCATTAATGAATTTAGTAAACAATGTGGAGTCAATGGTCCCAACTTTGAAGCCCCTTTTGAGTAGAAACTCCTTAAGACACTCATACCATGGTTTAGGAGTTTGTAGACACGACTAGGATGTTTTGGGTTTTCAAAACCGGGGGGTTGTTCGACATAAAACTAATTTATTGATTATGTCATTAAGGAATGCACTGTTGTAAAGTAAGATATCATGATGATTAGCATAAGCAAGCAATATCTCTAGTCTAGCAACCGGGGCATAAGTTTCCCCAAAATCCAAACCGTCGACTTGTATATACCCTTAGGCCACAAGTCTTGCCTTTTTCTCAGAACTTGTCAATCTTATTTATTGCGAAAGACCCACTTGGTGCTGATCACATTTTGACTTGGTCTTTCCACAAGTGTCCACAATTAATTGCACGAAGTTGTTGAGCTTCTCGTGCATCGCATTTATCCAATCCGGATCTTCTAGGGCATCTTCAACCTTGGTAGGTCCCAAATGCTCACAAAAATTTGCAACACGAGATTAATTTTGAGTTCCTTTATGCATGTCCCCAAGTATTTGGTCGATAGGATGATATTGTCGCAAGCTTCTATTGATTCTTAGGTGATCCGTTTGTGCTTGAGGTGGGACTTGGACTTGTGGTTGAGTTCCTTCATCTGGAGCTTGGGGTGCTTCCATACTTCGGACATCATCACGTGTTGTAGTTGGACACTCTACTTGAGTTGTTGACATGCTCTCCTTGACCTTCATAGGTATGATATCACCAATTGACATTTTCTTGATTGCATCTGCCAAGTCATCGTCATCACCACCTACATTCACAGGGATATTTTCTACTTGGGACTTGTTAGTCTCATCAAATTGTATGTCACACGTCTCTTCAATAAGACGTGAGGTACTGTTGAAGACCCGGTAAGCATACAAATTTGCTGTATATCCAAGGACAAATCCTTCATAATATTTGGGAGAAAATTTAGGAAGTGGATATAGCATTTGCTCCCGAAGGCGTGGAAGTAGGAGACACTGGTTGGTTAGTAGCTCATTGGGCATCTTCTTCTATAGTCCTTGAAGGTACAAGCGATTGATGGCATGGCACATGGAGTTTACGGCTTCCGCCCAAAACCAGTCAGGGGTCTTGTACTCATCAAGCATCGTCCTCGCCATCTCGATGAGCGTGTGGTTCTTCCTCTCCACAACCCTATTTTGTTGAGGTGTATAGCTGAAGGAGAACTCATGCTTGACGCTTTCATTATCAAGGATTCCCTCAGTATTGGTGTTCTTAAACTCAGTTCTGTTGCCGCTTCTCACGTTCTTAATTTTTAAATTGAACTCATTTTGGCCTCTTCTTGCGAACTTATTGAAGATCTTGTGTGTCTCTCCCTTGTCATGCAAGAAAAATACCCAAGTATAGTGAAAAAAATCATCAACAATAACAAACCCATACAACAAGTCCATATAGAGTAGCTCAAGTGGCTTGGTCATCATCATGATGTTCTTTATTGGGTGTGGATTCTTGACTTGCTTTCCCACTTGGCATGCACTACACAAGCGATCATTGTCGAAGGTCGTGTTCTTAATGCCGATGATGTGCTCTCCTTTGAGCAACTTGCCAAGGTTCCATATCCCAACATGAGCCAATCCTCGATGCCTAAGCAAACCCAAAGACGGCTTGGCCAATAAATATCTTTGTATACAAGAATCGTTAGATTAAAAATCTACCAAGTAAAGATTACCTTTTCGGAATCCCCTAAAGACTAAATAATTGTCATCTCTTAGTCAGTAAAACTCCATTATCAGAAAATTGCAATCGGGGTCAAGGTCGCAGAGTTGTGAAATAGACAACAAGTTGTAATTCAAGGATTTAACAAGCAGTACATTGGATATGGAGAGGCCGTTAGTGATTGCGATTTTACCTAATCCCATTACCTTTTCTTTTGCATTGTCACCGAAAATGGTGTTCTCATGTTGTGATCCATGGCTATCAAATGAAGTGAACATCTCTTCTTCTCCGATCATATGATTGGTGCACCCACTATCTAGCACCCAACATGTTCTGCCAGAGGTGTAGTCCTACAAAACAAGTTAGGTTTATTTAGGTACACGTACCTTCCTTGGGATGTTAGACACAAGAGACTTGAGCACCTAAATAGCACTCTTCTTAGCATGATTGACATTTCTTGGACCAACATATTTGGTGAAGTTCTTACCATCCTTGCCCTTTCTAACAAGACATGATGCATCAAAAGTACCAACAAGGTTAGAATGACCCCTTTTAGCTGCATGGCCCTCAAACATGGAAGCTTGGACTTGCTTTTCCTTTCCTTGCACCAAATTGGTCTTGGGGTATTGTCGAGGGGTCCATTGCCTTTCTGTTTTCATTGAACCTAGGGGTAAAACTGAACCCTCATGATTGAAATTCTCCTATTGATAGCTCAAAATCTCCTTGAGGACCTTACTACCCTTGTAGCACTTGAGCAAACCATGTTGGAATTGGGCCTTTAACCTAGAATTCTCACTCAAAATAGTTTTTCTTTGACAAGCTCAGTCAAAATAGTTAGCTTACAAGATATGGCGTTAGAGGTACATGCAACACTATCATAAGCAAGTGTCAGTGTGTCCTTAGATAAATCAATGCATTTTGGACATGACACATCTACACCCACTTGAGATAATTTAGATTACTTGTAAATGAGATCAAGGTGCTTCACCTTAAGAATGTCATAAGTAATCTCAAAGTCCCAAAATCATCTTTCCTCTTGATGTTTTCAAAATTAAAACTCTCGTAAGAACTCTTAAACTCGTCAAATGACTTCTCTAGCCTACGACAGGAGACCTTAACCTCTTTATGCTTGCGAGTTAAAGACTCATTCTTCTTCTTCTCATTGACGAGCAACTCATTTTGCCTCTCTAAAATAGTAACAAGTGAATCATAGCTAGGCAAATCCAAGTCATCAAGATCATCATCAAGTAAGTTATCATCACTATCATCATATTTGGAAGGTTTAGTGGATGAGAATACCTTTAACCCTATCGCCATGAGAAAACGAGATGTCTTGTCATCGCTTGAGTCATCAAAAAGGGACTTGGCAGGTCTTGGATTAGCCATGGCGAGATCGGCAACTCCATCTTCATGGGGGTCAGACTTAGAGCTTGTATTATCAAAATCTCACTCTTCGCCAATGTGGGTGATGGTGACATGGCACCCGGGTATCATCAAGGAGGACGAATCCGGTCTCCCAGCCACGGGATGGGCCGGGCCGACTACTCGGAGTCCGACTACAGCACGGGGGCACCTCATCAACGTGGAGTACAAGACAAGGACTATTACCAATCCGGCGTACCCGGAATCTGTTGTAACCAATTAGGAAACATATCTGTTAACCGATCCGGACTCCTGTAACCCTACCCCGGCCGGCTATATAAGGCCCGGTAGGGGGCCTCCGATGGGGATCGGATCTCATCTGACCTAGTCTTCATTGTTTCATACCTCAAGTCCTCTCGAGATCGATTCTCTAGGGCTTGCGGCACTCGGGATACACGCAATACCAGCCACCAAACACAGGACGTAGGGTATTACCTCTCCGAGAGGGCCTGAACCTGTCTAAATCTTGTCTCCCGTGTGCACCCATCCAGATTTGCTGTGCTCACGCCGCCCCATAAGTAGTATTGCCGGAATAATACTCCGACAGTTGGCGCACCAGGTAGGGGCTGTGCGCGTAGATCCATCTGAACAGATCCAGATGGGTTTCTTCAACAACGACGGTGACTTCGTTCCGGGCCTGGTCATGAGCTTCGACCCCCGGACCTCCGCCGCCGCTCCAGGATAAGCTCTCCGATTCAGAAAGCTTGACTTCATCGCCGACTTGCTCGGCAGGCTCTACCTCGGTGACTCGGCTTCCAGCCAGTTGTCTGGGGGCTTCATCACCGACTTCAACGCCGACTTGCTCAACAGGCTCTACCTCTGCGACTTGGCTTCCAGCCAGTTGCCCGGGGGCTTTGTCGCCGACTTCATCGTCGACTTGCTCGGCAAGCTCCACCTCGGCGACTCGGCTTCCAGCCAGTTGCCGGGGGGCTTCATCGCCTTTAGTGCTCGGAACCTCTTCCGAGTTGATTACTTCGGCGATCAACTCCAACAACCTGATCGCGCTACCTGACTTAGCTACCTGACACTCAGGTGAGATAAATTGTGTAACTCAGGTGGAGTAGCAGAGCAACCTAGGTTTATCGAATCTTGCTGACATTTGAGAATTCTGGACAATGAGTTGCAAGAAATCGTTCTAGAGGATAAAGATACATCATCTCTACCTAATTCCACAACTAAAAGCTACTCGAGAGCTTGGGATTCGCATTAAGGCGGAAACCACCCTAGTTCCGTGAAGAACAGCTCGAGGAGACTTACATTTGGAATTTTGATTGGAGATGAAGGCGCCAAAACAATCAGAAGAGCTTTGGGAGGCTTCGAAAAGAGCGAAGATCGTCGGAGAAGCGCACGATCGTTGAGAATCAGATGGCGGCGACGGGCGCAAGGGCACTGAGACTCTGAAGTGGGTTTAGCGCGAACCGTTACAGAGGTGGGTTTTTATATCCCGAGTGGCCCTGTGGCACCTGAGGGTCAGCTAGATTGCTACCTGAGACTCAGGTAGGAAAGAAAAATTGAGCTGAGCTCCAGACTTAGGAATTTTCTCCGGAATTTTTGAATGTGTTCAGCTGAGACTCATGTGGAAGACTCAGCTGACAAGGTTTTCAATAGGATTACCAGAGAGAACTTAAGGATAAGAGATGAAAGCAATAGAGAGAATTTCTTTTCAAACACAGCTTGCCAAACAATCAATCAATACAAAGCTAAAGCTGTGTTGAATTGAAATAGATGGTGAGATCCAACTTATCTAACCCAATGGTGAATCCATGAGTTCAATAAGATGCAAAATCAGCATGGTATCTATAAGACCTTAACCCACCTGAGGTACAACCGAGACTCAGGTGGCTGACTCATGTAGAATGCAGAGAATGAAAAAACAGAAATGCAATCATGTGTACACGTGCATCATCATTTCCTCACTGCACATTCGAGATATCCATGATATTTAGCTCATGCCTGAGGGTACAGAACCTATTCTCATCTAAAGGCTTGGTGAAAATATCAGCTAGCTGAGCTTCGGTTCTAACATGGCACAGTTGGATATCTTTATTTTCTACATGGTCTCTTAGAAAGTGGTGTCTCACTTCTATGTGTTTGGATCTCTGGTGTTGGACTGGGTTGTTGGCTAACTTGATTGCACTTTCATTGTCACAGAAGAGGGGTACTTGAGACATAGATATGTTAAAATCCTTCAAGGTCTGCCTCATCCATAACAATTGAGCACAACACCCACCAGCTGCTATGTATTCGGCTTCTACTGTGGATAGGGCTACTGAATTTTGTTTCTTGGAACTCCAGGATACAAGGGAACGCCCTAGAAATTGGCATGTACCTGAGGTGCTTTTTCTGTCAACCTTGCACCCGGCATAATCACTATCTGAGTAGCCTACAAGCTCAAATGGTGCACCCTTAGGATACCATAGACCAAACCCAGAGGTATGAATCAAATATCTCAGTATTCTACGAACAGCAGTGCGATGAATGTCCTTAGGATCAGCTTGAAAACGTGCACACATGCAAACACTCAACATTATATCAGGTCTAGATGCACACAAATACAACAAGGAACCTATCATAGACCTATACTCCTTCTGATCAGTGGACTTACCTTGTTGGTTCAGATCAAGATGAGCATTTGTTTGCATGGGAGTAGATATGACTTAGCTTTGTCCATGTCAAACTTCTTGAGGATGTCCTTGGCAAACTTCTCTTGAGAGATGAAAGTTCCCTGCTTGAGTTGTCTGATTTGCAGCCCTAGGAAGAACTTCAGCTCTCCTACCATGGACATCTCAAACCTTTTTATCATCATCTTGCTGAACTCATCACTTAGCACACGGTTAGTACTTCCAAATATTATGTCATCGACATATATTTGGCATACAAATAAGTCCTTGCCTTTAACTTTAGTAAAGAGTGTAGTATCAACAAGCCCAATTTTGAAACCATTATGTATAAGAAACTCCTTTAGGGTATCATACCAAGCACGAGGGGCTTGTTTGAGACCATATAAAGCTTTGTGGAGAACATATACATGATGGGGTCTTTTGGATCTTCAAAACCAGGGGGCTGTTCTACATACACAAGTTCAGCAAGCTTACCTTGGAGGAAGGCACTCTTGACATCCATTTGATAAAGCTTGATGTTGTGATGATTTGCATAAGCTAAAAGTATCCTGATAGCTTCAAGTCGAGCTACAGGTGCAAAGGTCTCACCAAAATCCAAGCCTTCTATTTGAGTGTAGCCTTGAGCAACCAACCTTGCCTTGTTCCTCACCACTTGGCCTGTAGAATCTTGCTTGTTGCGAAAGACCCACTTCGTTCCAATGACATTGTGATCCTTGGGTCTTTCAACAAGTGACCAGACTTCATTTCTCTCAAATTGGTCAGCTCTTCATGCATAGCATTGATCCAGTCTGAGTCAGACAGAGCTTCACCTACATTTTTAGGCTCAAAGGTGGAAACAAAAGAGTAGTGAGCACAAAAGTTAGCAACACGAGAACGAGTAGTCACTCCCCTATCAATGGCACCAATGATTTGGTCTACAGGGTGATCCTTCTGCAGCCTGCTGATCACAGGGGGTTCTGGGTCAGCCACCTGAGTCACAGCTGGATGTGGATCAGCTGGGTGTATCTGTGACTCAGTTGGCTCTTCCTGAGACTCAGCTGGGTGCATGGAGGCTTCTGAGTCCAATAGATCATTAGCTGGGTTGTACTCGAACTCAATGCCATTGACTTCATCTTGCTCATCAGCTGGGTCAGGTAGGTTTGTAACTCCAGATGAAGCTTGCTCCTCAACTTGGGGCCTGACTTCACCTGTTGACTTGTGAAGTATATCTACCTTCCCTGAAATGTCATTAGTAACTTGCCCATCTTGTGAGCCATTAGATTCATCGAATGTCACATCTACAGCTTCTTCAACAACCTTGGTGTTGGTGTTAAAGACTCTGTAGGTGTGAGATTCTGAGCTATATCCAACAAATATTCCTTCATCAGATTTGGATTCAAATTTAGAGAGACGTTTGTCTTTCTTCAGAATGTAACACTTACAACCAAATACTCTGAAGTAGGAGACGTTTGGCTTCTTGTTGGTCAGCAGCTCATAAGGTGTCTTCTTTAGGAGTGGGTGAAGATATAATCTATGATGTTGTGGCAGGCAGTATTCACAGCTTCAGCCCAAAACCTTGCTGGTGTTTTGTATTCACTCAGCAGTGTTCTTGCCATCTCTATCAGGGTCCTGTTCTTCCTCTCCACCACTCCATTCTGCTGAGGTGCATAAGGACCAGAGAACTCATGCTTAATCCCATGCTTGTCCATGAAGGCTTCAACTCTTGAGTTCTTGAATTCTGTCCCATTGTCACTTCTCACTGCCTTCAAGTTGATGTTCCATTCATTTTGAACTCTGACAATGAGGTGCTTGAACCTTTTGTACACCTGTAACTTGTCCTTCAAGAAAAATACCCAAGTGAAACGTGACAAGTCATCTACAACAACAAAACCATACTTGTTACCTCCAATGCTCTCATATGTAGTTGGACCAAACAAATCAATGTGTATGAGATCGAATGGAGAAGTAGTGGTCATGATGTTCTTGGGTGGATGAGGGCTTCCAACTTGCTTTCCAGCCTGACAAGCACAGCATGGCTTGTCTTTGTTGAATTGGATCTGCTTCAGGCCTAGGACATGTTCTTCTTTACTGAGTTTGTTCAGCAGCCTCATCCCCACATGACCTAGCCTCCTGTGCCACAGCCAGCCTAACTGAGCTTTGACTATAAGGCAACATGGCACAGCTGCTTCTTGATCCTGAAAATCTACAAGATATAGCTTATCTACTCGATAGCCTTTGAAAACTTGTGAGTCATCTGTTAGTTTCTGGACATAGACCTCTTTAGGATAAAATGTGACTTTCATTCCAGCATCACATAATTGAGAAACAGATAAAAGATCATATGAAATAGACTCAACAAGCATTACTTCAGTAAGAGAATGTTCCTGAGATATAGCAATTTTACCACAACCCAATACCTTGCCTCTTGAATCATCAGCATAGTTGACATACTTGCAAGGAAGGTTATCTTTTCTTATCTCAGAAAACTGCTCTTTGCCTCCAGTCATGTGCTGTGTGCAGCCACTATCCATGACCCATTTTGTTCCACTGGAGGCAGAGCCCTGCACGATTAGTTTCGAGACTTAGGAACCCAAATAGCTTTGGTTCCCAAGTTAGCAGGTCTCTTACTGTAAGCATCAATAGCAGGAATAAGATTAACATTAGGGTTCTTAGCAGCTATGGCTTTAGAAAGCTTAGAGAACCTCTGAATCTTTCTCAGATTCTTATCTCCTGCAAACTCAGATGCAAGGGTTAGCAAATTTGCATTGCACCTGAGTGAGCTACCTGAGTTACAGGTGGCTTTCCCTGACTTTGGTACCCAACCGAGTGAGTCACCTGAGACACAGGTGACTACTGACTTTGGTACCCAAATGCTTGGTACCTTCTTGTACCTACTCCAGGGTCCAACATATATTGCCTCAGGTTTGCCCTTTTTTCCTGTCTTAAGCACATAGCTTGGATTAGAGGGAATTTTCACATAACCACATGTCTTTCGATGGTTTCCTGCAAGAGAGTTAGTATCATATTTCCCTTTCTGAGGAACAAAGTGATTCTGCAAGTATTTCTTGTTAGTAGCAGAGGGAATATATGAAGACTTGTTCTTTATAAGTGCAGGAGTGAAACCAAGTCCCCTTGTACCATTATTCTTTAGTACTAAAGTGGACTGAAGCCTAGCAAAGTTCTGCATGCCTATGTTAGCACTGCATAGGCCTATTCTCATGAGCCTTTTTAGCTCTTCATGCTCCTCCTTGAGCTCATTGTACTTTGCTGCATCAACAGAGTTAGTAGCAGTTGAAGTGCTTGATTCACTGGGTGAATCTACAACAAACACTGTACTAGAAGTAATAGCATTGATGCGAGATGCACAGTTTAAATAGGTTTCTATAACAGTAGGAGGATTTGCATCAGGTGTAACAGCAGTGCAAGATGAGTGAGTTTCTTTGAGTTTATCATGCTCAGAGATTAGGAGCTCATGTGATAGCTTAAGTTTGTTTTGAGCTTCCTGCAATAAGTAAACCTCCTCATCAAGATCTGCCTTAGCATCTTGTGCATTATCAAGGGACACCTGCATGTCAGTTAGTTTGTCCCTGAGAGAGATGTTTTCTTTTCTCTCTTTCCGAAGGAGCTTCTCTGTCCTGTCAAGAATATCCATTAGTTGAGCATAATCAGGGAAGTTATCCTCAGTCATTACCTTGCTGCTTTTAGCCATAAGGCATAGGGCTGGAGTCTCGGCATATGTAGGATCTGCATCCTTGTCGAAGAGAGAGTCTGACTCGGGTGTGCAGCTGAGTGACCTAACTGAGTCTTCTCCTGGCTCAGTAGGGCTGCTGAGTGATCCACCTGAGACACAGATGGCTAACCCAGCAAGCTCAGTTTCTTCCTCTGACTCCTCCTCTGACTCTGAGTCATCTGAAACCCAGGCTTGTCCCACATAAGCTCTGGCAGCAGAGGTCTTCTTCTTTCTGAAGGTGGAGGCTTCCCTTCTTTGTATTTCTTCTTGACAATGATCTCCTTCTTCTTGTACTTGCCATCCTCTTGTCTCTTGCTCTTTTTGGGACAATCAGCAATGAAGTGTCCTGAGTCACCACACTCAAAGCACTTCTTGTCACTGAGTTGCTTCTTCCCCTTGAACCTGTCTGATGAGCCAGAGAACTTCTTCCTTCGATAGAACTTTCTGAAGTTCCGAGTAAGCATGGCAAGCTCATTCTCCTCATCAGTGGACATCTCTTCATCTGGATCTTCTTCTTCATCACTTGAGTCCCTGTGAGTGGCCACTACCTTGAGGGCTATGTCCTTGTTCTTCCCAGAGGTGATAGCATGCTTCTTGGAGTGGTTTAGCTCCATCTCATGAGTGAGCATCCTACTAAGGACATCTGTGGGCTTTAATTTGTCAAAGCCATCCTTTTCTTTCATCATCAGACGCAGAGTGTGATAAGGCTTGGGAAGCACAAAGAGGAACTTCTTGATCACATCTCCATCTTCCACTCTGTTGGACCCAAGGGCTTTCAGCTGGTTAGTGATCATGGTAAGTCTTGTGAAGATGGAATTGATGTCCTCTCCAGGTTGGTAATGGAAGTTGTCAAGTTCATGCTCCAGCACATCTTTCTTGGACCTCTTCAACGTGTCACTACCTTCATAGATAGCCTGAAGTGTGAACCATATATCCCTGGCTTCCTCAAAGGTGCAGACACGGTTGAAGTCATGCTCTTGCAGTCCCATATAGATAGCATTGGCAGCTCTAGCATTGTTCTTGATGCTGATCTTCTCTTGATCAGTGGGATTGCTCTCATCAACCACATCAAGACCTGTTGTGACAATCTTCCATACATCTGGGTCAAGTGCAGTAAGATGCATTTGCATCTTTCGCTTCCAAAAGGCATAATTAGTACCATCAAACATAGGAACTCTACCCTCATAGTTCGACATCCTTTAGACTCTGGCTGTTAGGCCAATTATGAGCAACGAGGCTCTGATACCACTTGAAAGGGATCTCAGGAGTCGACTAGAGGGGGGGTGAATAGGTCGGTTCTAGAAATTAAAATGCCTAATGGGTTTCTCTTCTAGAGATAGGTCAATCCTAGAGAAAATATATGCAACTGATGCAGGTAACTGAGACTCAGCAAGATATATCAGATAAACACCAGACACTCAGATAGCAAACTCAGCTGATGTAGAACAAGTTATATTCAGAGCTATCTGAGTCTCAGGTGTGAGAGTCAGGTGAGTGCATCAGATGACGTGAACAAGAAAGGTACTAGTTTTAGCAAGAGCTAACTGAGTCTCAGGTGAGTAAACTCAGTTAGTGTGCAACAGATAAAGGTGCTCTAGTGATCTAAGCATGCATAGATAACAGAGTAATAAGAGCAGATCACAAGACAGATAGTAAAGCACACAATGGTTTGTTTTACCGAAGTTCCTACTTCTTGCGAAGCAGTACGTCTCCGTTGAGGAAGCTGTTCTCACAGCCGGCACCAAATCGTGCTCTTTCCTCGAGTACCTTTCTTGTGTGGAATCCTTTTATCTTGCTGCTGCAAGACAGGCAGACCCGAATCGCCTTCACAGACTCTTGGTGGCAGCCACACAAGACTTGGCTTGCTCACCAACTCCAAGAGCACTCCCACTCTTGGAGGAACCAGTACCTCGAATGCTACACCTGAAGGACTAAGTAACTCACTCTCACGATGGATGCACGTAGGCAACACTCACTTGGAGACCTAGAGCTCTTTCTTTCTCAACAGGTTGCTTTCGGGTTAGAGGCAAAAGGTTGGGTAAAGGTTCGAGATTGAAAACCTCCCCAGGTTCCCTATTTATAGGGTCCCTGGCAGCTAGCCGTTACCCTCATGCCACGTCAGACAAAGAGCCACCAGACCTAACCTATCTGAGACTCAGCTAACGAGCACCTCTGGTAACCTACTAGCCATGGCTGAGCTACCCACCTGAGTCTCAGATGCCAAACTCAGGTGGACTCGGTTGCCTCAGGCAGCACCTGAGCACAACTCTGGCCGGCTCACTACAAGCCTACAACTGACCAGAGAGCAATGACCTCGCCACAGTCCCTGACCAGCTCGCTTAGACCCTTGGCACTGGTTCCAAGCTTCTTCACCGAAGATGACTGCCCTTGTAGACGCACAGCGAACCCTTGGTCCTGATCCACCAGCTTCCTAGCTCCTCCAGGACTTATCAAGCTTGCATTCACGGCCCTTGAACTCCATCAAGCAACCATCACCTCGCTTGCCCTCGAGCACAGCCTCGGCTTCCTCGCAACTGTGCCTCAGGAACCTAGCTCAGCTGGTCCTTCTGACCTTCCCAGTTCCTTGCTCTTTTTAGGACTCATCATCAACAGTTGTCTCACTTCAGCTTTCACCTGTCCATCTAATCCCTGTTCACACTCATTGCAAAACATTAGACACAGGTGAGGATTGCCAATAACCATCAAAACCAAGCTCTGGGGCAAGATAGCCATCCTTCCAAGCTCCATGGGAGTGGATGCACTTTCACGCCCGACTACGCCCGGGGGCTTACCGACTGAAGGATAAAAATGGCAACCTTGTCACCAACGCTTGGAACATTGAACAACTAAGTCGTTTCTATGCTTAAGCTTTGTATTTCCATATTTTAATTATGAATAAGTGAATAAATATTTCTTTGCTTCATCCGAGTAACTTTTGGGGTTCCGACTGGCCCGCTATGCGCGCTCACAGCTACTCATAGCGGACACTCGGGGGCTACACCACATTGGGTGCGCCTAAACGCACTCGGGCTCCTTTCTTTCAACAATTATTTTTAGTACTGTGTAAACAGCCCCGCGTAACTCTTCGTCTTCGATCGCCGGTCTACGCCACAACCCTATGCTACACGGGAAACAACCCACGGCTAATCTCAATGCAATGGGGATACGATGGGTCGGCAAGAGCACACACCAAGGGCTAACTTACACATGAATGAATCTTTACGAAAGAAGAGATTAATAAACATAACACAAGTTCACCAAAACATGCAGAGTCACACTCGGACTTCCCGAGTACTTAACATGCATTTGCGAATGGTTCATATATTTATTCCTACTTCCACAGGTTAGCACGGTCGGCGAAGGCGTTTCGCTGCAGCATGGACCTCCTCCTCCTCCATTAGCCTCGAGAAAATCATCAGGACCCTCCGCTCGGTTCCACGAACCGAGTGGAGGCTCGGGGGCTACACCCACTGGGTGCACTGTTCGTGCCCCAAGTGTGAAATCCACAAGACAACAAGGAATCTCCGTCCGACTGCTCTAGTCGGACACCGAACAACTCGGGACCGAAGCACCACAGCCTGTATTCTGGTTCTGACGTGAATTCCAAGGGTATTCCCCCAGAGGGACACTAGCTGGTCCTAAGCTGCTCGGGAAACCAGATACCATTTGGCAATTCAGTCGGGATTCATGAGGTTCTAGAGTCCCTCACATTCTCTCCGCAAGTGACGACGAGGCCCGCTCAGGCGGATGCCACTCGGGAAGCCTGCCCAGGGGAGAAGGCAAAAGCACTCGGCATAACCAAGACAAAAATCAGCTACTCGGAAAAGGACATAAGGACCCTCCACTCGGCTCTTCGAACCGAGTAGAGGCTCGGGGGCTACACCCTCTGGGTGCACTGTTCGTGCCCCCAGAGTGAAGTCTACAGAAGCAGCCTCTGCCCGACTAATCCAGTCGGCCGAAGGCTCGGGGGCTACTGACGATGACATAGCACCCGGGTATCGTCAAGGAGGACAAAACTGGCCATCCAGACATAGGGTGGACCAGGCCGACTACTCAGAGTCCGACTACGACACAGGGGTGCATCATCGACTTGGAGTACAAGACATGGACACGTACCTACCCAGAATCCCGAGTGGTAGTTGTAACCAATTAGGAAACATATCTGTTAACCGATCCGGACTCCTGTAACCCTACCCCGGCCGGCTATATAAGGCCCGGTAGGGGACCTCCGATCGGGATCGGATCTCATCTGACCTAGTCTTCATTGTTTCATACCTCAAGTCCTCTCGAGATCGATTCTCTAGGGCTTGCGGCACTCGGGATACACGCAATACCAGCCACCAAACACAGGACGTAGGGTATTACCTCTCCGAGAGGGCCTGAACCTGTCTAAATCTTGTCTCCCGTGTGCACCCATCCAGATTTGCTGTGCTCACGCCACCCCATAAGTAGTATTGCCGGAATAATACTCCGACAGTGGGCTTGGGCCTTGTACTAGTTTTTTTATGTATTTGCCCTTCTCATGGTGCTCCTTCTTCTTGTGGTCCTTAGCCTTTTCATCCTTCTTCAAAAAATTTGCAATGAAGTTGCCTTGGCCACACTCGAAGCACGCCCTCTTGGTAAGTCCCTTCTTGATGAACTTGTGACTCTTTTCCTTGCTGAAGAACTTGCTGACACCACTCTTCTTGAACATATTTGAGAATCTTCTCACGAACAATATGATGTCCTCATCATCTTCTTCTTCCTCCTCATTGCGCTTGAGTCATCCTCAATGATGTGCTTCTCCTTCAAGACGATGTTCTTCTTGAGGCCTGAGTTTGAGGCAACAAGCTCCTGCTTATCTTAAATCGCCATCTCATGGGCAATGATCCTCCCAAGCACCTCGGTGGGAGTCAAGGTCTTGAAGTCGCTCCATTCACGAAGGGGCATCACCAAGTACTTGTAATTGGGCATGAGCACTCAAAGCATCTTCTTGACGACGAAGTGATCGTTGACCTCCGTGCTCCTTGGGCCCTTGAGCTCATTTACAATGTGGTTGAGACATCTGAACATTTCATTCACACCCTTATTCTCACCCATTATGAAGTGATCAAGCTTGTTCTTGAGGACATCAAGCTTTGACTCCTTGACGGACAAAGTTCCCTCATGTATCTCCATGAGAGTATCCCATGTGGCCTTGGCATTTTCGAGGGTGCTCACCCAGTTGAACTCATCCCGACTCAGCATGTTGAAGATGGCAATGGCTACTTGTGCGCTGAGGTGCAGGTTCTTGTAGTCATTCTCGTTGGCTCATCCTCATTGAGAACTACAAAACCATGAACAAAAATTTGTCATATTACTAGATTAGTGGCCATTAGATGCATCTTCATCTTGTGCTTTCAACTAGCATAGTTTGAACCAGCAAAGTATGGAACTTTGCCTACACGCATCCCTCACTAGAAGACATCCTCACTCTCTAGGCGGTAAAACCTAATCAATAAAGGCAGTTGGCTATGATATCGATTGAAGGATTGGGTGTAGTCTAGAGGGGGTTGAATAGACTAGTTTCAAAAATTAATCATAACTATGCAATAAAAACCCTAGTATGCTAGTGAAAATATAAAAACAATCTATAATAATATCAACAAGAGGTAAAAATTGTGAGGTGAAAGGTAAAGAAGATTGTAAAGAAGGTGACACGTGATTTGTTGTCGAAGTTTGGGTCCTTGGCACGATCCTATGTCTCTATTGAGGAAGCTTGATCCAATGATCAAAGCTGGTACCAAATCATGCTCTTTCCTCAAAAGGCTTGCCAATGCGAAGCCTCCCTCTCTTCTTGGTAGTTCTTTAATTTGTGGTATGTGAACTCCAACCTTCACAAATGTTAGGTCGATCCATAACTCTTGAGTGCTCTCCAAGGAGTCATAACCATCTAGAAAGCACCAACCTGCAAGAGTAACAAGAGTAGCTGGAGTTTGGAGAGAACTTTCTTGCTAAATGCTTGAATAGATCACACCCTTCCTTCTCTTTTCTTCTCTCTCAAAGGATCTCTCAAAGTTGTGAGGAGAAGAACTCAACTGGCTGGAATAGAGGAATGGGTAAGCAAGAGTTATATCTAGTCGAAATGGGTGAGCGTATATATAGACAGATCATAAAACCTAGTCGTTATGTCAATTTTACATTGTCTGGAAGCTCTAGGCAGACTGACCTGGACGGTCTGAGATTCAAAATAATGGCTAATTTGTGCTGCTCAGAAGGTGAACTCACTTCGCTCAAAGGCTCTAAACGATTCAAAATAGAAAGCTTACAGAGAAACAACCTTCTGACTAGAGAAGAAAACTTGGTTCGGAGGCTTCGGACAACTCCCACTCAGAGGGTCCGGAGGCTCAACAGTTAGCAAAAGTAGAACTACCTATCTCCCTCAGAGGCTTTGGATAAAACTCACTCGGAGTGTCCTAGCACGTTCAATGCAGATGAACAAAAGCTAGGCTTTCCTTTCAGACGGTCCTGACCAAGAAAATGCTCTCTGGACAGATACATTTTGAACTCTCGAATGGTCCAGATGAAACAAACTTAGAGGGTACGGACCAATAAAATGGTCTCTGCATAGAGAAATTTTGAACTCTTGGATGGTCTGAAAGAAAACAACTCGAAGGTCCGGTCCAAGAAAATGCTCTCTAGACAGAGATACTTTGAACTCTCAGATGGTCATGATGAGCCTCACTTGGATTCTTCGATCAAGGGATATGTTTCTGGACAGAAGCAAAGATATAGCTTGGAGGCTCCGGATGGAGACCTCTCGATGGCTCCGGACAAGAAAAATGCTCTCCAGATAGAGACATTTCAACTCTCGGAGGGTCCGGATGCACACTGCTCGGAGGCTCGAGTGGAAAATCAAGCCACTAGGGATTCTAAAAACTTTAGAATATGATGTTATCGAGCATCTCTCAAAACAATCCACCCTAGCTGTCGACTAACTCCCTTTTAATAGTATGGTTTGCCTATGACTTAATGTGATTCAACTCCCCTCTTAATAGTACGGTTTGCCTATGACTCAATGTGATTCAATGAATCACTAAAATTATGGAAAATTTCTTATTCTTCATAGTAAGCTATACTTTTTCAATCTTTTTAGTGGTCATCAACACCATGTCCATAGGACTAGTCCTGATCAACACTTGATAAATCATTAGTCCTTTTATTTTTTCATTAATTATCAAAATCCACTTTTTGGACCTAGATGCACTTCCACAAATGTAAAATAATTTGAAGCGCTAACAATGAATATATGAAGTTACATCAAAATATGAAGCTTAACAATTTCTTGCATACAGATTAGGCATACAGATTTTGTAGAAGACCTTGGCAATTTCCTGCAACCAACCCGACAACTCCTCAAAAGCATCTGGCAAACACGTCGCATTGAAGTCTTCAACTTGATGTGATTCTTGCACAACACTAGGTTGAATGGACTCTTCGATGACGTCGCGCTCAAACATTCCTTCGACAAGTTCTTGTTTAAATAAGTCTTCAACAAAGTACTCCAACGTGACATATGAGTACGTGTAGCTTCATCGCTCTTCTTCACAAACGACACAAAGAACATAGGTGGTGGTGGCGGCGACCGCGACAATGTCAAGATTACATGGCAGTAGCCTGGAGTATCACGGTAGAGGAGGTGGTCAGCGTAAGAGGTAAGGAACGAGATGTAAATGAACAATTTGAGCTTTACTTTGTTCCTCCATGTATAACAGTACTGACTCCTGGTTCTGTAAGCTTTAGAGTTTCCGGCCGTTGAAGTGCGTAGGAGTATATATGATTAGGAGATGTACTACTAAGTCAAATTGTACTCCATTCTCATGGGAGTCATTGCGGGTACCTAGGAGCCATGGGAATAGAAATGCTAATCAATGATTTGCATGTGTAGTATTAATTGAAGGTCAAAGTAGGTCAAAAGAGAGAAAAACTCCCCCAATGTCATGTCTTTAGGCACTTTGGGAAAAGCTCTCCAACATCTATTTTTTGACACTAGAGGAAGTAATAATTAACAAGTATAAGAGTGCATAATCAATGAGCAAGTGTTAAACGCTAGATAGACGGTAATGATACAGTAACATCCACTGCACCACGCACAATATTAAAGGACAGAAAGTCTCTGAGATTTTATTTTGGAAAACGCTACACGTCGACCTGCCGATTGAGAAATTCTATCCTTCTAGCATCTGACCATTCATTCCCATACCACTCATCCAACCATCCATTTTTTCCCTATAAAATCCCCCAACCCAGCTAGATTTTCCCATTTCATCTCCCCTCCTCGGCCGCCTCCTCGCCTCCCTCCGCTCACCGGCAACGGCTTCCCCACGGCGGGGTCTGTCCACTCAGGCTTGCTGGCTTGGTCTTGGGTCCTAACTCCGGCGTTGCTTGCTTGCTTGCTTGCAGGGCTGTGGAAGCTTCGGCAGGATGTGATCATGTGCGAGTACGAGGACGTGCGTGATGTGGGAGATGCTGAGCCGCACAACGTGGGCGCCGGCGCCGGCGCCCAGGCGGCACAGCCGGTTCTGGCAGCGCGGCCGTGGGCTATAGGCTCCGCCGCTGCCGGGGCTTCTAGAAGAGAAGGTCTCCACGGCTTCGACGTGGCTTAGCTCCTTCTCTGTTTGACATTTCCATGGTTTTCTGTATGTTGCTGGGCTCTCAGATACGTACTAGATTCCTCCCCGTGTATTCGATCGATCCACCTGTAGATGATGTTTGGGGTATGTGAATGATAGAGCTGTTTGGGTCGCCTTCTTGTTTACGGGAGTACTTAATTTCCCATCTATATTGCCAAAGCTTAATCCTTTCTTTTCTTCAAATTTCAATTTTGCATCAGGTCTACAACTGGAATATTCCCGAGCCAATTAATTCCTCCTGAAAAATGATCTGCCGACCTCAAGTTTTCCTGCGGAAAACTAGTAGTTACTACAAAGATTGACATCTCAATCCTGACATAAGCTCGAGTGTGATGTGTTGTCCTGTTTTCAAGCAGATTAATTACCACCAAGATTTTTGAATCAAGAAACAATTTATTATTGTATGAGAAACAAAATATTCGGATGAATGAAATATAAATAAATTAGCTCGGCAAGCGTCTGCTGCAGTTTCTTCATTAGTTGTTGATGGAAACAAATATTGTTGTACGGGAAATAAATACCCGGATGAATGAAACATAACATATTAGCCCCGATGAACAAACATTAGTTGTTGTATTGGTTTGACAAATTTGTTGTGCACGTTTGAGTAAAATGTTTCCCTCTCGCTACGCAAATGTTTCCACATTGCTATAACAGAAGGAGCCACGATGCCAAAAATCTAGCGATTTGAATCATAAGTTTCCCAAAAATTCGGGATTGTATTGTATACATTCCATTGTTGTATTTGTTCGAAAATTTTGTTGCACAAGGTTTAGTAAAGTGTTTCTCTCTCATTATACAAATATTTCTATGTTGCATTAACAGAAGGAACCCACTCTACGTATTGCATACAGACAATTATCCATGTTTTATATTGTCAATACAATTGTTTTCTACAGTTACTTAAATTGTTTCCCATAAATTTAGCTAATTCTGTTTACTGCTAATCTTGTAGTCACATTTGACGACTAGATCCTATGTCGATAGAATGCTCAAATCGGCATTTTATGGCTAACTATCGGCCGGTAAAGGTCCCGGTAGACAATCTGCTGGGAAAAGCTGTTTGGTGGCAGATTGTTTGCGACATGTCTCACCATGGGGCAATGAAAACTTGGGGGCGTGGATCTTAAATTTTACGCGCGGTGGACTGGCCTCAGGTTGAAATGAAAAATGCCCTATTATAATATAACATAATATAAATATAAACAAAGTAAAAATGAGACTTATCTCTCTCGCATGAGGGAAACCCTAGCTCTCTCTATTTCTCCAATCCCATCCTCACCATATGTCACCGCCGCAGCCCTGCCGCCGCCCCTCCCCTCAGCACCGCCGACCACCAGCATGCCCCGACGCCGCCTTCATCTCTCCCTACCGCCTGCAACCTACGGCCTCGCCGTCACCCACCTGCAACCCCCGCGCCTCGCCAGACCTCGCCGTCGCCTTACACCTTCAGCTCCACAGCCACCGCGCTCCCCCTATCAAATCGTATGCCCACCACCCTTCCAATCGACTACACCTCGGCCCGTTGCCCACCTCTATCTTCTCGCCTTCACTCATTGGTTGGGTTTGAGGGTAGGATATAGGAGCTTTGTTATGTATGGTTTCAGATCTTGTGACTCTGTTGTATTCTCTTTTCTGAACCTCTTGTTATCTTTGATTTATATGCCTCCTCGTGTGATTTTGGATGCTATGAAGGCAACGCGAGCAGACAGCAGGAGCAGGGCGGATTAGAGTTTGTTCGCCTACCCACCTCATCTCAATCTCGTTAGTAATTCTATTCTCTTCTTATGACTTCTACTTGTTGCTTCTTTCCCCCAATGAATTAACTTGCACATTGCGAATGCTCTAGGCCTTCCTGTAATGCCATGCATTGCCTTGAAGTACGCACAATTTGCTTCTGTCAGCGTGGAATTTCTATCTAGTTTTATACTAGCTAGCTGTACACATGTTTAGAAGCTGTAGTATAATGTATGCATACAAAATGATGCCGATGAAAATTTCAATCCTGCATACACATCATATGTTTTATCAGCTCACTGATCTCCAGAGGAAGCTAGATATTCTCTTAGCAAAATAAAATCGATCATGATTTTTATTATTGTATTATTAATTGAAATGTTTCTAGTTAAACTTATGTTCAGATAAGAGAATAAATAGTATTGCCATGATTGTTCAGTCCAAGTAAATGAGAACCATGTTTTTCACTTTTGCACTGCCATGCATACATAATCGAGAACAAGTGAGCTTAGTTTTGGCATGTATATTTATTAGCTAATAGGATCATTTCGGTATACAATTAATTTTTCTAGATGTTAAACAATCAGTTTTACTTTCTACCAAAACACATGGCTGTACCAATTGTTGCTATTTTTTTGGGTGTAAAAATTCTAGTTTTACTTTGCTTGTTGTACTCTTGTCAGTTCCATGTAAAGAACTATTTTATTTTCCTTCTTTATATCTGAAAAATATGTTAGATGCTAACATATTTGGTTTTACATTTCAGGGGGAAAGAATGGGAAAATGTAGCAGAGTAGGGATACAGCTCCCGATGAGTATGAGAAACACAGGGACATAACCATCAGGTTGAGACAGGGACATAACCATCAGGTTGAGACACAGGTTAAGAATAACCTGAAGAAGAGAATGAATGTACTTTTCTGTGCATGTTCCAGATTTCGAAGTTTTGCGTGCATATTTCATATTCTGAACTTCTATCTGTATATTTCAGAGCTAAATGGACTATGGCACAACTACTAGATGAGGTCACGTTGCTAAAGGGGAATGGCACAACAACTCGAAGAGGTGCGAGATCTGAAGAGAATGGTGCATTCTGAGAAGACATGAGGGGTAAGCATTTTTTTGTTCTTGGCACATTTTTTCCATTTTCGTGCAAGCTTTTTGGAATATTTTCTTTCAACTGATTCTGCAAATCTATCAAACCCTATGATTCCAAGTCAATTTGATGCGTATGTGTGTCTATTAAGCAAAACAGTAGATTCATGTGCGTGAATGGACATTATTAGTATTTGATTAGCTGTATCACAACTAAGAAAAGATGGAATTCATGTTAGAATTAATGGGTTTAGCCCGTTTAATTAATTCCTGGTAAATCTTAAGTTCATGTATTTGTAATGAGGTGTAAATCTTTTAGTCTCATATCGAGAGTCGAAGTATAAATACATCAACTTAATAATAGGTGGAAAAGGGGTGTGGCATTGGAAAGGAATAACACAATGCGTGCGCTCACTCAGTCGCTCGCGCCTATATAAGAGCCTCCCTGAGCATGGAGCATAAGGCTGTTGTTCTTCTCTTCCTCGTGCAGGAGCTCTCACCTCATATCCACGTCCACTGTTTTGTTGCTACATTCCTACGCTTCCCCATTCTGGCGTCTGCGTGCACAGACGTTATGGAGAGTAGGCCTTTGAAACCCTGTCTCTTGAGATTCTGCACGCGTGCACAGACGTTAGGGAGAGTAGGCCTTTGAAACCCCGTCCCTTGAGATCTTGCACCGGAGAGGGCGATGGGGAGCGCTTTGCGCGACTGCTCACGTTATGACTACTTTATCTACGTCAAACGAGAAGCGAGGTGCGGCTGCGTACGACTACTTCCTCTATATCAAACGAATGACTACTTCGGCTATGTCATGGCGGGCGATGACAACAACAACTTAGCTGTCATCTTCCCTACAAACGCCACGTATGTCATGCGCATCCTTTTGTTTGTGCTTAGTATCAACTGCCTATAGCTATGCTTCTATACTACCTAAAAATATGCAAGTGTACTGCTTATCATAGTTTTTAAGGTGATAAGGCGAGGTGAGGCGACCCACCCCTTCACACCTTTTAGTCGTTAAGGTGTAAGGCGAGGTGACGCCTTACTCGCACATTAGCGAGGTGGAAGGCGAGGTGGCGCAATAAAACGGGGGTGGGGAGCGGGGAGGAAGAAGCAAGGAAGAAGTGACCAGCAGTAGGCGTGGAAGCAAATTAGAGAAAAAAAAGGAAAAAGCCCAGTCTAATAGGCCCATTTGGCCTACGAAAATACCAACTTAGGGTTGCCTCATGCCCTATTCATCCTCTACTCCTTCATTCAGCCGCCGCCTCCACTCCATTCCCTCTCATCTCCTTCTCTCCTCTTCGCCTACCTCCGCTGCTGCTCTTCCCCCCACCTCCGCTGCTGCTGCTCTCCCCACCCCTCCGCCTCTCTTCCCCCTACCTCCTCGCTGCTGCCCCTTAGCCTCTCCTCCCCCACCTCTACTGTTGCTGCTCTCCCCATCCCTCCGCCTCTCCTCATCCACCTCCTCTATTGCTACTCCCCACAACTACTGCAGAGGAGGTGCCCTAACGGAAGAGGAGGCACTGCAGAGGAGGCGGCGTGGCACCCAGCTTAGTGCGCACTTTCTCTCTTCTCTAAACCTAAATGGCCTAGCTCCTAAGGCGTCGCCTCAACATTTGCCTTGCTCTTCGGCCACCTCATCGACGCCTCACTCGTGCCTTGGAGCTAAGGCGGACACCTCAGGCTCCTTACATGGTCGACCGCCTTACCGCTTAAGAGTCTTAAGTGATGCCTTAAAAAGTTTGCTGCCTAGCACATATGTGGCCCCCTTCTAGAGGGCTTATGCTTATCGCCACAGGAAGCTATAAGTTGTCTAGAAGGGTTAGCTGGCCATAAGCTTCTCAATTTTTATGTTGGTAGTGCAAAGTCTGGTTGAGGTGCTTTCGAGCTTATTTTCACCGTGTTACGACTTTGACCTCGAGGTTGAAGAAATTTACGAAAAATTTACCCCCAAGGACCCAAACCCTCCCTCGATCCCCACCTCTCCTGCACCCCCACCTCGTCCATCTTGTTGCCCCTCTGGCACCTCCATCTAGCTGCCTCCTTACATCTCGCCGCCTCCCCCCGTCCTCCTATGCCACATCCCGTCGTCCCTTGTCACATGGCCGTCCCATCTGCCTCTCTAGGCTCGAAGCCCTAATCGGCCGTTGCCTTGCAATCCCTCCCACCATTGCCCCGTATCCCTTTGGCGGATCCATCCCGCTGCCTCCCCACATTACGCCGCCTCCTGCCACCCCTATCGTGAGTAATCCCATCACCTTCCTTAGCCGCAAGCCTCCATCCGGCGACCGAAGCTCATCATCGTGTTCTGTGGTCGCCGTCGTCTTCCTAGTCCGGCTATGAAGCTCTCTGGATGCAGTCGCGGGCATGTCCAAGAAATGGGAAAGGAAGGATCAGCAGGCATTGCAGTCGAATGCCCCGCTGAATTTGCTAACATTTATGATGTGAGGACCAGAGGTTGGGCTAGAGCAAGGACATCTGATACCACATCGGCTTCAGGCGACCCCATATTTGACAATTCTACTGATGAGACAACTTACAGACACTTGGTGAGATATCAAAGAGCCTAACTATTATTATAACTTATCATTAACCTTATATCAATTAAAATAACAATTTTGGCTTTTGCAGCTCGAACTCGATGCGGCATCTCAAGTCGGCACCTTCTTGGAAGAGGGCTTGGGAAACCTGGAGCACTTGGATCACACATGGGGTGTAGGGGCCCTCTGTCCCTAGAAATATGGAGGCAACTAGGTTTTGGAGGTGAAGCACCAAACGCAAGAGAGTCAAGCAAGAGTTTGAAGAACAACGCAAGCATCAAGAGCTTAAAGAAGAGATACTACTTGAGCTAAGAGAGGAGTTTCAAGATGTGTAATTAGAACCAATCGTTGCGGCAAGCCCCGATAATCGTCGGAGTAGCTGTGTCGATCGACATTCCTGCTCGTGGCGAAGATACATATGCCACCTTTTCGCGCGATGACATCGGGGTAAAATCGATATATCTTTGCAATGCTCCACATAAGATCGTTTTAGACCCCTTGACTAAAAGTTTGCATCCTTATGTAGATTGCCATGAAATGCATGATCAAAGTGAGGATTCTAGGTTTGGATAAGCCGTCGTTGCTGCTTGGAGGTTAGTGTTTTCAACATCAGGAGAGCAGATGGTACACAATATTGCCCTAGCCCCTTCGTATGCAAAGGTAAACGTCGACGGTGTTAGTAACACTTTCAAGCACACCAAGCTTCAGATTCCATCGAATGACGAGATCTTACAGAGATTTAGGGCATGATTGGTTGGATGCCAATTTTTGCCATACCAATTATTGGCAAGTTGCCAAAAATTGGCTAGCAATTGGTTGGCTACCAATTGTTCTTGCTAACCTCTAAAAAAGTTGCCAATTTTTGGTAACTTTTAATTTTGCCAAATATTGGTAATGCCAAATGTTAGCAATGTCAAATGTTGGCATCCAACCAATCATGCCCTTATCCAGCCAACTAAAAAGGTTTCGGCGCGGCAATCAAAGCAGTTGGTCCCTTGGATGCACTCCCCTCTAGTAATGTTGTCCTTATCACCAAGAGCACTAGACCTACCAAAGCATGAATCACCAAAGAGTAGTGCCAAGGAGCTCAAGGTGGCACTGCCGTAGCATGCCGCAGGAAAGCAATTGATATGGATGATTTCTGGTAAGGAGATGACCATCGAACAAATACAAGCGCTATATGAAGTTAGAGGGAGTCTTCCGAGAAACCAGTAGTCGAGAATCCAAAGAATATTGCCTCCGAACTTGGGTGGGTTGCTCATCCTTGCACACCTGTTAAATGGACAATTTTAAGAAACAGATCAAGAAGCATGGGAGCGAAAATATCCCGGTCAAGTTCAAGTATGAGCACTTCCTCCACGAACAGGGGCAATAGTTCGTGGTGACTTGGTACGATTTGTTTCTTATGTACAATTTAGTTGCCTTGCACACAGTCTCGTGAGATCCTTCACACTATAAGTGCTTACACTCGCTCTCTATTTATATTAATATAATACCTATACATGTCACTAATATACAACTCTTTATTCGTGTATATATAGGTTCTCTCTTGTTCAAGGGAGAGAAGAACATAATAGATAGGATTCGTTGACCCACACCTTGGTTCTGAGCAAGCTATGGATGATTGTGAAAGGGTTGTTGAGGATTACATCCTAAAAATCGTAGAGGCCAACCAAGATAAAAAATTTATCATTTATTCTTTCAATAAAGCATAAGTACTATATACTTATTCGTTTCTGATACTTGTTCATTTTGTACCTTCGGTGCAACATCAATTAACTTGGGATTAACGATCATGTAGTTACCACTAGATTTTATTGTCATTATACTTATCGAGTCCAAGGTTTATTACTTAGTTTTTTAAGTAACAAGATCATCTTTAAAAGGGACTACAGGTTGATCGACAGGTAAACAAATTACCTTATCTAACTCTACTGTATTAGGTCAGTGGTCAAATTAATAATTTTATACCATTATTTAGAGCCTACCAAATCTTTCTTGCACGCGGAGGGAAAAAGCCAAGGTGGGGTCTCTAATAAGCTAGCTCACTTCATTGACTTATCGATATGTATCGAGTTGCACACATTTACACTTTATAATATAAATTCTATATAACTTCATTAAATCGAGTCTATCTATATCTTTTTAGTGCCACGAGCAATCCAACTTAACCAATTTATATGGCTACTATGTTTGTCACCACATGAACTTTCTCATGGGTTGAGCTGCCTAGAACAAAGCCGTTACTGAGGTATGCAAAATATTTCAATAATTATGTCATACTCATCTTCTTGTATGTGCTAGCGGTATAATCTTCATATCGACAGGTTGTACCTATTGTCACGACAGAATTGTTAAAGCTGGACCTAGCCCTGATTCAAGTGCGGTTGGCGGGCTTCATTGTTGCGCATGTCATCAAATCAAATGGCGAGTTATAACATGATGGAACCGATGAATGAGTCATTTGTAACGAGATATACTTGTGTATTTAAATGTGGTATGAACTCAATTCAAATGTGATCGATACTTGATAAATTTTGAATCTCTATCTACTTGAGTTATTTATGAATTGAAGTGTGATGTGAATGTCAATGTGCATATGTATATGTATAATATATATTGTGGAATGATCTAGGAGAGATCTGAAATTTTTTGGGATATATAAACTGTATTTTTTATTTCAGTGCATGTGGAAATCTGAATTCTGCTTGTCAGTGCGAAATAATATCTGAGGCGGTTCAGAAGCAAAACTGACTGAGATACTTTATTTTCTAAGTCGGTTCTGTGCGAGGAACCGATTGAGATACTATATTCTGCAGTCGATTGTTCGCGTCAACAGACTGAGGGATTAGCTCCTCTTCTCTAACATCCGGCCCAAAATTAGTTAAGGTAGCCATTATAAACTAGCTGTAAAGGCTATTTCTGTAGTAGTAAAAGCAGTAGTCAGGTCAGTTGTATACAAGCTTGAATCGAGGCTGGGAAAAAGCTGGAGCCGGTCATAGCGCCCGTAGTCGCTTGTCTTAACCATGAGGTTCCTTGTATGGGCGCCTGAGGCTGTTGCTCCCTCTTTGGATGGAGCGGTGGAATATTCCTGAATTATGCGATGTGAGAACCACATAAGAATTTATTTTCTAAATATAGTTCCAAATACAACATGTTCGTTGTGCAGAAACATAACACGAACCAGTTCAAACCCAAAAATTTTTGGGTTCCAAACTAGAATTTAGTGTCTTTCTCATCTTTATAATATCATCTTGTAATTCTAACGCTTATTTTCTCTAGTTCTCAATAACTCTTCTTATGCAGGACCTGAATGGTTACTCGAGTAGAATCTCATCTATACCTTTTGAATCTTTTCTTGCGCCAGCTCCCTTCCTCCTACAAACACAACAGCACAAGATTAGGTCTTGGCAGAAATTCTGTAGGAAACAATTTAATTTCCAATTTCCGTAGAAACTAGGCAAATATTTGCATTTCCTTTGACTAATGCAGACTAGTACACGTTGTTTGCAAATAGGAACCGATCCTACAATTATTGCTTGAAAATTCTTATGCTTGCTATTTTTCGTAGAGTTAGGTGTTACAAGACTTACAAGTCAGTAACAGTAACCACTTGTTACTTGGAAAGTGACTAAACATTCACATATTTCTTTTAATCTAAGTTCGGGTATACCCACCCAAGACGGAATATTTATCTAGAAAAGTATAATAAAAACATATGGAACATGGAAACCAACCTGCAGCACAAACCGAAAGCACGATGAGCAGTAGAACGACCACTGAAGCTCTATCAACTTTCTTGGAGCTCATTTTCTTCTTTGTTTCACTCTAATCCCAAGTTCTCGAATACGCTACCTACCAAAGGTGCACCTAAACATTACGTATCCTGGTTTATATAGATGATGACGAGCAGTCCTTCGATCTTAGCATGATTGGTGCGCACAAATTTTCCTTAAAGTAACGGAAAGCAAAAGTTGGATAACGAGCACTTTGTCTCCATGGTTTCCGAGTGTGCATGCAGCACCAAGTGCCAGTGCGCTGCTAATATTACGGTATCTCTCAAGGCCAACAAAAGTAAGAAATTAGACGTTAGTGGAACGCTTGATTGCTCCAGTTCTTTAAGGCCCTCTGCTCCTCGTCTACCGTTAGAGCAAATGACTGGGGAACCCACTTGGGAGCACCATGGAAAGGGGGTGCATAAACAAAATGCACCGTGGTTTCCGAGTCATTGTGCAGCATTAGCGACCCACCGCGCTTGCACTGTGTTTTGGCATCTAACCAGTTTGTGCCTAACACAGGGGAACATAATGCTCTCAATCATTTATAGGTGGATGACGAACCATGAGTCCAGTCTCACTAGTAATCACGCACGTACAATGCACATCTTGACTATACCAAAACTGACAATTCACATGTATATATTTAACATACAATTTAGAAGCATATATGACATACAAATCAAAATATCAAATGGCCCACTCGATGATTAGAGAATTAGGGTCTCAGCATGCAGGGTTAAAGCTCTTCATTAGTCCAATGAATTATGCACAAACAGTCAATTATTCTGGTTATATCAAATGCAGATACACTGAGCTACCAAGAACATGCCAAACAATGATTGATTGGGATACAATGATGACCAATACCAAAATCTATTGAACCAAATAACCCATAATGGCATGCGTACAAGGATTATGGTGTGGCCTCTGTTGAACAATTTCATTAGCACTGTTGGGAAGTTAGATGCTGGAGTGCAGATAAAACCAGCATGAACCACTGCTGTCATCTACATATGTGTTCATGCTGTCATCTACATATGTGAGAGAGCTTTACAGTGACTGACCAAAACTACAACTCTAGCGTACGGTAGTCATGGTGGAATTTCCACGCCCTTTTCGGTTCATTCTAATTCTTTCCAGCAAGTCCAACCTTTTAAACCCCACGCTGTCGATAGAGCATAGTCCACCACACGCTTCCCATCAATTCCAAAGTTCTGCAGTGTTAACATAAGAAGATGGTTAGCCTTCTTTGGTGAGATGTCCCGTGAAGTAACTAAAACTCAATGGCCACTTCGTATGGTGCTTTCTAAATAAGGAATCCATGCAAAATTATTAAGCCACTTAACAGATTCTAGAACTGATATCAATCCAGTTGGTAGGCCTCAATATCCAAATTTTGTAGGTTTGCTAACTGAAGAAATAAATTAGTCAAAGGCATTCAGGAACTAACTGATGCTGTAACGAAATGACATCAAAACAAATTTCCAAGGTTCAGAGATTCAAGAAAGCATGTAAGTAGAATCTTACATACAAGTCAATTACCACCTCATCTGGGTTCGGTGAAAATGCACTGTTGACATAGACAAACTGTGGGCAAAACAGAGAACTGTAAGGGAAAATCTGGAGTGTTATAGATCAAATTTCCATTGAACTCCATTTACTCCGATTGTAGTGCACTTCCTCGAAACCAAACGTAATGCAGCAGCACTCTGAAACCACATTGCAGATCCAAAATCCCCAAATTAGCAGGTCTGTTATCCAGAGAACATAGGTCTATATATAAGCAATGCAATTACGAGTAAAAGAGCCTTGGTGGCAGGGCACGCCTCCTGGACTCGGTTACCTTGTCCAGAGGCTCTAGGACTTCCTATATTGAAAAAGGAGCCGAACCATTTTTAGCAATTGTGATTCCAAGGCAAAAAGCCCCCTTTGCTATCCCATTAAGTAGCAATAAACAGTGCTACATTATTAGAGCTCCAAGCACTGCATGGCCAAAGGAGAAGTATTTTTAAAACATAACCTACACATCATGTTACTGTTCTATTCTCATCACTGTTTGCTGACTATATCCAATTTACCCTGTATTTACTCCATAATACTCTTGGAGTTTTTCCTCTGTAAAACATAGAAGATCACCAACAGTTTCGACACCTAGATCATCCTACAAGGAGCTCCCAAGCTTACCCCCAAGTTGTTTCCTGCATAACATGAATATTTTTCATAATTCAGTCCATAAGTAATTTGGTATCATACCACATATAAGTTAAATAAAAGCACACAGTTCTGGAATATAAAGAACAATAAAAGGTTGAAAAACTTTGGCCAACAGAAAACTTGAAACCAGCAAATATGGAGTTGTCGTCATTACATCCTCACAGGCAGTGATGCTAGAAAATGTTGAATTGATGAAGATGGAACAACTGTTTGTTCAGCAGGCTTGTGCATCCCGCTGACAAGTTTAGCTAACATCTGAACAAGAAGTGTTTCTTCAGCTTATCACACTATCTAATATATGCATGTTGTACACATCAACCTCCGACGTGATTCGTCAATTAATCACCCATCTTACTCAAGGGTCATCTGTCAGATGGAGATGAACTATCAGCTGTCCCTGAATTACCAATGAAAACAAAAGCTAAGAAGAAAAGGTCTTCAGAACCACTTCTCGTTCGAATCATGCACACAAGGGAAGGATTAAAAATAGGGCTTGCTTGCCTCAAGCATGGCAGTGCGAAGGTCCATTATCTACAATTTCTTGATGTATCTTAAATGCAGATTCCAGAGCAATCACCTGGTTCATTTGATGGTAATTTAATAACTAATTTCTGGGACACTAAAGTAGCATTTAAATTGAACCGTGCTTAGTTAGTGCTTCACTCTGCATATTTATTTTCCTTCCTGCTTTTTCTGAGTGTAATGTTACCATTTAACATGGTAATGTACTTGAGGATAGGAAGAAGATTATTAAATGCTTGAAGGGCCACATTATGAAGCTTGCTCTCATTAATTATGGATGCCTTGTAAGTAATGTCTATATCTGCAGTTTATTTTAGCATTTAAATAGGATAATATTGTGTGAATTTTATGCTTTAACTTATAAAATTATTCTTCCAATCCACACATAGTTTCAGTCCATTTTATGCTTCCATATGATTTGCTGTCAATTGTACTAACATATCTTTTTCCTCCAGTTCCTTGTTTGTGTTCTCTCCATTGTTGATGACACAAAACTTGTTACTAAGGTTAGCGAGCACCAGTAATTTACTTGTAGCGAGTATTATGCTGCCATTACAAGCAATCTCAAACGACAGTACTAATAGCTTTCCTTCAATTTTGTAGATTGTAATTCAAGAGCTGACAAAGCAGTTAAAGCTACTCATATTTGACAAGGTAAAAGGAGAACCTAGTTTCTGAAATATGCTTTTTAATAATTAAATGCACATTAGACTATTAATAATGGAGCCCCTTGCTGGAACAGAATGGGAAACGCCCATTGCTGCAGCTACTTCACCCTCTTTGCTCACGGTATCTACCTCAGGCCGATCTGGCTTGTCTGAACTACGGCATGCCTTCCCTTATTTCAAAGGCAAGTATTTTGAAGAGAAGCATGTGCCAGAAATTTGTTAGTTTTTGGTTCAGGGTGAGGCATTAGAGAGCGCTACTAAAGCTAGCTCGAGATCTCCAGTTTCTCATCCACCCAGAAGCTAGCACTCTTACACAAAGAGCACATGAGACTCATTTCAGTCAAGTTGCTTCTAGTAAGTCATTCCATACATGACAAATTTTCTGAATGTTTCGCAGATACTTAACAATCAATAGAAAAAATGTGCATGCACTTCTCTGAGAAATGAATCACAAGAAATTAAAGTATCATATATACCTGTAGTGCATGAGTAGTGCTCAGTTGGGCATATATAGAGAATGTTTCCTTCCGATCATTGCTAATCACTCCACATCATTGGTGTGGAATCTCTGGATTAGGAGCGACACTGGTTCCAGATGATTCCCGACTTGCCATTTGCAAATCACGATTGATATTCAGTTCAATTACACGATCCCGCGAACCAGAAATTGGTAGGAGGAGGCATAGGAAAAAGGGAAATTAATTGGGGATTTGCCACTCATATCCAACCTGTTGAGGCAAACTAGCCGGTACTGCTAGATCGGTGGACACGGGCGTCGCTTTGCGCTTGTGTGGCGCGGTGCGGCGACGACAGCAGGGGCGCGGTGCAGCGACGGGTGCAGGGGTGCGGCGCGGCGACGAGAGCAGGGCGTGGCACAGCGACGGGTGCAGGGCGCCGACTGGGACAGCGGTGCGGCAACGGAGGTAGAGCAGTAGGGGGGCGCAGGAGCACGGCTGCAGGGGCACAGCGGAGCGGGGCAGAGGCGCGCGGAATCACGACGTTTGCCGAGTGCATAACATCGGACACTTGGCAGAGGTCCAAAAAACCGAGTGTGAAAATAAAAACGCTAGGCAAAGAGACGACACTCGGCAAAGACGTACTTTGCCAAGTGCCGCCCACATAACACTCGGCAAATACGAGCTTTGCCGAGTGCCGTCCGTGCGGCACTCGGCAAACACATATTTTTTTATTTTCTTTTTCTTCTTCCTTCTTTTGTCAACTTTTTTTTACATTATTTGTTTTATTTTTTCCTTTTATGCTCTGTTCTTTTCTACATTATTTGTTTTCTTTTTTCCTTTTCTTTTCTTTTCACCTCTCTATTTTCTTTTATAGACATTTAGTACATTTTCTAGGCATTTAATGAATATAATTCAAATTTGAACTGTAAGTGTATGAAAAATTTGGTAAAATTAGGTTGAAAAATCCTATTTGTGGTCTTTAGTCTATGTTTAGGCCTTATCCAAGAAAAGAAAAGGAATTCCAAACATCAAAGTGCCAAGACTCGACCCCGAACATGGAGGTTATTGGTTTTTTAATTCTGAAAAATGCAAACGAAGTCTGAAAAACATGAAACTTGGCATGGTGCCCTCGTATGGCATGAATATGCTGTGGTAAAAATTTAGGAAGGTTTCGCAAAAGTTATGACGTACACTGCTTAGAAACCGGACCATCTCCGAGGAAGAATCTAGGTTTCGAGAGTAAACGGGTCAGATTTGAAGACAAAGTGACGGTTGCTTCATCGGTTAACCTTGAAATTTTTTCTACACTCAAGATACACTATTACATATTCCATGTCAAAATTTGGCATTTTTCGGGGTTCGTTTGCTATATTTAAGTCATTTAGTGCATTTCTAGGCATTTAGTGAAATAAATAAAGAAAGAAAAAGTACAGAAAAATAATTTTCTGCCTTTGCCGAGTGTCCGTATAAAAACACTCGGCAAACAGGAGTCATGTATCCTAGGTGAGGCGAATCGTGCGTTCTAATTGGTCAACCCCCACCTCCCACGGATTGCACATCCGCACCGTCTACTACTCCCAGATCCAACGGCAGGTAACACCTCCCCCCTTCTCTCTCTCTCTTCTCCCCTTATCCTCCTCCTCCTCCTCCTCCTCTCTCTCTCTCCAACAACGCCGCCCACGCCGCCTCCATGGCCACTCGCTTCTCCTCTGCTGCCGCCGGCTTCTCGTCCGCACCGCCGCTCCCACGCATCGGCCTCGCCCCGGCCTCCGGCCCCGTAGCTCACGCCGGCCACGACCGTGCTCTGGCCCGGCTCCCCTTCAAGCCACCGGAACTCGCCGTGCTACAGCCGCCCAGGAACCCACCGTGGGGCCTCGCCGCTTGGCTCCTCCGGGGTCCTGCGCCGCCACCGCTCCGGGGGGCCACGTCACCGCTGCTCTGGAGATCTGCGCCACGCCGCCGCTCGTTGACCCACGTCGCTGCCACTCCGGGAGTACGCGCCACGCCGCCGCTCGGAGGAGAGAAGCGAAGCCCGGCGCGCGGCCGGAGGACGGCGAGTCCGAGCGGGGCCGCCGCTGTGGGAGCCCTCGTCGCCACTGCTGGGGGGCCGTCGGCCATCGCCTCGGCTCGGCCGTCTCCAGAAGCCCGTGCTACGCCGCCGCTTAGGACGAGGGGCGGTGCCCAATGCGCCGTCGGAGGGTGACGGGCCCGAGCCGGGATCTCGCCGACGTGCTGATGTGTGCGTGTGTAGTGCTGATGAGCAGCTCGCCAACGGCAGGTAGACAACGAGCTCGGCGAGCACGAGGAGCCACCGGGAAGTGAGCTCCGGACAGCAGCAGTGCCCCGCTGGCATCCATTTTTTTTGTTCCTGTTCACCCTGTTTGCCGAGTGTAACACTCGGCAAAGCGGCCGGCTTTGCCGAGTGCCTGCACTTGGCAAACCATCTTTTGTTTGCCGAGTGTCTGTGTTGACACTCGGCAAATTGTTTGCCGAGTGCGCGACAGAAAACACTCGGCAAATAGGGCTTTGCCGGCAGGCTGTATGCCGATCCCTGTTTGCCGAGTGTAACACTCGGCAAACGGTTTGCCGAGTGCATTTCCTCCTTCGCCGTGTGCCTTTGGCACACGGCAGAGTGATTGAATCCGGTAGTGGCGGTTACGATTAGATAGAAGTGATTAGATTAAACGTGGAGTCAAGGAGGAATTACCCGGAGCCCAAATTAAAATACCAACCGTTGGATGAAGATGGGATGAAGGGCTCAAATTATTTAGATTCCAATTACTGTTCTTTTTTATATTGATACAGATAAACTTTGAACTTGAACTAATAATTATCGAAGGCTCACATCATCCCAGATGCAGCCACATCATGCATGTCATTTTCAACCATTGGATGAGGGTTGACATGTATTTTGACAATAGGATGCGTTTGATGTTTAGCTCTTTAACTATTCAGGTCATAAAAGATGCCACCTCACCATGACACTACAGCAACGTTAGAAATATGTCGGCAATAGTCGATATACATAGATCTTTCGGTAATGATACTGTGCGGTAGGACTAGAAAATCTAAATTACTATAAGGAAAGAAATAGACAATATTTCTTGCTGACCTTTGTTGAGGGCTGAGCCCTTTATATAATAGATTCAACTTGAGCCCAAATGCACTGATTCTAATGCGAACTCTTAACTAATAGGACTCTCATATAATACAAATACTTAAGAGTACAAGAAAAGGACTCTAGCTACTTGATCCCTCCTTCAAGGCAGCGGCAGGGGGCAGGTCCTTGGGATTGGTATGCCTCCTGTAGGTGGCCCCCAAATAACATCACTCCCCTCCCTGGCAAGCAGCTCGTCCTTGAGCTAGAACAAGGGAAAACGAGTGACAAACTCCTCAAGAGGATCCCATGTAGCGTCATCTTTGGCCGTGCCAACCCAATGCACCAGAACATACTTGACTCCTCGACGCAAGCTGCCACGGAGCGGGGGGGAGGAACAACGCGGTTGTCCTCAATGGCCAGAAGGGCAGGGGTGACTACGGGAAGCTCCCGATGGAACTTCTTGAGTAGGCTGACATGGGGCACGTCGTGTAGAAGCAACCTGGCTAGAAGTGCGAGCTTGTAGGCCACCATGCTGATATGGGCCATCACCTGAAATGGCCCATAGAAGCATGGAGCAAGTTTGCGGTAGATGTGGACAGGAAGCGAACCAGTCGGCTGATGCTAAAGTCAGAGTCACGCCCATTCACCTACATCAAAGATGAGCTCCCGATGGTGATCGTTGTAGTAATGCTTGGCCTGTTGTTGTGCTTGTTGGAGATGTTTGCACACCTCACGCAAAAAAGCGTTGTGGTCCTGAAGGGCGATATCTATAGTCACCACCTTGGTGTCACCCTGATAATTGTGTAGGCATGGAGGAGGATGCCCATAGATGACTTCAAACAGAGATGTGTGTAAAGCAGAGTGGAACGACGTGTTGGAGCAGAACTCCGCCCAAGGCAGCCACTCTAGCCAGTGGCGAGGCTGACCTTGTTGCTGCTTCCATCTAGCCATCTGACTGAGGGTGGAAGGCAGAACTCATACGGAGGCGAACACTAGATAGCTTGAATAGCTCGCACCAAAATTGCTCGTGAAGATAGGATCGCCAACGGGACGAAGTGCACATACTTGGACAAGTAGTCAACAACAATTAGGATCACCGATTTTCCATGCACGCACGGAAGAGCTTCGACAAAGTCGATGGAGATATCGGCCTACACGGACGACAGAACCGGCAGGGGCAGGAGGGGCCGGCCAGATGGAGTGCTTGAGTCTTGTTCCATTGACACACCTTGCAGGCATGCACAAATTCTTGTACTAGGACATAGTCCCCCAGAATGTGGAAGTCGGCATGCAGCAGGTGGAGTCTCTTCTACATGCCTTCATGATCCACGTGCGCGTGCTGAAGGAGCACCGGAAGCGATGGAGATGTGGCCAGCACGTGGACGTGCTTCCCATGGACAATCCCATGTAGCTCCAAGGGGCACCCGGCTCGCCGGCCAAGCCAGGATGCGGTCATGCAAGGCTGACAGCTCCAGAGAGGTGGTGAGCTCTTGTCGTAGTTCGTCGAAGAGCGCAACAAGGGAATGAAGACGGTGAAGGCCATCAGAGATGACTTAGCATCGTGGCATGAGAGGGCGTCAGCGTTGGTGTTCAGGCGGCCCGGCTTGTATTCGATGATGAAGTCAAACCTGAACAGCTTGCTCACCCACTAGTGTTGTGGAATCGTCGAAAGGCGCTGGTCAAGGAGGAACTTTAGGCTGCAATGATCTGTGGAGACGGTGAACGCATGCTCCCACAGGTATGGGCGCTAGTGGTGCATAGCTTGGACAAGGCCGATGAGCTCTCGCACGTACACCATGAGCTTGGTGTGGCGGGAGCGATGGAAGACTAAGAAGGCGATGGGGCCAGCACCCTGGTGGAGGACCACACCAAAGCTGGCCCCTGATGCGTCGCACTTGACAATGAAGCGGCTGGTCAAGTCAAGCATCAGGAGCACCAGGCCTTAGGAGCACCGGGCCTTAACCGAGGGCACGCTTGAGCTCCTAGAACACGTTGTTAGCTTTAGAACCCCACTGGAAGCCTTTCTTGGTGAGGAGGTGCGTGAGGGGAGAGGCGATCGCCCCGGACCCCTTGATGAACTTGTAATAGTAGCCCGCGAGCCTAAGGAAGCCCCGCAACGCCGACAGAGCGTGCGGTCAGCCAATCCGAGACCGTGCACACCTTGTCGACGTCCGTGGCTGCCCCGTCGGTGGAGATGACGTGGCCGAGGTAAGCCACGGAAGACGCGCCGAACATACACTTGCTCCATTTGGGAAAGAGGGACTGCTGCCACATGACCTGAAATACATCATGAAGATGGTGTAGGTGCTCTGACCATGATGAGCTGTAAATTAGCAAAGGAAGGGCCACCGAATGTCGTTCATCAGGGCTTGGAAAGTCGTTGGTGCATTGGTCAAGCCAAAAGGCAAAAGCAAGAAGTTGTAGTATGTCATGGGTGCAAAAGACCATCTTGGCGATGTTCTTGGGGTGCATGCATACTTGGTGGTACCCCGAGTGCAGGTCAAGCTTGGTGAAGAACCTAGCGCCTCGGGGTTCATCAAGCAGCTCGTCAACCACCGAGATGGGGAACTTGTCTTTCACTTCTACTCATTCAATGCATGGTAACCGATCCAAAAGTGCCATGAGCCATCATGCTGCTTGACGAGGAGCACCAAGAAGGAAAACGCATAATCGCTAGTTTGGATGGTGCCTTGTTGGAGCATGTCGGTGCACTATCACTCAAGCTCGTCCTTCTGCAACTGTACATGCAGATAAGGTTGCATGGCCACAGATATGGCGTTGGGAAGAAGACGGAAGTAGGGTTGAGCACCATGATGTTCATTGTATTCGGGCTCATAGTTGGAGCGGCGGCTAGAGCTATGATCACTCGAGTCCTGCTACTGAGAATTCCACTGAAGAGTTCGGCCATACCTGCAAGGTTAGTTTACAAAACAACACAAGAAAGCAATGTCTGAAGGTAACGTCCAAATTGCAAGTTTTAGTTCAAGTTTAGAATTTTATGTCCTCTAGATAGCTCTCTCTTCTATGCAACCTTGCAGTACTTATTCTAATTTTTTTCTTTCTTCTCCTATCTCAAACTAGGTTCAAAGCTCCAACACTTGGTGTAGCAAGGGATAGAAGAAATAAGGAGGACAAGATGTGAGGGAGTGAGGGAGTTAAAGGGGGCTTACCTCCCTTTTTATAGGGAGGTCGTCTGGCCATGAAGCGGGGGTTTGGCTGGCCTTAGTGGCAGCAGCCTCATCTTTTCTCAAATGGCTCCTCTCTATCACTTCTTTAATTTGTGACCATTCCTTTTTCATTTTTAGGATGACTAATTTACCATGCATGTATTTTTTTGGAAGGAAACGGCTGCATGATGTCCCAAAGATGGAATTGAAACACTTGAGAAAGAAAAGAAAACGAAATTAACAAATTTTTAGGGCTGGCTGGCCTAGGGTGGCCGACCTTCCTTTGAATTTTATTTATTTCCTACATTGTTTAGGACAAGAAAGAAAGAACCTACAGAAAATCCAGGAATGAAAAATGATCTTGAGAATTATTTGCGAGACTACAGAAATGAAAAAATAAAAGCGAGAAAGAACTGCCAAAGACCGAGGTCCAAAATAAATACTTGATAAAAGCGGTCTCGAAAACTAATATTTGTGTAACATCCCCAATTTTAATACTTTGTTATGTGCATCATGGCATGTTAAGCATATTCTAAAATTTGGGTAAAATTTAAACTTTTGTGGAATTGTTCATCGTCAAGCCGCAGCCGAGCAAGAACAGCCCGGCCATCATCGGAGGCGCTGGATTTCAGCTAAGGCCGGGAGCCGTCAAGTACTACCTCGAGCTGCCATTTCAAACTTCCAACAAGGGATGGCACTCGGACTGGTTCTACTGCAGCAACCCTGAGCCCTCGCTCCCGGCGTTCGTGGGCCAACCTCCTGAGGTCAAGGTGAGTTGGTCAGAGCTTCCGCTGGGATGGGCGCAGCCTACGGTCGAAGTCCTGATGGCCCACCTCTCCCAAGTGATTTAGTCGGGGGTCACCGGGGTCGGCGTCGTAGCGACCTTCATCAGGCGCTGAATCCAGCCCGCGAAGCTCAGAGTCCGGCCGATGTATGAGTACAGCGGCCCTCAAGATGTAACCCGGGAGTCGACCATCGAGCTCCCGGAGGAAGAGGTCAAACGCCGGGTTGGGAAGCTGATGGCCCAAGGCACAGACCTGGACACATTTAGGCACCCGGCGCCTCACAGTCTCGCCAACTCTCCAAATTAGGTGACCAGTCAATCCTCCGACTTCGTCATTTGCAGTCTGTGCTTCAAACGAGTCATACTCAGTATTCGTCTGTGCACCCCAATCTCACAGGATCTGTTCGGGTTCAGTTCCTCGGACCCCTTCCGGAGAAGGAGGTATGGAACCAGCCCCAGTATGCCGACGTCCCCAGCGGTGGGCAGCCGTCATAGGGAAGCGCCCGACCGCCGTCTGTTGGTACCGGGGTCGTCAGGGGGAGGGGCACCTACGATGGAGGAGCCCAGCGCTCCCCCACCGGTGGTAACAGCGGCTCTAGAGGAGGAGGCCCAGGAGGAGGATGATGAGGTTCCTCTCATCCGGAGGAGGAAACGTTCGGCGGATGCCACGTTTGGTGGGTAGAGTGACTCTGCGGCGCCGCCGGCCTCAGCAACCGCCACCTCCGGGTGGCAAGTCCCAAGGCCTAGAAAGCGCACGACCTATCCTCGGTCTTCCAAGTATGTAACGGAGTGAGTCTTCGTTCCTTTTGTATTGTGGAGAATAGAAATAACTTAGATGTTTGTTGTAGGTCTTCCCCCCGCCAAGGTGGCGCGTCTCCGACTCCGCTGTCCGTCACTCAGTCAGAGGAACCCAACACCGAAACGCAGAGCTCCGTCGCGACCGAGCGAGCGAGCCCGGAGCGGGCGCACGCCGTTCCGGCGGATCACCGGGGGAACCTGGTGCTGCCGGTGGAGGAGCTGGAGATTGACCGCGTGCCGCCACCGCTGCCGAGCATCCAGATGGCCATTCAGCCTCTTCGAGTCCGCGAGGCGGGTCCCTCGTGCGAGATTGCATGGGAAATCGACAACATCCATGAATCGAAAGAGTGGGATGAGGCGATGGCCGCCGCCGCCCAACTCGGAGAGACGCTGTTGAAGACAGTGAAGGAGAGCACCAACCTGGTGAACAGCAAGATCCGGCCGCTGATGCAGGTACGATTTCTGCCCTTATGCTTCTTCTTCGTTTTTCGCCATGACTGCACAGGTGGCACACTCAATGGGGAGTAGCCCCCGAGCCTCTGCCCAACCGTCTTGGTCAGGCGGAGGTTCTTTATTAGCTTGTAGACTTCGCACTGGGGGCACAATCAGTGCACCCAGTGAGTGTAGCCCCCGAGCCTCCCGCCGACTAGAATAGTCGGGCGGAGGTTCTTTTTTAGGCTTGTAGTTTTCACATTGGAGGCATGATCAGTGCACCCAATGGGTATAGCTCCCGAGCCTCCACTCGGTTCATGGAACCGAGCGGATGGTCTTTGACATTTTCTCTCATGGAGCTGAATTCTTGTGTTGTGTATGCAGAACTTAGCCAAAAGGTCCCACGATAAAACCAGGTTCCTCCAGGAAAAGCTGCCGGCCTTCGACCGACTCGGCCAGCGCCAGACCGAGTGGGACAATTCGAAGGGTACTCTCCAAGCGACGCAAGAAATAGCGCGTGCGCGGTCGAGATTGCGGCCTTGAGGAGGGGCTTATCCCAAGAGGCCACCCGGGCTCAAGGTGAGGAAAATGAGTCTCTGTGTTTATCCATTGATCGCGCTGTCGTCGTGCTAATTTATTTGCTGCAGCTGCTGAGGACGAGGCCTCCTGGCTCCGAAAGGATCTTGAAGGTACTGCCGAACTGAGGAAGGAGGCTGCCCGACTCAGGACGGAGCTTGAGGTGCCGCCAAACTCGGGGAGGAGGTTACCAGGCTCAGGGCGGAACTTGAAAGCGCTGCGAAGTACAGGGAGGAGGCCGCCCGACTTAAGGCAGAGCTTGAAAGCGCTGCCAAACTCCGGCAAGAGTTCGAAGCAGCGAGAGCTTGCATTCGGGAGCTTGAGGAGGAGGCGGGTTTGCGACCGACGGCCACCTGAGGAGGGCCCTGGCATCCACGAGTCTGCGAACAAGTGGGCCACCGATTCCGCTGCCGGTAAGGGCTTTTCCCTTGTCCGAGCGGTTGGAGATTTTGCCAATCGTCCTGTATAATGTTGTTGTTGACTCCGTGCAGATTTTAAAACCCGTATTGGGAAGATCAACGCAACGGCGGAGTCTCTGAAGAGGGCTGGTCGGGTCACCTGCGACGCGCTGTGGGAGGATGACCCGACCCCGGATCATGTGGAAACAGTCATTGACCGCCTTCGGCAAGCGCCTGGTAAGGCGAAGGCTTTGCAGAGGGAGAACACCCGACTCGGCGTCGAGTTCGCGCTGGTAGTGGCTAAGTCCCATTACCCCTTGATTGATGTGAGAGACATCGAGGAGGGACTCGTGGCTGACTTCCCGGAAGAAGATATCCAGGTCTCCGTTGCCGCGAACAATCTAGCCGATCGAGCTAACCTGTAAAGGTAGAGATAGAGTAGAAGAACAATTTGACATGTATATCCAGTACTCGGGGAAGCTCGAGTGTAATTCGTGGATAAATGTTTTTGGTGAACATTGTTCTATGTTAAGTTGTTTTCTTCCTTCTTAATTATTTGTTCGTGTGTAATCTAGCTCTTTTATATGTGCCCTTGCCGATCCGTTGTAGCCCCTTTCACGCAGAGAGTAGCCGTGGGCTGTTTTCTTGTGTAGCATTGGGTTGTGGCGTAAACCGGTGATCGAAGACAAAGGGTTAACGCTGAGCCTTGTACATAGTACTAAAATAATTGCGCGAAGGAAAAAAGCCCGAGTGCGACTGGGCGCACCCAGGGTGGTGTAGCTCCCGAGTGTCCATTATGCGTGGCTGTGGGCGCGCATAGCGGGCTAGTCGGGAACTCTGAGGGTTATGTCAACTGGAGCAAAAAAATATTTATTCATTCGTTCATAATATTGAAGTACAGAGTTCAAGCATAGAAATGACGTAGCTGTTCAATGTTCCATGCGTTGGTGGTGATGTCGCCGTCTTGATCCTTCAGTCGGTAAGCCCCCGGGCGTAGTACCTCGGTGACCACGTACGGACCCTCCCATGGTGGGGAGAGCTTGTGCTTTTTTGTGTTGGATTGGACTCGGCGTAGGACCAAATCGCCAACATTGAAGGAACATCCACGTACGTGTCGGCTCTGATAGCGGCGTAGACCCTGTTGGTACTTTGCCGACCGAAGGAAGGCAACTTCGCGTGCTTCTTCAAGCTGGTCGATAGCTTCTTGTCTCGCTTCCTCCGACTCAGCCTCAGTGTAAGCGCGGACGCGTGGGGATCCATGATCTAGGTCAGTCGGTAGGACGGCCTCGGCTTCATATACCATGAAAAAAGGTGTGTATCCGGTTGACCGGTTGGGTGTAGTTCGTAGGCTCCAGAGTACCGATGGTAGCTCGGTTGCTCATTTACCCGCAAATTTCTTAAGGCGCTGGAAAATCCGAGACTTGATGCCTTGCATAATTAGAGCATTGGCTCGCTCAACCTGCCCGTTAGTGCGTGGGTGTGCCACAGCGGCGAAGTTGAGAAAAATGTTATAGTCGTCACAGAATTGGAGGAAGGCTGCATCGGTGAATTGCGTGCCATTGTCGGGGATGATGCTATTGGGGACACCAAACCGGTAAATGATATCTCGGAAGAACTCGGCAGCGCGTTCGGCCATGATCGTGGCAACTGCCTTGGCTTCAATCCACTTGGTGAACTTGTCCACGGCGATGAAGAGATGGGTGTAGCCCTCGGGAGCCCTCTTGAAGGGACCAACCATGTCCAGATTCCAAACGGCGAAAGGCCAGGTGATCGGGATAGGCTAGAGTGCCTGAGTCGGGAGATGTGTCTGTCGGGCGAAGTATTGGCAGCCCTCACAAGTGCGCACAATGTGCTCGGCGTCCGAAATGGCAGTCGAGCAGTAGAAACCCTGTCGAAAAGCTTTCCCGACTAGTGACTTTGGTGCCGCGTGGTGCTCGAAACTCCCAAGTGAATGTCACGTAGTAGCTGTTTCCCTTGATTTTGAGATATGCATCGCTGGAGGATTCCGGAGGTGCTTTTCATGTAGGGTTCACCTTCGATGACGATGTAGGCCTTGGCACGCCTTGCGAGGTGATGCGCCTCGATCTGCTCCGACGGGAGAGTGTCTTGCAGGAGGTAGTCGAGGAAGGGCGTTGTCCAGTCAGGATTGATGACCAGAACTTCGTGGGGCGGCTGCTAAGTGTTATCAAGTTCTTCAGGATAGGGTTCGGTGGTCTCGGGTGCCGTCTTCACTTTGATAGAGGGGACATGCAACTCCTAGAGGAAAACTCCAGTCGAGACGACATCCCGACTGGACCCCAGCTTGGCGAGTGCGTCTGTAGCTTCGTTGTCTCGGCGGAGGACATGCATGATTTCGAGGCCATCGAATTTGGCTTCAAGCTTGCGCACCTCTTAGCAGTAGGCTTTCATGGCTAGGTCTCGGCATGACCAGTCCTTCATCACCTGCCGGACTACTAGTTTGGAGTCTCCGCGGGCGAGGGGCCGGCGGATCCCGAGTGAGGTGGCAATGCGAAGGCCGTGTAGTAAGGCTTCATATTCGGTGACATTGTTGGACGCCGGGAAGTGGATTTGTAGCACGTACTTGAAGCGTTCTCCTTTCAGAGAAATGAGCACGACGCCAGCCCCCGCGCCCTGAAGCATCAGTGAGCCATCGAAGTAGAGTGTCCAATATTCGAGGTTGATGACAGAGGGCGGGGATTGGGCTTCTGTCCACTCGGCCATGAAGTTGGCAAGAGCTTGAGACTTGATAGCTGTGCAGGGGGCGTAAACTATGCTGAATGCCATTAGTTCCATTGCCCATTTAGCAATCCTCCCTATTGCGTTGTGGTTGTTGATGACGTCTGTGAACGGGAAGGAGCTAAGCACCGTAATCGGATGTCCTTGAAAGTAGTGGACTAGCTTCCGGGATGTGATGAACATCGCATAAATGATCTTCCGTATTTGTGGGTATCGCGCCTTGGACTCAAAAAGTACTTCACTGATGAAGTAGACTAGGCGGTGAACCTTCTGAATGTGATCTGGCTCGGAGCGTTCGACAACCAAGATGGTGCTGGCCACCTGGGTAGTCGCTGCAACGTAAAGGAGCAGCGGTTCATTGGGCATTGGGGAAACCAGTACCGGGGGCGTAGTCAGGAGCTTTTTCAGTCCATCGAGGGTGTCTTGAGCCTCAGGCGTCCATGTGAAGTTATCCGACTTCTTCAGGAGCTTATAGAGGGGCAGGGCTTTTTCGCCGAGTCGGGAGATGAATCGGCTGAGGGCCGCCATACACCCGGTGAGCCGTTGGACATCCTTGAGGCTTTTTGGTGGCCCTATTTTGATGATGGCGTCGATCTTCTCCGGGTTAACCTCGATTCCTCGTTCGGAAACGATGAAACCGAGTAGCTTTCCTGAAGGCACTCTGAACACGCACTTTTCTGGGTTGAGCTTCATGCTGAATCGCCTAAGGTTGGAGAATGTGTCGGTTAGGAGATCTTCTTTCTTCTCGGACTTGATCACCATATCATCGACGTAGGCTTGTACGTTCCTGCCGATCTGTTCCTGGAGGCAGCGCTGCATGCACCGTTGGTACGTGGCGCCGGCGTTCTTGAGGCCGAAAGGCATGGAGACGTAGTAGAAAGCTCCGAATGGAGTGATGAACGATGTTTTGATATCGTCCTCCTCCTTCATCTTGATCTGGTGGTAGCCCGAGTAAGCGTTGAGAAAATATAGAATTTCACAACCGGCCATGGAGTCGATTACCTGGTCGATGCGAGGTAGAGTAAAATGATCTTTGGGACATGCTTTGTTGAGACTCGTGTAATCAACGCACATCCTCCATTTTCCATTCTTTTTGTGAACGAGAACTGGGTTCGCTAATCATTTGCCATCGTCACCGCCAGGCAAGCATTCCCACTTTGATCATGTTGAATCTCATATGTGTGAAAACTTAATTACTTTATTTGCAACTATGCATACTATGTGAGTATCAACAATATTTTATGCTAGGCCTAGCTACACCCTGTAGTTGCATATGACTTAGATTCGGTAAATTAATCCTTGTAACCCTAGAATTACTAGCTGGTTGACCAACAGATTATTAACGATATAGGCGATAGCCATGCTTAGACCTGCTATAGAGAAAAATCTATTTTTGTCTGATTCACGCGAACCACCCTTGGTTATGGTATTTAAAACCTTTGGGAACGTGTATACCTTTTAAGGCGAATGTTTGGAAGTGCTGTTTTCCTAAACTCCAAAATAAAATGGAGCATGATTTTGATTCGGGTGAGAACAGTAAGTGGAGATCGGAGGAATGGTTGTAGCATGTAGGGACATGGCTAAAAGTTGATGATGTGTAGTCTTGTTTAAATCAGTTAAGGACCGAGCCTAAGTGTGGCTCGACCAAGTTCACCCCGTACATCCACATGGCCTTTGTGGGAAGGACTTGGCTAATTACCTTCTTGACTGCTAGTGTCTGGACCCGTGGGCAGTAGGAAGTAAGTGCTGGGTGTATTGTTATCCCTAGAGGATCTCCGCATGGCTACGTAGGAAGTTGTTTGACACAAAGGTGAGTACAATTTGGGTTATGTGTTGGAGACTGCTGAACTTGAATGAAAATTGGGTAGATCTCATCTAGCAGGTCCAGCCCTAGTACGAAAATGGAAGAAATGTTTCCTTGTAATAACCCTGCCAGTACACCTCGTGAAGTGTACCCGTAGTACTGAGCAACAAGAGGGACTTACATTTTGTGGGTAAAGCCGTACAACCTCTGCAGAATGTTAAAATCTATTCGAATAGCCACGTCATCGGTTATGGACATGAGTTGGGAAGGCCACACACTGGTTAGATTAAGTTTTGATTGTGAAATCCGGGGAATGGAATTAAGGACGTGGGCATGATGTGTCCACAGTGTGCAGTTTGAGCTACAGGCTGGTAGTGAGGGACTGCAGGACTGAAACATAGCTCGTGCTGCGAGGTGATAGCATGGGTAGCCTTTAAGGATTGCTTTCATAAATGCTTTCCACTCAACATTCAACTTAGGGTAGAGCCATTTTCTTGAATATCCATTATACTCTCCTTGTGGGATGCTTGTGAGTACATTTAATGTACTCATCTGGCCTATTGATTTGGCCAGATGAAGGAGAATGATTGTATACGCGAAAGCTAGGGCATAACCCCAGTCAGTTGCCTGTCGGGTATGGAATATTGGTGGGCCACATCACCGCTTGAATTTTCCGCTACAAGATTTTAGCCATTGGGCTACAGGTATAAAGCCTCGACCTCGACGACCTAATTATGTATCATATATTGAAATGTGCGTGTATGACAATGATATACAGGTTAACTTGTGTGTACCAACTACTGATCATGGGACCGGTATAGTAAACACAAGGAATTATCCAGCCTTAAAACCGGGTACGTCACATGGAGATACCTAGGATGCTGTAGCTTGGGTTTTCCTCTTGTTCAAATTGAAGCGATGATCCTGCTGTTAGTCCCAATAGGGAGAGACAAAGAGAAGAAGCTACAAAGAGGGGGAGATGATGCACTAAAGAGAAAGAAAGAATGCATATGGAGCATGCAGTGAACAAAGAGAATTAGGTGAGGGAATGCATTAGAGAGAGAAATAAATAATGCATTCATATCTCAACGCGAGAGAGAGAGAAGAGTGCTCCGAGAGTATGAGAGAGCATCGAGTGGAAGAAGGAATGCCTCAGACAGAAGGTCACTCAAAGAATAAGGGCTATTCTTATGGCATACAAATATTTATATCTATAAGCACACGGAAAAGCTATTGTAGCATCTCACCTTGGAAGTATTCAAGGGTTTGTTGAATCCACGGGAAGCAAATAGGTTTAAGCAGGAATATCAGATTATTAATAAATTGTATATATGCATCCAACTATCCACTCAATTCGATAGGCGCAGAAAGAAGGAATCTAAATAAGGCACCTAAAATCTAAGAATTTTTTCGATTTGACAGGTAGAGAAGATCTAAAATGTATCCAAGGATTGAATGCGTGCAACCGAAGGATTTGAGGAGAAGATCGCGGATTCCACTACTGTGCCCTAACTCGGCGACGGCGGCGCTGCTACGGCGGCAGCGGACGTGAAGAAGTCCGGCGACGGTGGGAGGTCCTTGCGTCGGTGGCGGCGAGACAATGAGCCTCAAGCGTTTCCGGCGAGTTGGACGAAGAGCAGCGGTGGCGCTGAGACTTTAGCGTTTTGAGGAAGTTAAAGAAACGCGGAGGAGAACTTGGCCTATTTATAGGCAAGAGTTCCCGGAAAAACCAGAGATGCGGTTCGAGTCGAACACGGATCTACCGTTGAGAGTCCTCAAACTCGGTGATGCCGAAGAAAAACTCGGTAGCACCAGAATCGAGTACTGGAGGATGACTCAAAGTCTTCACAGATTGCAGAGTCTCAACAGAGATGATTCTTGGATATGCCGGGATTAAAACTAGAGTAACCGAAGAATCGTTGAAAGAGGAAACTGACTCAAAGGTTTCATCTCGGAAGCACCGGAAGAAAATCAGTGATGCCGAGAATGGTTTCAATAGTACACTTGTGAAGATAAGCATGAAGAATTAGGTAAGTTTAGATGGATTTGAGATTAGGGTCCATTTTCATCCACTTAGAGAAATAACAACTGAAGAAAATAAGCTATAAGTTGGATGATAATCAGGACTAAAAGCAAAGGGAGATAAGATCCATATCAAATGTGGTGGTTTGAAGCCACCGTGTATGAATGTGTTGATTTAGAACCACATATCAATTTAGTGAAGAGGGTTCTATGAATCATATTCATCAAGATGCATAAGTGTTTCTATTCTCACATACTTGGACGTATATGTTCATTGAGAGAACTATACTTACCCTTAATGTGCTCACATCTGAAGCATCAACATCAAGTTATAATATGAACATGTAAACATGGTTTCAAGTCACGTTTTGAGAATGTAAGACATTTAGCTCACTCTGCAACTCGCAAAACCTATGCTCATCTAAGGATTTTGTGAAGATGTCCGCTAATTGTTTATTCGTCCTCACGTGGCTAATCACAATATCACCTTTTGCAACATGATCCCTAATGAAGTGGTGACGGATGTCTATATGTTTTTGTGCGGGAATGTTGTACGGGGTTATTGGCTATCTTGATTGTGCTTTCGTTATCACACAAAAGAGGCACTTCTTTTATCATAATCCCGTAATCCTTCAAAGTTTGCCTCATCCACAACAATTGAGTGCAACAAGAACCTGCAGATATGTATTCGGTTTCGGCGGTGGATAGGGAAATAGAGTTTTGCTTTTTGGAAGACCAACTAACTAATGATCTACCAATGAATTGGCATGTTCCAGAGGTGGACTTCCTATCAACCTTGTTTCCTGCATAATCCGAGTCCGAATATCCAACAAAATTAAAACTAGTCCCTTTGGGATACCACAACCCTAAATTGGGAGTAAAGACAAGATATCGAAGAATTCTCTTTACGGCCATGAGGTGACACTTCTTAGGAGCTGCTTGAAACCGTGCACACATGCAAACACTTAACATGATATCGGGCCTAGATGCACAAAGATAAAGCAAGGAACCAATCATAGAACGGTATACATTTTGATCAACGGATTTATCGTCTTCATTTCTGTCGAGGTGGCCATTCATTTGCATTGGAGTATGTATTCCTTTTGCTTTTTCCATGTCGAACTTTTTGAGCATGTCCCTTATGTACTTTTCTTGAGAGATGAAGATTCTATTTCTGAGTTGCTTCACTTGAAGACCTAGGAAGAACTTCAACTCTCCCATCATAGACATCTCAAATTTCTCGGCCATCATTCTTCCAAACTCTTTGCTGAAATTGTGGTTAGTAGATCCAAAGATAATATCGTCCACATATATTTGACATACAAAGAGTTCACCATCCATGACTTTGGTAAAAAGAGTACAATCAATTTTGCCAGTTTTGAAGCCTTTAGCGAGTAAAAACTTCTTAAGACACTTATACCATGCTCTAGGAGCTTGTTTGAGTCCGTATAGTGCCTTATGAAGTTTATATACGCTGTTTGGAAATTATGGGTCTTCAAAACCGAGTGGTTGTTCAACATATGCTAGCTCTTCAATTTCACCATTTAGAAAAGCACTTTTAACATCCATTTGATATAGTAATATATTATGATGGTTTGCATATGCTAGCAAGATTCGAATGGCTTCTAGCCTTGCTACGGGTGCATATGTCTCACCGAAATCTAACCTTCCACTTGCATGTAGCCTTGGGCGACGAGACGAGCTTTGTTGCGCACCACTTGGCCATCTTCATCTTGTTTGTTCCGATACACCCATTTTGTTCCTATGACGTTGTGCTCTTTGGGGTTCGGTCTATCGACCAGTGTCCACACTTTGTTGCGTTCAAAGTTGTTCAACTCTTCTGGTATCATAATCACCCAATCTTCATCCATAGCTTCGTCAATCCTGGATGGTTTCAAAGAGGAAACAAACGAGTAGTGCTCACAAAAATTTGAAAGTTTAGCACGTGAACGAGTTTGTGGACCTTTGGATATGTCACTTATGATCTTATTGACGGGATGACTATCTTGAATTTGTTTTGCAAGTCTTGGGTGATGTGGACCACTTTGAGCTTGAAGTCTTGTTTGGGCTTCATCTTCGGCATTTACTTCAATCTCATCACTTCCCGCTTGAGGTTCTTGACCTGAGGAGGATGGTGTGACTTCTAGAGATGAAGCGCTCTCCTTGACTTCAACGGGCTTTACTTCCCCAATAGCCATGTTGTTCAATACTTCGGTGGGGATAAGTTTATCTTTAGCACTTGGCAATTGTTCAACTTGGGAGCCATTAGTTTCATTGAATTGTTCAACTTTTCATGTGAAGTTGTTGAAGACACGGTAAGTGTGCAAACTCGAGCCATAACCGAGAAAGAAACCCTCGTGTGATTTTGGAGCAAACTTAGATGTGCGGTGCTTATCTAGAATGTAGTATTTAGATCCAAATACACGAAAGTATGCAACGTTTGGTTTGTTACCGGTTAAGAGCTCATATGACGTCTTCTTCATGAACTTGTGAAGATATAGACGGTTGACGGCGTGGCATGTGGTGTTGATAGCGTCCGCCCAAAATCGACTTGGCGTGTTGTATTCATCAAGCATTGTACATGCCATCTCGATTAGGGTTCTATTCTTCCTTTCAACAACACCGTTTTGTTGAGGCGTGTAGGCGGCGGAGAACTCATGATCAATACCTTCTTCATCAAGAAAATCATCGACGTTGGTGTTCTTGAACTCCGACCCATTGTCACTTCGCACCTTCTTGATTCTTAGTTCGAATTCGTTTTGAGCTTTTCTTGCAAATCTCTTGAAGCATTCTTGGGTTCTAGCTTTATCCTCAAGAAAATATACCCAAGTGAATCTAGTAAAGTCATCAACAATGATAAGACCATAAGCGTTACCTCCAAAGCTCTTGTAAGTGTTTGGACCAAACAAGTCCATGTGAAGTAGCTCAAGAGGGCTTGTTGTTGTCATGACAGTCTTGGTGGGATGCTTTGACTTTACTTACTTCCCGGCTTGGCATGCACTACAAAGACGATCATTTTTGAATGATATGTTAGTAATACCAAGGATATGCTTACCTTTGACCAACTTGTCTAGGTTCCTCATTCCTACATGTCCAAATCTTCGATGCCATAGCCATCCTTTTGAGACTTTGTAATCAAGCATGTGGTGACTTGAGGACCTTTAGAAAAATCAACAAGATATAGATTGCCTTTTGTTACCCCTTTGAAGACCAAAGATTGATCATCACTTTTGAACACTTGGCAATCAATTTTAGTAAATAGTACATCAAGATCAAGACCGGTTAATTGAGCAATGGACATTAGGTTGAATCCAAGGGACTTAACAAGCATAACATTAGCAATAGATTTGTCCTTAGATATAGCAACCTTACCTAGTCCCATTACCTTTCCTTTACTGTTATCTCCAAATTTAATGCTTCGAGTGGGTGAAACATTTGGTGTGAATTCATCAAACATGCTTTCGTCTTCGGTCATATGATCGGTGCATCCACTATCAAGCACCCATTCTCGTCCTCCGGAGGCATAGCTCTACAAAACAATTTAGTTTCTTTAGGTACCCATATCTTTTTGGGTCCATAGTTGTTAGTGGTTGGGACACTGTTAGATGTATCAAATACATTGGGTCTAAGGCTAGTGATGTGGTCTTTGCGTACCCAAATGGTTTTGTAAGGAACTACATCTCTAATCTTGTACCCAACATATTTGGCATAGACTTTACCCTTTTGGGTCTTAGCTAATCTATAGTTGGCATCAAAGTTAGCATGCATGGATGCATAATCTTTACGAGCATAGCCATCATAGTGAGTGAGTTCGATATTCTTCCCTCTTCCAAGGACCCACTTGGTCTTGGGATATTGTTTGGGTCTCCACTTGGTTCCATCGGAGTTGTAGCTTGGGATGAAGCCTAACCCTTCTTTCTTCGAGTTCATCAATTGCTTGCTAAGAAGCTCTCTTAGAGAGTCACTTCCTTTGCAGTATTTGAACAAACCAACTTCAAGGAGGGTCTTCATCCTAACATTCTCATTCATGATGGCTATGGTCTCCATAGATGGAGTATTAGGAGAACAAGAGACCATAATAGCATTTGAAGATGAAGAGTTTGAATGCACATTGCTAGATGATGTAGATGGTGGCATGGCATTAGATGATACAATATATTTTAGGCAAGGAGGATTGAAACCTTCTTGATTCTCACTAATTTGCTTGGCGATAAGAGAATCATTTTCAAACCTAAGTTCATCATGAATCACTTTTAAAGACTCAAGGTCTTGCTTCTTATTAAGGAACTCAAGACCAAGCTTTTCATGGTCTTCAACTAGTGATTCATGAGCCTTAGTGAGATCAAGGTGTTTTGACTTGAGTTTATTTAACTCACGAGTTAATTTCTTGTTTTTCTCTATCTCATCGACAAGTAAACTTTCTTGATCCTCAAGAATAATTTATTGCTCCATAAGAGTTTTAGATAGTTTTCTATAACTAGGTTTTATGTTCTCTAGCTCATCACTTATAAGGTCATCATCACTATCATCATAAGTAGGATATTTTGAAGTTACCTTGGACCCCTTAGCCATAAGGCATGTGGGAGATTCGTTGTCGCTTGGCATATTGAAGATTGACCTTGTCTTTGTTGGTGTAGCCCAAGCGAGTCCCGCCATTCCAGTTTCGGAGTCCGAGGAAGAAAATTTGGAGCTTGACGAATCGCTAGTGTTTGAATCCCACTCCTTGCCGAGGTAGGCTTTAGCCTTGTACTTGTTCTTCTTATAATGGTTGGGCTTAGAGTGATGCTCCTTCTTGTATGACTTCTCTTTCTTGTCATCCTTGTCTCCTTTGTGACCTCTTTCTCTTTCCTTCTCTTTCTTGAGGAGCGGGCAATTGGCGATGAAGTGGCCGGGCTCCCCACACTTGTAGCAGCTTCTCTTCTTGTGGTCTCTTGAGGAAGGGCTTCCCTTTCTCCTCAGCTCATACTTCTTAAATCTGCCGCCCTTTTGGAACTTTTTGAACCTTCTGACCAAAAGGGCCATGTCCTTCCCAAGAGAGTCCCTGTCATCAACTTCATCGCTGGATTCTTCTTGTTCTTCATCAGATGAGGACTCTGCCTTCTTGGCCTTCAAAGCAATGCTTCTTCGAGGGCCTGATCTTGTGGAGTGCAGTTCTTTCTTTTTTCTTCAATGATCATCTCATGAGCATTGAGTCTTCCAAGAGCTTGAGATGGAGTCAACGACTTGAAGTCAGCCCTTTCTTGGATGAGGGTGCACAGCGTGTCATATTTCTCATCAAGAGACATAAGAATCTTCTTGACAATAACAGTGTCAGTGATGTCTGTGGCACCAAGTCCTCGAAATTCATTTGTGATGGTGGTGAGTCTTGAATAGATACTTTGAACTGACTCTTGATCTGAACCCTGAACCGGTTGAATTGAGTTCGAAGAACGTCAGTTCTGGAGTCCTTGACTGAATCAGTCCCTTCATACACTTCTTCAAGTGTGTCCCAGATCTTCGCGTTTCAGAGCGTGCTGATTCTTCCAAACTCATCATCATTGAGAGCGCCAAAGAGGATATCAAAAGCTTGAGCATTCAGTTGCTTGTTCTTCTTGTCACTTTCAGTCAACTCAGCTTCATTGAGGACAACGACTCCTTGTTCGATCACTCTCTAGATATCGAAATCAATGGCTTCAAGATGCATCCTCATCTTGTGCTTCCAACCTGCATAGTTAGTACCATCGAAGATAGATCTATGCGAAGAACTTCTATAGTTCCCGGAAGTCGACATACCTTTCTCCCTTGGTGGTTAAACCAAATCAGTGGCAAAGGGGAGACCTTGTTCTGATACCAATTGAAAGATCAAGGTCTATCGATTAGAGGGGGGGTGAATAGGAGATTATCAAATTATACTCAAATTAGTTGTTTAGCATGCAAGAGTGAAGCAGTTTAAAGGTAAGGCAACGAATAACGAACTAGATCTAGCTCAAATGAAGAATAACACTTAAATAAAGAGCTAGAAAGGAGACTCAAGATTTAACTCGAAGTTCAAGTTGTTGGCAACAACTCTACGTCTTCGTTTGGAGAGGCTTGAGCACTTAGCTCCGAATTCGCACAGACTTCACCTTTTCTCCTTGAGCCAAGTGAAAAGACCGAAGGTGCCGACTAGAGGGGGGTGAATAGGAGGCTAATTAAAATTACTTCTTTTAGCTTAGATTGTCAAGTTAAGACTTAGCTAATTGCAAGGATAAGCTAGCTGTGTGACAGGTGAATAGCACAGATAAAATATGATGTGTAAATTAACACGTAGCTGTCACACAGGTGTCTAACACAGGTAAGCTAAACACTTAGAAACAGATGACCAGACTAAGCAGCTGTGTAACAGGTAGCTGACACAGGCAAGAGATATGATCTATAGCAACTGTGACACTGCTATGTTAACACAGGTAAAAAGGTGATCTATCACAGATGAATATAATATAACTAAGAACACACAAGCATGCAGATATAGCAAGGAAATGAAAGCAACACAGTGAGTACTCAGATAGACAAGGTGTTTTTCACCAAAATTCCCTACTCTTTTCAGAGAGGTACGTCTCCGTTGGAGAGGCTACTCCGAAGAGCTCGCCAGCACGAAATCGTGCTTGTTCTCCAAGTACCTGAGTGATCAGGCCTCTTGCTTTGCTTGTAGAAGTCCTTTAGCCTTGCAGCAGGTAGACTTCGGATCACCTTCACAAACTACTGGTTCAGCCCACACAAGCTTGGGTGATACCAGCAACTCCTACGCCCATCTACGAGTAGACACTCCAAGAGTAACAGAATCAGCAGTAACGACTCTTGGAGGAACCAATGCTCTTTGCTCGAGGACTCTCTAACTCTCTTAGGAAGTTTGGCTTTTGTTCCGAGGGTGAGAGGCTTGCAACGGTCGAATGTGATTAACTGGATTGAGCAAGGTTGGTTGGTTGGTTGGGGCCGAAGACCTCCTCTAGTCCCCTATTTATAGGGTTCACAGGCACCTGACCGTTATACTGTTGCCACGTAGGATTGAGTGAGTCACCAGTGTCAGACACCGGTGACACAGCCAGTCACAACAGCCAACTATAACCGGCTCAGGTAGATCGACAACTGTGTCACCGGAGGCACACATAGGTGAACCCTTAATTGACGTAGCCTAACTACTCAGCCCGATCTTGGCACATCACATGCCCTCAGTGCACAACTAACTCTGATCCCTAATAAGGAGAGAACCTCCGACAGCCTTCTAACTCAGCAGCCAAACCATTGCAGTGCAGTTCCCTTAGCATTTACAAGCTCTCCCCTGTTACAGAGATGTACCTGAGTCATAGAGCGCTAGACCACCTGTGACACAGCTGCGTCACACCGGTGACTCTAACGTCTAGGGTTTTCTACTGCTAGCACTGTAGAGTGCTAACACAAGGCAGTCTCACAATTGTGCAAAACTGTTGACACAGGGCCACTGACCTCAAAGCATCAGTGCCACTGTCCAACACCCTGAGCATTGAGCAAAAGAACCTCCATAGAACATTACTACTTCATCCCTCTTGATAGTACGGGTGTTTCCTATGGACTCAAAGAAACTAGCAAATCTAGGCTTTACCTGCCACCAACTGTATTCATGGCCCTTGACGCATCAAGCCACTATCACCTTGCTTGCAACTCCTTGCACAGCATCGGCTTCCTCACAGCTGTGACACAGCTGCCTAGCACAGCCATTCCCTTATCCTAGAAACCACCTTTGTACTTTTTGGGTGGTCATCTTTTCCTTGATGACCCTTCTTCCTGGAACCTCTTAAACCTGCTTACACTCATTGTAAACATTAGATTCCAGTTTGGGTTGCCATTAACCATCAAAACCAATTAGGGGCCTAGATGATCTTTCACCAAGTCCACTTAGAACTTGCTCAATCACTCGTGGTGGATCTTGAGGTGATCCCCGAACCTTCACAAACTTGTTGGAAGCGAATCCACAAATCGGAGCTCTCACCGATGCCTAGCCGGCTAGGAGATGCCAAATCTCCAAGAGTAATAGGTCAAGATTACTAGGCTCGAAGAAGCTCTTGCTTGTATGCTCAATCAAGTCTCAAATCTCTCAAATCTTTTCTCTCTCATAGTAGATCTCAAAGAGCAAGAGGAAAGGGAAACACACAGTGTGAGAGAAGGAGTATTTTGCGTAGAGTGTCCTCCCGAGCCCGCAGGGGGTCGGGGGCTATAAATAGGCTCAGCTCAGAAAAGAGTCGTTGGAAGAAAATATTCTTCCTTGGAGCAACCAGAACACGAACTCGGAAGCACCGAGTTTCAAACAACGGTCATATTCTGAGGAACTCAGATGCACACAGCGAAAGTCTTCAACTCAAAGTCGGTACTTCCGAAAGGAACACGGTCATACCGGGATTGAAGATTCTACTCCACAGAATCACTTCAGAAGCGATTCCCGGTAATGCCGACTTTGAAGAACGGTTAAACCGAGATTTGAAGTAATGACACGTTCTTCTCTCATAAGAGGAAACGCGGTCAAACCGGAAACCAATTCGGTAACACAGCACTCACAAAAAGACCTAAGTCCAGAAGAGATTCTCGGTATAACCGGAAACGAAACCGGTAGAACCGAAGACAACATAAATGGGACTTAGTCTAAGACAACAACAGAAGCATATCCCGGAAGCACCGGTCTTTAAGAACGGACAAACCGGTTTCCGAAACATGAAACTAGGGCAAAACCTAAGTGGCAGGGTTCCCTAACTCTCTGACACAGAGGCCATTCTCGGCAGCACCGAGCTTGAAGACCGGTCATGCCGTAATTGAAGCTCTTCGAAGCTTGAGACGACTAAGTCATCAAACCTCACAACAGATGCCAATCTCAGTAAATCCGATTCTTCAAAACTGGTATCACCGAGAATCACTGTCTGTGTCTCAAAAGAGATTTTTAAGAAGTCTTCTGAGAATTTGACTGAGCACACATGAAGATTCTTCCTATAGCTTAGATATCTTACCCCTCTTAATAGTATGGCTTGTCCTATAGACTCAAATGATCTTTTGATCATGTTAAACACTAAAAAATCATCACTAATCTTCTAGGTCCAAGCCTTCCTTCATCATTAACTTTTTAGGGGTCGACATCCACTGGTTAAACCAATTACCTTGGGGACTATACATCTGTATACACTCAGTAAGCCATTAGTCCCTTAATCGTTTGTCATTAATCATCAAAATCTACTAGGGGGCACTAGATGCACTTTCAGGCCCGCCATCCTAGGTTACAGGGCTAACCTACCTGCCCAGAAGGGTAGTCAGCGCCTCCCCCACTTTCAGCTTCAAGCGACGGGTCAATGATGCTCCGCGGATAAAGTTTGTCGGTGATTGGTGAGTCTGAAAAGGTTATATGGACGGTGATATTCGTCTTTATTATATCTTTGGTACTTTTGGGAGAAATTATTTATTCTTGCAAAAAAATTGATGCACCAAAAGTTGTGGAAATAGATAATTTGTATTAAAAGATCATAATATCTTACCTTTTACGAGGATTCTGGGAGTTAAATATCAGAATATCGTGCATCAACAACAGCCACAAGCAAGCACAAATTTGTCATATTTGAAATCAAAATAAATATGTCACATATTAAATAAGCATGCATGTCATTGTCACATAGTAGTCAATAATTGCATGCCACATATTAACTGATAATTTTCATTGTCACACATAGTACTTAACAATTGTCAAATATATTACATATTAATTAATGACTTGCTTGTTTCCTTTAAAAATTAGTCCACCGTGATCCTTGCGTATGTAGTTAGGTCCCTCCTCTCTACATCATCACCATCTTTTCTTATTTTTCTTGTTCTTCATCCTCTTCTTCTTCTTGCTCCTCGTCGTCATACTTTTGTAATCATCCTCATCCACAACATTATCGATTCCGACAATTCTTCTTTTTCCATTCCGACCAAGTGGTGGTTCTTTTTTTTGGGTCAAATACATAGAAGACTTGCTTCACTCGTTTTGCAAAAGTGAAAGGTTCATTTCGATATCCAGCACATTGCATAGCGGGATCTTGAAACGTATATAGTCGAGCTCCCATATCTCCTCTATGTACTCATAGTAAGGTGCTTTCCTTCTAGTTGTATCGAGGGCATCAACGTGCACACTGTTGTTTTGGTTTATGCTCTTGTCATCCTAAGCCTTTGTATAAAATGTGTACCCATGTATGTCATATCTTTGCCATGTCAGAATGTTAAATGCATGCTTTCTTGCCAACCATGGCAGCAGAGCGTCGCTTGAAGAGGTCTTGGTGAGTCGGTCCTTGAACCATTCGTTGAACTGTGAATTGTGTTGACTCGTGATCCAAATATCAGATCGTGATGGATTATCTGCTTTAGTATTTTCTTGTGCTCCTATATGTACGAGGACACTAGAGCAATATGTTGTTGATTGAGTCTCTGGGTAGGGACTTCATTAGATCTCTGGTTTCTTCTTCTATGCCCTAGAAGTGGTCATTAAAGTTTGAACCCCAGAGTGTCCAGGCTTTACCCGGATACTCCGAGTAATAGTTTCCTATGAGAATCCAGACTTAACTTCCAGACCCTCCCTGTGTATCTCCTCATCAGTCCAGGATTAAGCTGATGAACACAGGTGAATTGATATCACTGCACACATCACGAAACATTTTAGAAACATAAAAAATTGAGTTATAGCAGCGATATGACTAAATAAAGTAACTAGGACTTATGTCCCTTACCATTCAAAAAACACAGCGAAAAATAAAGCATAGATGTCTCCATCTCAACCACAGGCAGTCGACGGAGGCCACGTGACCTAAACCTCAGCATTGACGTAGAAGATTCCTCATATCATCACCACCGTCTTCGAAGATATCTGAACACGTCCAACAAACAACATGCACGATGAGTACTTTACATACTCAGCAAGCCACCTGGCGGTAGATGGTCCTATTAAACTACATGCAAGGCTTCAACAGAAGGCTGTATGGTTCATTTGCAGAAAATAGTTTTAGTTGAAATATTACTGTAGATTCAAAGGCATCATTTTGATGAAAACCAATTTTTATTATTAGGGGTGTTTTTCAACAGGTGTGGTCCACGACCAACATAATCGAGCAAGGAACTCCTGCCTAGCTCATCCATAGGTTCCAATCACCTTTTCACATTACCAGAACTAGGGTAGAACGAATTAGCAAGGGGGAGAAAAGACAGGTTCTTTTCATCAAGAAAGATCATTGTGCCATCCATGACCGTGGATACAGCTAATTGATTAGTTTTAACTCTGTAGAGTTTGTATACTTTACCCACATGACATGATCATCCCCTTATGCCAAGCTGCGCAGGCTTGTACACACGCCCATCGGTGTGTCGGCAAGGTGACCGTGATGAGGTCTTTTAGCAAGATCCCCCTAAGGTGTGACATGCCCACCGGGTCTGGCTCGGAGTCGAGAGTACATCCCCGCACTCCGGTCCCCCCATCTGTGCCGAGGGTCCTCATAGCTACGTCCACCCCTTCTACGGTACGGCAACATCGGCACCAAAGGCTGACTAACCTACTTGACCAAGCCAGTGCCCATATAGCATGTGGTTGTACTGTTTTCACAAATCTCAAATGCAAGACTTCGGCCTTATGTGGTACGGACGACCAATGGTTCCTTTAAACCAGCCTTCTGCGGGTAGGCAACCATATGCTCCTTCATCACATGATCCAGCTGTCGCCCACACCATATTAGATGGTAAGTTTCACCTAGACTAGAATAGAAGGAATAGAGAGAGAGGGAAATCATCGGGCATCCAGCCCTAGCTCAGCGAGCTCAACAAGTTTCAACAAGGATCATTGATCCGGTATTCATTCCTTCGTAGAGGCAAGTCAAAACAACCTAAAGATGTAATTAAGCATGGCTAAGCATATCTCTACTCTATTCAGAATAAAACCTATTAATCTACTCAGGGTATCAAGTAAAAATAGCGACAAGCGGACAGGGTAAAGGTGTGTCAATCGACACGTTAACTACTGGATTAAAAATAGCATGCATGTTTGTAAATAACAAAATATAATGACTTCAAAAATATAGGATCAATATGATCAAGAAAAGGTGGCATGCCTTCGTTGACGAGTTGGTCTTCTTCTGCAGGAACTTGGCCTTACCCAACTTCGCTACTTCCTATTCGTCGTAACAGCAATAAAGTGCAAGGCAAATAAATATAAATCCAAATTAAATATCAAATGGAAATAGTAGAAGACTAGGGCTAGCAAGGTTGGATAGGTGTCAAAGGGCAAAGGTGAAGGGATAGGATTGTCGAAAGACAACTAGGAAGGTGTGAGATTATATATCTCAACCAGATAGAGTACATGTACTTAAAAGATGGTCTTCCGGATTAGATCATTCTAGAAAAAGGATAGATTTATGGGATAGAATTTGCATGTCAAATGACTCAAGTTAATCCATATGCGGGATAGGGATAGATGTGCAACTGGGAACAAGATATGGTTGATGACAACAATAGCACAACCATATGATTAAACATGGAAACCCGACATACTAGTAAAACAAATATGACCCATCGTACTAGCAAACAAGCAAGGTCCTGGCATGCTAGTCGGTTAGAAATGATAATAGACGACATGACAATCTATATGAACTACCATGCAACATGTAATTAGACATCATGTAACAAACTAGATAGACTAGGCATGAAATTGAAATTAGGCAAGGCATAGCTTAGCACCAAACATATAATCGTGCAGTTATAATCTAATAACAATCATTGATAATGTAAACGGTGATTAAAATATATGGCCAAATAACAACTAGCATCGATATGACATGCACCAAACATACATGCAATCTATGACATAACATTAACTCTACTAATGCTATTGTGTGTATACAATGCAGCAATCAACCTACACATACTACACATAACATAACAATATTTTAGTAAAGAATGATTATTAGCAACATATATGCATATATTATAATCGACACCTAAATGTTAACCATTTATGTGTGAGTATACACCACCTTATGGAAGTGTAACATAAGATATCAAGCTATGCATACTAGTATATACATATTATATGCCCATCAACTAACATACGATATGATTAAATAATAATAACTCAGCAAGGGATTATTATTTCAACATGTAGATTGTCAACAATATTAAGTCTAATTATATATATATATATCTCTATATGCAACTACATGATTATGCAACATAAAGTCACATTGAACATGTGCAACTTAATCGTGTTTAAACAAACAATTAAATTATACACATGAATAAAATAATGTGTCAACCATTGCATGACGGCTTATTATCTAAAACATGGATTAGCCTATGTATATATGCATAAATATATACACATAGCTGCATATGTAAACCACATGAAATGCATCGAGGTTATCATTATGGCTAAATATGTTACCACACCATTAGTTAAAACAGGAAGCATCTATATATATAATAAATTTATATTTTGCATAACATCATGTCATATTTCTATTTAAATCTACACATATATATCTTATCATGTTATCTACACATGGTGACATTGGAATCATAACATGTTTATTAAACAATCATCATCACGTGTGATTAAAGACACTAACATGCTAGTAAGCAACCTTATGCCATATATAATAATAATCTTATGCGTGCTAGTAGATGTACATTATACAAAGATCAACTACCATATGGTATGTCATATTAATATTAGCTTAGTAAGATTATGCTTCTACTATTATAGGTTATATGCAATATTAGGTTCGGTTATATATTGTATAACACAATACATGTGAACATACATAAGGTCATGCAATATGAACCTTATTAAATATGAACAAATTTATCCGCAATATAAATAAGATTGAACTAACATGATTAATCACATGATGAATTCTAAGCATGAACATTACATAAATAGAAGCAAAGACTATAAATTGGTTCTAGACAGACCGGACGGTTTTGGTTGCTGCACGATGCTCGCTGAACGAAATCACGATCCGCCAATTGGGTTAGAAACTAAACATAAAGAGGCACAATCCTACCAAAGGGTTTTGGATAATTCTTACCGAGTCAATGGGGAAAGATCAGACAAGTTAGGTGGTCTGCAGATCGAATCTGGACATCCACGGACAGCACGTCGGAGACGGATCAATTCCCGCCAAATGGCTACATGGATCAAGGAGAAAATTTATAGAGGTGTTTATAGATACTTAAGAAATAACTTGACCAAAGGGATTGATGATAGACTCACCGGATCAACTGCAAAGGAGGTGATAATGCCAAGCTAATGTTTCTGTAATCAGATCTGGACATGAACAGCAGCATAAAGAAACTTGATTTCCTGGAGATTGGACCATTGGATTGCCTTCAAATTTTGTGGAGATGATTTTGACAATATTATTCAGGATCCCACCAAATGGATCTTAAAAAGGAGGTTCGAGCTGATGAGGGCGTCGTTCCAATCTAGGTGCACGCGCAGAAAATCTGGGTGCAAACAACATGTTAGTATTTGGAGATTTCCCAATGATTGCACTATTGGATCTTCACCAAATTTTGCAGAGAGGTAGAGGGAAAGGTTAAGAACAATCTCACCGAAGGGATTTGCCAAAAGATGTTCAAGGCGACGGAAATTGGAAAAATACTGAGGTGAGACGTGCTGTTTAGGAACTGCACGGGAAGAGAAGGGGGTGGCGGCTGTTTACAGGGTGTGGGGGGCTAGGGTTTCATGGGAAAAGAGTGTGGGGGAGTGGGGAAAAGGTGGGAGGGGTGTGGGGTATTTATAGGAAGGTTAGGGGAAAGAGATTTAGGTCAAACCCTATTGGAAAGGAGGTGGTGACGCATGCTGCGCTACGCAGCACTCGCCGGGGTGGCTGCTCAAGGGAGGAATGAGACGGCGGGATGCCGGGTGGGGATGAGCCGGGATGGCGGCCATAAAGGAAAGGAGGAAAGAAAAGGAGAAAACCAAAATAAAAACAAAGAACAGTAGAGCGAGATTGAATATCAAACGAACTCCAAAAATTCTGAGAAAAAACTCTGGAGACATATTCCAAGTTTGAAAGCAACTCAAACTCAAGTTGCATTAACTCAAATTAACTCCGGTTCAATTTGTGAAATTCCAATTAGCTTTAATTAATTAGAGAATAAATAATAAAATTTTCTGGCTCTGATTTTTAAATAAAAGATTTTGAAAAGCTCTGAAAATCAGGATGTTACATTTCCTTGTCTCAACAACTAGTTTTTGTGAGTGGGCTATTTATACCCCTACTCTCCCATCCAAGCACAACTCTTTCTCATTTCAAAATCTAGTTCTCAAGAAAGCCTCTCCATCTTCCTCAATCCAAATCTTTTGATTCTTGTGAGGAAAATCATAAGAGAGTGAGAGATCTAGAGTTTTTGAGCACTAGAGCATCGAGTTCATCTCCAAGCCTTCATCCCGCCTATTACTCTTGGAGATTGGGGTCTCTTAGACAGCTAGTAGTCCTTGAGAGATCCCAAGCAAGTTGTGGTGAGCCTCAGTAAGTTTGTGAAGGTCAGAATCCGCCTCTATCAAGGGAAGGATCACCAAGAAGAGATCGAGAAGATGCAAAGTGCATCCTCGAGGGATAAAGACTTGAGAGGAAGCCAGATCTTGATCAAAGTGATTGAGCTCCCCAAATGGAAACGTAGGATTCCCCCAATGATCCAAACTTCGGCAACAAATTCACCACGTCCTTTAGTTTTCTTATTCGCATCATTTGTACCATACATTTTACTTTTCTAGTTTACGTGTGATGGTTGTGCTTGACTAGTTTCTAGGGGTGCCCATATAGTTCTTGCATTAGACAATTTTTAAAATTGATTAGTCATCTATCGTCCTTCACCTCTAGGCCGACATCTTGATCCTGTGTACTACGGTGCAGGTGTGCCCTTTGATGTGGTTCCTAGTAGTGTTGTTGTTACTCAATAGCAAATTAGTGATCTTCATGCTATGACTGCTCTTTCTATGAAAGTACTTACAAGGTATACTAGAGGTTTACTAGTTTGGAACATGAAGAAACGAAGGCACTTGCTATGAGTGCACTTAATCTGGTGCCACAGAAGCTAATAGCCAAGAGGGATGAGAGGGAGCCCGGTTGTGGAAGGAAGCTAAAGGCCCCCTTAGGGACGGCTTAGGCTTGTGCATAAGCCGACTGTCCAAAGAAGCTCTCTATAAGCTATTGTGAAAATAAGCTCTGAAAATAAACTCTGCCTGTTAGGTATAGCTTATAGGTTTGAGCTTGTCATCGATGATGAAAGGTGTAAAGTCCTAAATACCCCTGGACTCATCTACGCTGCATACATACACCAATACATGTTCTTATAAATGACACTCACAAACATGTTATCAAATGGAAGAATGAGCATTAGCAGATTCTACATGCATATACCTTGAACAAAAGTATTGCAATACTAGTTGATTGCTCACTGCTACACCAAAGCATTGCAATAGACATTCAGTACTTGTATATTTTGTGACCTTACAATTGCAATAGGCATTTGGTACACCAAAAGAAAGCATGAACGAAACATGAAACCAAAGGTGAAACATTTGCTACCAAACATTTTCACTAATAGCTTGTTGCTCGGGTGTCCTGCTGGTGCGCTGCTACTTTGTTGCTGCTCTACTTGCTGCTCCTGCTCAGCTGCTTGGCTGCTCGGGAGCTCGACCGGGAGAGGGAACGACGGCGGCGGGAGGCGGAGCAAGACCAGGAGAGGCCGGTGGGGGGCCTTGGCGGCCGGTTGCTTGGCTGCTCGGGAGGGGGGACGGAGGCGGGAGGCGGAGCTCGACCAGGAGAACACCGGCGCAGGGAGGAGCCGGTGCGGGGAGGAGCCGGCGTGGGGAGGAGGTGGCGGCGGGTACGAGGCCCTCACGGGGAGGACGCCGCAAGGATGGCGGCCGGATCTTGCGCGAGTCGCCATTGCGGACGGAGGTGAGCGAACGGCGAGGTCCGGTGGGGAGAAGAGAGTAGAGGACGATGCAAGGGGACGGGCGGCGCAAAGGAAGGTGAGCAGACAGGCGGCGAGGGGTAGAGGTGAGCGGGTGCTGTGCCGCGGGAGGAGATTCGGCTAGGGAGGGGACAGTGCTGGGCGGCGATGGCGGCGGGCGTGTGAACCCTAGCAGCAATGCAGGAGAGAGCAGAGGGGGAGCGGTGTGCGGTCGGTAGGGGAAAGAGAATAGGAGGTTTTCACGAGTGGCATTTTTTGGTAATTACCGTGAAGTTTGAGGGCAAGGTTGGAAGGGGTTAAGTGGGAAGAGGGGAGAAGCTCGGGAAGCCTCCAATTTGGAGCTTCCTACCACCAATAGAAAATTCCGTGGGTTTAGAAATTAAGCCATGCCTCAATTTTGTCTTACGTTTAGCTTATGGCTTATTCTCACCTATAAGCCCTCTAGAAGCTATCCCTAAGGGGGCCAAAGAATAGTTTGTACTAGCTTGAGCTAAAAGAAGATAATGGCAAGTACAAATTAGAGAGGAGGCACTTGAATACAAGGTGCAAAGCGAAGTGGTAATCAGAATAAAAAATCGGTTCATGCTATCATCAAACATGGTGCCGAAGTTACTAGAATCCTAGCAAATGTTTGTTGTGGACTCAATTGAAACCAACATAGTTCCAGCTGATGAAGTAAGGTAGTTGGCATCAAAGGACCCTACGGAGGACTTCGTTGTCAAGCAAGTTTGCAAGCTAGATTTACAGGTGAAAAATCCACAAAGTAAAGTTTGCCATACCGAAACCGCTTCAAGACAAATGAGTCATCATTGCTTCACTGACGATGACTCCTAAATTTGTAAAGATGCACTTGAGACCAATGATCACAAATTTTCGATATCGAGAGAAAACTGAAGTTCAAGGATTCATGAGTAAAACAACATTGGATATAGCAATTTTACTTAGCCCTGTTACCTTTCTTTTTGCATTATCACCAAATGTTATCTTTTCATGAGGCAACCTGCCTTCTTGGAATGTTCTTAACTTATCCTTCATGGCGGTCATATGGTTGGAGCACCCACTATCCAACACCCAATGATCTCCAGCAGTGATATAGTCCACCTACAAAGGGGGTTTAGTTTTTTTAGGTAGCCAAAAAAGTTTGAGTCCTTGAGCATTGGCCACCATTCTTAGACACCTAGACAGCTTATGGGGTGGCTTATGGCCCCAGGAAGCCATAAACTGTCTAGAAGGGTTAGCTTCTAGCTAGTAGAAAAAAGCCTCTTCAAAATCATGTAGATAGCCAAAAGCTGGGTGGAAGGTACTTCCCGAGCTTATTTTTCATCACGTTACCACTTTGCCCCTGATGTTGAAACAAATTATCCGCAAATTACCCCTAGACCTAACCCCATCCCCATCCCCATCCCGCAGCCCCCTCCCTACCCCTTCCCCGCCGCCTCCCTTCCTCCCCGCCCCGCGCCTACCCCGCCGCCTCCCACCGTCCCGTCGCCCCCGGCCCCGGCCCCGCCCCCGCCGCCCTCGGCCCCGCCCTCTCCCCCGCTGCCTCCCTCCGCCCCGCTGCCTCCCACCGCCCCGTCGCCCCCGGCCCCGGCCTTCTCCCTCACCGCCTCCCTCCGCCCCGCCGCCTCCCGCCGCCCCATCGCCCTCACACCCCGCCCTCTCCCCCACTGCCTCCCTCCGCCCAGCCGCCTCCCCTCGCCGCAGGCCGCCGCCTCCCTTCGGCTCCCCGCGCCGTCAGTCGCTGGTCCCGCCTCCCCTCGCCGCAGGCCGCCCCCATCCCGCCGCCGACCACTGCTGCGCCTCCCTCCGCTGGTCGCCGCCACTGCCGTCCGCCGCCTCCCTCCGCTGGTTGCCGCCTGACGCCTCCCTCCGCTAGAAAGTGCCGCAGTAAGGCAGACCAACACACGATGACTGATGTTTTTCTTCAATGTGGAAAGGATCTTCTGAAGAAAATTATTACAACAGTGCATACTTTCTTTTTGTTCTTTTTTGTTTTGTTGTTTTGATTAGTGTCATGTTGGCCACTGATAATCGGCTATTGCTTTCTGTAATACTTACTAATACTGCAAGTATTGATATCATTGCTAGGGGCAATGAGGGCTATATTTTACTCTTCGCTCTTGGGATTATTTGGAGCATTGTGCTAGGGTTGATGAAGCTGAAAACGTAGATATGGACTAGTGGTATCAGTATATTTGAATCATGTTGGGATCAAAAGAACCGAATGATTTGCCTCTGTATGTTTAATCGTTTCCACCTTATGTTCATTGAATACTGATAAACAGAACTTACGGTGATCACTCACTTAGGATCTTAGGGTGATTACTCACCCTAATAAGGATCCATTGAGTTATTGATGATATAATTCTTATATCTATCTTGACAATACATCTAGCTCTCGATTTGCCATTGATGTAAAAAGGATAACAAAAGTTACTACCCATAAAACTAATACACGCCATTGATGTTGTTGTACACAATTCTCAGCGACTAGAAAAAAAAGGTGTGGGATGATTCTCTGTTCATGGGATGTGTGCTGTGTTTACCCATTTATTGATTGAGTCTTGTATATGTCAACGAAAAATATGAAGTACTAACTGATTGAGCAATGTGGCAATAACTCAATTTCACACTTCTTGCAATTCCATTTTCTAGATTATTAAACTGCTGCCAAGTATTGTATAGATGGAGAAAGGGAAAACCGGGAGAGCCACTTGGGATGCCATTGCTCATAGGGTTTTTCTTGACATATGTGTGGAGGAAGTGCAACCCAATAATCGGTCGACCCAATGTTTGAATAATGTTGGGTACGCCAATTTGATAACCAAATTCAATGAGCGCACCAAAAGGAAGTATGAGCGCAAACAATTCAAGAATCGATGGGAGACACTAAAAAAATATTATAATATATGGAAGACATTGAACCAACATGCCTCCGGTCTAGGAAGAGATCCTGTCATGGGTAGCATTGAGGCTAGCGATGATTGATGGGAGGCAGAGATTAAGGTACGCATATTTTTGTAGTACTTCTATTATTTCTTCGTTAATTACAAAATTCATTTAGCACTCATATGGTTGTGTATTAAATTGCAGAGATGTCCAGAAGTAGCCAAGTTTCGGATTGCTCCACTTGATAGCGAGGATAAGATGAGCATAATTTTTGATGCTCATAGTGTCACGAATGAACATGCAAGGGTACCAGGTGCAGCATCTCAAGCTGCATCAGTAACTGTTGAAATTGAGGAAGAGGATGCAGGATCAGGCTGTGAAGGGTTAGGTTTTGATACCACACCTGTGGGTAGCAAGAGTGAAGAAGAGGACAACTGGATATTCACCTAATCCTGGACCATCAAAAAAGAGAGTTGACAATGATACTTCTAGTGTTATGCATCGCCTGTTAGACATATATGAAAAGAAGAGTCAAAATTCTGTGTCATCTAGTGCTCAAGTGACTGTTGATCCCGTGAGAGCGGAGATTGTAGAGATGATGGCATTGGTGGAGAAGGATGGGGCCGAGGAAGGCAGTGATGAGTATTTCTATGCTACACAACTCTTGAGGAATAAAGAATGGCGTGATTTCTTCATCACTTTGAAAACACCACGTGGAAGGCTAGCATGGCTCAAGAGGACATGGGAGGCGGAGCAAAAGAAGCATTAGTTTTATTATTTGATTTGAACTCTTGTTGGTTATGACTATAATATTTGCTTTGGACCTATATTATTATTTGTAATGTCATTTTCTTTGGACCTATATTATTATTTGTAATGTCATTTGCTTTGGACCTATATTGTTATTTGTAATATCATTTGCTTTGGACCTATATTGTTATTTGTAATGTCATTTGTTTTGGACCTATATTGTTATTTGTATTGTCAATTTCTTGTGAGTGATGCTATTTTGCTTGTTATGGATATGTCATTGCTTGTTATGGACTTATGTTATTCTACTTTGTTGAAAAAATGGCAGATGACAGAAGATTCAGCTGACGAATTCATCCCACTTCTTGCAATGGCGTACATGTTAGAAACTAGCAATCCAGCTCCAAGAAGGCCAAGGAGACTACCTTTCATGACAGGGATCCAATGGGTTGAGTTGAAAATGCAGGATCCAAAAGAGTTCTACGATATGTTCAGAATGAGGAGGTCAGTGTTTCACATGTTGCATGAGGCCTTAGTGAACAACTATCAGTTAGAGTCAACTCCTTTCATGAGCTCTAGAGAAGCATTAGCACTCTTTTTATGGACATGTGGGTCACCTCAATTTAATAGTAATGGCGCTGATAGATTTGAACATAGTGCATCTACTATTAGTGTCAAATTTGGTGAGGTTTTAAAGTGCGTGGACCGCATGGCTGGTGATTATATCAAACCAAAAGATCCTGCTTTCACTGAAGCTTATCATAGACTTCATAAACCAATGTTTTTCCTTATTTCAATAATGCTATTGGGAGCAATAGATGGAACACATATTCCTGTGATAGTGCCAGCACATCTCAAAGTGAGTCACACGAATAGACATGGTTATACTAGTCAGAACATCATGGCAATATGTGATTTTGACATGAGGTTCACTTTCATGGTTACTGGATGACCTGGATCTGTTCATGACACGCGTGTATGGTCTGATGCTTTGGCTGAATATGCGAATTATCCACACCCTCCGGGAGGTAACAATCTTCTATGTCAATTTTATATGTTTAGTTATCACTAGTTGCTTCAAATATGTGCTTATTTTTCTTTAACTCTAGGAAAGTACTATCTTGTTGATGCGGGATATCCAAACCGAATTGGCTATCTAGTACCATATAAGGGACAACGATACCATGTACTTGAATTTCAACTGGCAGCTCCAGTTGGGATGAGGGAGATCTTCAATCATCGCCACTCATCATTAAGAAACGTCATCGAAAGGTCATTTGGTGTTCTCAAGATGAAATGGCGTATTTTAGGAGGCATACCAAGCTACCCAGTTGACAAGCAAAAGATGATTATCTCTGCATGTATGTGTTTGCATAATTTCATTTGTGACAGTGCTCTACGAGATGAGCATTTCGAGAGGGTTGAGCGAGAAGAGTATATTCTACAATACGGGCCACCTCCTAATGGCGTGGCAAATGATGCGCCCCTAGATGATGGGACTATGGGGCAAATACGCGATGCCATTGCTATGGGCTTGGTAGCGTGAGAGGGAATATCTACATGATGCGTTATTATTCGTACGTTCTATTTTTTTTGGATAAAAAATTAGTGTGCTTCAATGTGCAATTTACTTTTTTATGGCAATTTAACAATTTTTATTTATATTTTTCTATTTTTATATCTCATTTATGTGTTAAACTACGTAAAAAAATATGAAAATAGTGTTAATATCATTCAAACAGCAAACAAACAAGACAAAGGGTATTACAGACTTTTCACAATCCACCTTTGCCTATAAGCTCAAATCTCAGAAGCCGTCTAGAAGGGGAAGGTGGGGCTTATCAGGCTTCCCCATACCGTAGCTTCCCCACACCATTAAGCTTAAGCCGGCTTATGCACAAGCCAAAGCCGTCTAGAAGGGGGCCAATGGCAAGTACAAATTAGAGAGGAGGCACTTGAATACAAGGTGCAAAGCGAATGCTAATCAGAATAAAAAATCGGTTCATGCTATCATCAAACATGGTGCCGAAGTTACTAGAATCCTAGCAAATGTTTGTTGTGGACTCAATTGAAACCAACATAGTTCCAGCTGATGAAGTAAGGTAGTTGGCGTCAAAGGACCCTACGGAGGACTTTGTTGTCAAGCAAGTTTGCAAGCTAGATTTACAGGTGAAAAATCCACAAAGTAAAGTTTGCCATACCGAAACCGCTTCAAGACAAATGAGTCATCATTGCTTCACTGACGATGACTCCTAAATTTGTAAAGATGCACTTGAGACCAATGATCACAAATTTTTGATACCGAGAGAAAACTGAAGTTCAAGGATTCATGAGTAAAACAACATTGGATATAGCAATTTTACTTAGCCCTGTTACCTTTCTTTTTGCATTATCACCAAATGTTATCTTTTCATGAGGCAACCTGCCTTCTTGGAATGTTCTTAACTTATCCTTCATGGTGGTCATATGGTTGGAGCATCCACTATCCAACACCCAATGATCTCCACCAGTGATATAGTCCACCTACAAAGGGGGTTTAGTTTTTTTAGGTAGCCAAAAAAGTTTGAGTCCTTGAGCATTGGCCACCATTCTTAGACACCTAGATGGCATTTTTTTGGCACCACTATTAAGAGTACCTACAAATCTATTTGCTAAGAAAAGGATCAAAAAGGGCCTTACCCTCAACACCAACATTCTGGGTTCTTTCAAGCATGCAGTGATTTGTAGATGAATAAGAGCTTTAGCCTTACCACGGCAACCCTTTAGCAAGTGAGCTACCATAAGATAATTTGGCACTTGTTCCTCCGTAGCACTTATTTAGTCTCTTAGATTGTCCACTTCAGCTCTTAGCTCAACATTCTCACTCACCATTGATGTTTCAAAATAGTAGAATTAAGCGCAAAAGCATTAATTACTAATGTAGAGCTAGTAGCATGATTATCGGTAGTAGGAGTGGATTGGTCCTTGGATAAAGCACAATTAGGATATGGCAATTTTAAAACCTTGAGGAGGAAGGTTAGGCTTGGCAAGCAAAGCAGAATATATGAGCCTGCTGAGCTCCTCCTGAGCAATCTCTAGCCTTTTATAGTCTAATATGAGCTCCTCATGAATATCCCATAAGGTCATTGTAAGAGCCATTGAGGTCCTTGAAACATTCCCTTCAAGTTCATCATAATGCAACTCAAAAGGTCATCATTTCTTGTCATTGAAGATGGAGGGAGGTGTCGTAGCACCGGTGACCTAGGAGTGATGGAAAATCAAAATTACATCTAAAGTTCCAGAAAATTTCGAAGAAGATTTAACAACATTGACACAATATGTATCTTTGAAATTTCAAATTTAAATTTGATCATGGATCAAGAAATCAAAAGGACCAAATTTGATTCACTCATCAAGAAATCAAAAAGATAAACTTTCATGAGTATGTGGGCTTGGCTAATATAAAATATGCACTAAAGCAGCTTGGTCAACAAGCCAAGCTCAAGGTCTCGAGATCGGCTCATCTAGGCTCGTTAAGTAGACATGTGCATGATATTATGGAGTCTGTGTCCAACTACAAACAGATTGAAGATTCGCGAATAAATATATAGACTAATCACATCCATATCCATCATGACTCAAGAACCAAAGAAAGGTGTCATCGCCTTGTTGGAGGTCAATGGAGGTCACTAGAGCTCGCAAAGCCATGGGGTCCGTGCCGTAGGTGGTACCAAGAGGCGGTGACGATACTTGAGAAGAGATAGGTTTACGTGAGAGAAGAAAAAAGATATGTTTGGGGATGGAATAATCTGGTGGGACCTTAGGAAGGGATAGATTCACATCTGTTACAACATATAATGACCATGTGATCAAATTCTCCCATAACTACCATTGGTGGTTGCTAATGTCCCTTCTAAGAGACATGACTCCTCTAAGGGATGTGACTCTTCCAAGATATGTATTATCCTTCCTCTCCAACTACCATCCGTTGTCATTGTATATAAGCATCAATAGTGAATGAAATGAATATGGATTGATCTCATTCTTGTGTCCAAATGTTGTCGCTATTGTCTCTACAATATCTACTTCTAACATGTTATCACGCACTTTGTCTCTCCAAGAGCGATTCCAAGGCTTCTCCGTGAAGAAGCGCAAGATGGAATTCATGCAAGCATGGAGCACTCCGGCCATCTCCAACAATCTAGCGGGGAGTAACTCTGGAGCAACTCTGGCGAACTCAAATAAAAACAAGGAGAAAAGGTTAGAAACATTGCAATGATTCAACATATTCAACCACGCTAGCGACAATCAATGTCGCAATTTTTTCTCTTCTTCCTCCACCGCAGTGGAGCCGCCATCCTCGACACATCGCGTGCGACGCCGAATAGCCCTCATGGCGGTGGTAGCCATGGGCGCCCCACCGACCCCAACCAACGCCCGGGCCTTATACGCGGGAGGGGCTGTAACATCCCTATTCTAATCACTTGCTAAGTGTGCATCATTAGCATGAGCATGATTGAAAAAAATTGAATTTGAAGTTGAATGGGGTTTGAATTTGGGTTGAATTTATAAAACAAAATTCAAAGAAACAAAAGAAAATAGAAAATAAAAAAATAAAAACCTAAACTAACCCCCTCCCCTCCTGGATGTGCCACCCAAGGCCCTTTTTTCCCCTCTTCTCCCCACCTGGGCCCCCTTCTCCCGGCCCACCTCCCTCACCCCGCTCTCGGCCCAGCCCGCTTCCCCTGTCTGCCTCATCCATCCGCCGCCGCCGCGGTGCTCTCGCCAGCACCTGCATCGGGGCCGGCACCGCCCCGCCCGTGGCGAGCTCCCGAGCCGCCCGAGCCAGCTCCTGCTTCGGCCACTGCCGCCCCCCGCCTCTCTTCTCTCCCCTATAAAGACCCCGGCACCCCGAGCTACCTCTCCGGTTCTCTCTCTTCCGCTCTCTCTTTCCACTCGGCCGCCTCGCCTTCGCCCTGCCGCCCGCCTCCTCCTCACCGAGCTCCTCGCCGCCCCGAGCTCTCTGCCGCCTCACCGAGCTCCTCGCCGCCCCGAGCTCCCCGCCTCGCTCCGTCGTCTCCCTTGGCCTCGGTGCCGCCTTCGCCGCCTCATCCCGAGCCGCCGCTCCGCTGCCTCGTCGCCGCGCTGCTTGCCCCGCCGCTTCTCGCCGCCCCTCCGGTAAGCATCACCGCCATCGCCCCTCTCCGCCCCTCCTCGCCGGTGGCGTCACGCCGGCCTCGCCCGGGCGGGACCGAGCCAATGGCCGGTCGGGTCCCGACCGACGGTTTCGTCGGTTAGGGCATTAAAGCCCTTTTAATTACGTCGTTAGGGCACGGTTAAACCTAATGATTAGGCATTAATACTTAACTAAAATTAATTCGGTATTAAGCACTATTAATTACTATTCCGACCAATTAATTACCCTAATTAATGCTAATCATTGTTACTTAATACTAACTAACACATTAATTATGTAGTTAGTAAATAACAGTGCAATTAATAAGTGTATTTAATATGTCCAAATGACATGTGCGACCCACCCGACAGGAATTAAAAGAAAATGATAGCAGAAAAGAAAATATATATGACAAGTGGGCCCCACTTGTCATTAACTCGATCAAACTTTGACCCGAGTTGACCGAGGGGCCCACTGTCAGCCTCTAAGGCTAGTAATGAGCTGAGTAATAAAATTAATTATGATTTAAATATAATTTTCTTTACTGAGAAAAATACAAAAGGATATTTAAGTGATTAAACCTTATAAAATTCGTAGAAAATTTATTTTTAATCAAAAAAATACAAATAATATATCAAAATGTTTAGAAAAATGAGAGCTATTCAAATATGTCATTTTCATACATGTTTGCATGATAGGAAAAGTATATATGGCTAAAAACTCAAATTAGGGTTTTCCCCGATTAGCCGGAGAATTTCGGATCGCGATATCTCGAGCGTCCGGACCCCGATTAAATTGATTCCACTTGCATTAGTCTTCATTTTGTATCTTCTATGTCATGGGATGCATTTCATCCCATGCCGATGTTTAGCATTTTGATATTTACATTTATGCCCTTCTTTCCGGTGTTTTCGTTCTTCTCCGATAGAACCGAAAAATCCCGAAGAGGACAACCTCGATCACGAGCCGAGTGTAGTTGCAGGGCAACAAGGCAACTAACCCCTTTGAACATATTGCAAACGCCTATTATTTGCAAAGTATTAGTTGTTTTCAAATTCAATATCGTATGCGTTCAAGTTCTACTTTTCGCTAAGTATTACCTTTATTCGTCCTTGCATAAACTTACTTTGTCACTCAATCAACACCACCACCCTCCCAACCTATTTAGAGTTGTTTAGTTGTTGCTTCTAAGTTACTTATATAATTATTGATGCTTTGACATGCTTAGACATGTAAAAGTCATAATTTCTTGGATGGCAGACGGAACACAACACTCTGGATGGGTTAGGTGGTAGGTGGGTGTTCACCGGGAACTGTCTAATGAACTTGACTAATAATTATCAGGTTAAACGAGAGGTCATGGCTGGGAGCATGGTGGGTTGTCTCGTTTTCCCACAAGCACCGGTTACCGATGTATATTGACCCAAGATTTACGTACTTCTACACGGGTGGGATAATGAACCACCCACGACTAAATAATTTGCCTAGACTTAAAGTATGAGCTGCACTAGTTCGTCGTTTCCATTTGCCGTGTGTGTGAAAAAGGGGATGTGGTGTGGTATCTCAATATAAGGGTGGGGTGGACACACGGTCTGGGAGACCGGGCATGTACCTCGATTCACAACTTATGGGACCGTGTCGCAGTTGCGGCCGGACTGGCGTACATGGAATGGCCCGTAAGAGTGGCTCATACCTAGGTCAAAAGCATTGTAACGGTCGTGTTCGATCACCCTCTGCTAGCACACCTCGTGAAAGTGTGTCCTTGGTCTAGTGCTAAGAGACGATCGATACATGTAGGTAAAGATGTACACCCCTGCAGGGTTTGAACTATTCGAATAGCCGTGTCCGCGGTTATGGACAACTTGGTGATTACCTACATCGAATTAGACAACTATAATGATAGATCTAAAACTTGCCAACTCTAAGGTTGAGGTGTAGCGATTGCTTCCTCCCAGGGTGGTTGAGGAAGAATCGAGGGTTTAATTGTTCGGTGGCCTGCAATAGAATCTTATCATGAAGAGTTTGACTCCTCTCCTTTCAAAAGTACTCTAATTGTCGGCTTTTATCTACATAAAGAATATTGACAAAGTTAAATTGGCTTTCCGTAAAATAGTCCACAATTACCCTGTTGTTGATACCTATTGCATCTTTTACTAATTTCCCCTTGTAAGTCTTGCTGAGTACAATTTTTGTACTCACTCTGTAATCGTTGACATTTTTCTTGCAGAGGAAACCATCCCCTCCGAGGGAGGTTTCTACGTAGAGATCGACGCCAACGACGACTAGTCGCTAGAGATTCCAGGCAGTGATCCTGCCCCTGGGGTTTGGCAGCTCATTTTGTTCTGCTGCCTCTTTTGGCCCGACCTTTTGGCTTCGTAGCCTTAATTACTCTTTCGCTGTGTAGTTGGATTTAGATCTTCGGATCCTATGTGTGAATATGTTGTTAAGTTTCTAGAACTTATAATATTGCAGTTTCTGTCGTAGAGTTACTGTTGTGGTATCTGGTTGTTTTCACCTGCCTCATGTGCCTTGCGTGTATGTTATTGAAGCACATGATGCGGGTAGGGTTTCAGAGTCTATATCATAGAGTTGTTAGGCTAAATCACCCCTGTGAAGTGACTCCAGCCGAGCATTAATTTGCCTAGACAAGTTTGGGATTGACGTTCCGGCTCAGTAGGAAAAGAGTGAGGAGACCATATCACCCTACTCAATCCGTGCCTTTGGATGCCGGAGCAAGTTCGGGGTTGACGTCTCGGGCTATTCGAAGCTATATCACTCCACTCCTTTTGGAATTGATACCCAAGGGATGAGGTCGGGGTTGACGTTTTGACTTAGCGGGTGGTTCCACCTAAAGCTCTCTGTTATGGATTTTGGGTCCCGACAGGGGCGTTGCATGGGCCTAACGGGCCAACAGGCCTAATAGGCTGGCGATGGCTCAAACCCCCATGAACCAGCCGAAAGCCAATCCGGATGTTTGTTTGAAAAGAAAAGAAAAACATAAAAATGCAAACCTTGCATTTTAGCCCTCCGGCTATTATTTATTTGCATAAAGTTGGCATCAGCCAAATAAACATGGCAAAATTACATTTTTGTGAGGGACCCGGTATTTTAATTCAATTCAAGGAATTCACAACTAGTGAAGACGGTGACCATAGCCGCTACCTGCGACGGACTATGACCCACCCCCGCCCCGTGCGACCAGTATACGACGCAATGCGTATGGATCACCACAGCCTGATCGAGGGATCACGATTCCAAACACATACGCCTTACGCGTATGACTCACTTTGGCAATGGACCGTACTTTCACTTTGTACTTCACTTGAACCAAAAGAAAATAACGAGTTCCTCCATATGCAACCAGCCACGCTCCCCATTTCAACATACACGCATGACAGACGGGAGGTGGGGGGCATATGTTGGACAGCGAGAAATATCATCACACAAGCTCTACAGTATGATAATAAAACTAGCTGTCCACATAGTGAACTTTAGAGATACATCAGTCGGTAATAACCGTAAATTTAGTCAAATCTGAAATATTTACAATGCAGCAGATAAACGAAACAAAATCCCGCAGCGGTGCATCAACCGCTGCACAACAGCCAAACAACTCCCATGAGTCGAACGCGGACCAAGGAAACCATCGGACTAAGCATCATCATAAAACTCCACAACGGTTGGCTCACCTGCAAATGTCTAGCAATATCCTAGGTGAGTACAAAAGTACTCGCAAGACTTATTCATGCTTGATTAAATGTCCTACACGTGCTTGCTACAACAGTAATTAAACATGATGCATTACCATTGAACCGATACATGGTAAACGCTATGACATTGTCCATGACATAAGCATAAGTTGTAGAGTCAAAGCATGCTTCAGTTTCACATGAATACAAGGATGACCACAATAATTAGAATATCACATTTTCTCAAATCACGCAGGGGTAGCCCACACCCCATTGAATTTATAGGTTCATCACTGCAACAATTTCAGACAATCTCTCGAACCGTTACCGACAATGCGACTACCCTGAGTCTAGTGAGTGCATTATCCCTGGAGGTTGCAAGGCTCCAGGGCCTGAGACTTACCTCAACTACACTCCGGCATCGATTCCCGGTAACGTCCACGCGTTAACAGGAAAGTGACATGGGAAGTCACCTCTGGTTGGTATGGCAACAAAACTCTACTTACTCCTAGGTTGCCCTCACCTCCAATCAATACCAACCTTATTCACCGTGCACCCCCTCGGCTCTCACATCTCACCTTAACAGGTTGAGTTAATCGGGCAACAATTGAAGTTCTCAACATAATGATACACCCTACGCATGCTAGTGTGCTCAAATCCAACATATGATTCAAACAAGCATTCACGCATATACACAAATGAGCAGGGCATATACATAATTACGGAGAATAGAAAGAATGCAACAAGCTCTGCTTGCCTTGGTCGTAGGATTCGGAGACTTGGGTGAGCTCAATAGTTTGGGGTTCTTCCTCTTCGGGCTCCGTCGCAAGCAACACGAGGCACCGGAAAGGAAACGACAAAAGAAAATGAGGTCCAGCATGTATGCATGATGGAAAATGCTAGACATGAGATGCTAAGGTATTTCGTGGATGCTAGGGGTTTATAATGAGAAGCAAGCCTCGATTTGAACTTAGGGAATTCAACCGATCATCCTAGCAAATATATGCATGGCATATTGAGTTCAAGTTCATATTAGGGTTGAAAATAGTTAGTCATGAGGAATAGGCATGACTCAAAATATCGTATTGACGAAATTGCACTAGTGCAGAAACCATTATAGGGGAATATACTAGTGGCGCCCCCCAAAATAACCACGCCACTGGTATCCGTATAATTTATCAGTGGCGTGCCAATCTCAAACGACGCCACTAATAAAACTCTACTAGTGGCGTGCCCATCTAAAGCCACGCCACTAATAAGAGGGACCACCGAGGCGGATACGACATACGATACTAGTGGCGTGGGCTGTTTGAGCATGCCACTAGTATATTGGCTACTAGTGGCGTGCTGTTAGGAGTGGCGCGCCACTAGTAAGGCCCCTGTTACTAGTGGCGTGGCTCTTAGTCCACACGCCACTAGTATATTGGCTACTAGTGGCGTGCTGTTAGGGGTGGCGCGCCACTAGTAAGGCCCCTGTTACCAGTGGCGTGGCTCTTAGTCCACACGCCACTAGTAAGTCCTTTACTAGTGGCGTTTGTGTTAGTGGAGCACACCACTAGTAACCTCTGTGTATTAATGGCGTTCGATTTCGTCGTGCACGCCACAGTAATATGTATTATTAGTGGCGTGTTTTTTTACGTAGCACGCCACTAATTGCTACGTCCAATAATTGAGCGCCCAGCAATGTGCATATATGAGACATTCATCTCCTTCTTCTTCCTCCTCTCATTCACTTCTTCCTCCTCTCCCCTTATATTTTCTCCAACTTCCACATACCCCACTACACTAATTAAGCCCTATATATAGCTAGATCTACTCTCTCTCTCTCTCCTCCACCTCCTCACATGCATTGAATTCCTCTCTCTCTCTCCTCCATTACCACCAAATCTCTTTCCTCCAAATCATCTCTCTCCCTCTCATCACCACCATCACCACCACCTATAGCCGGCCTCACTCGCTCTCGATCAATCGACGTCTCGGTCCTCTTCGTCCCTAGCTAGCTAGGTGAGAATTAAGTTCGAGGGCATGCATCGTTGTCTATTTAATTGAATGAAATGAAATATACATTGTTGTGGATCGATATGCGCATATGTGAGATGATGGTAATTGTATATCGAACCATATATATCGTTATGTCGATGATCGCCTTTGTTATTGCTTGTGATACCGGTCATCAAGCCGAGGCAACAACTCATTGTAGTTGCTCCATGTGTTTTTTTCAAGGAATATATATGAGTTGCCAATGTTTTTGACAAAATATTGATTCGTCAACGTTTTGTCAAATTTCTGGCACACTCGATTTGTGTCATTTTTAGCAAAGGTCATGCCGAAATTTTCTATGACCTTCTTGGTTTTAATCCTTTTTCTTAAATCTTATAGGGATCGATCGAACGATATCATGGATCGAAGTATGAATGGGTTCTTAAAGTTTGCCGTGGAAGATATGGAGCGAAGGGGTGGCAAGGAGATATGTTGTCCGTGTCGTGATTGTAAAAACATGCATATGTTCACGCCCCGTTCTGGCTCTGTGAAGGCGCACTTGCTCCGACGGGGTTTCATGGATGGTTATACACTGTGGACAAGTCACGGTGAGGAGGATGAGGATGTTGCCGACGTCGAAGGGGCGACAGATGAAGAAGCGGGAAATGAATACCCGGAAGATGAAGGGATGGAGCACCAAGAGGCGCCCGGACATGATGAAGAGGCCGGACATGACGACGATGTCAGACACGATGAAGATGCCGAAGCGGCGGACACCCAGGACACGCTGGCCGCAATGGTGCAGGACCCTCATGTTCAAGAGTTGATTGTGAAAAAGACGACTAACGAAAGAGCTACTCTTAGAGAGGCTGCCAAGTTTGCGAAACTGGAGAAAGACTCAAAAACTCCATTGTATGATGGTTGTGATCCCCAGCACACCCGCCTCAACGTCACGCTCAAACTTTTAGACATCAAGGCAAAATACAAGAGCACGGACGCAAGTCTCGATGCGACATTGGAGTTTCTACATAAAGTTTTTCCCGAGGGGAACGTGTTGCCTAGTAGTATCGATGAGGCCAAGAAGGTCATGTGCCCTCTTGATTTGCTGCACATGAGATACCACGCGTGCGTCAATGACTGCATCGTTTATCGGAACGAGCAGGAGGACCTAACAGAGTGTCCAGAGTGCGAGGAACCCCGATACAAGCGGGGAAAGAAAACTCCTCAGAAGGTTGTATGGTACTTTCCGCTCATTCCCCGTTTGCAGCGTCTATACGCAAACAAGAAGGAAGCAAAGCTCATGCGTTAGCACAAAGATAGGAAGATGGTGGGTAAAGACGATGGCGTGCTGAGGCACCCTGCAGATGGTTGCCAGTGGAAAGCACTCGACTGTGAATACCCCGAATTCGGAGGAGAAGCAAGGAATATCAGGTTGGGTTTGAGTACGGACGGACTCAATCCTTTTGGCAACCAGAGCAGCACACACAGCACCTGGCCCGTGTTTGTATGGTTCTACAACCTCCCCCCTTGGCGCTACATGAAGCGGAAGTATGTACACATGGTTATGCTAATTCAAGGGCTGACACAACCGGGGAACGATATTAACCTGTATCTCGAGCTATTGAAGGAGGAGCTAGACACATTATGGGCTGATGAAGGGGTCCCCACCTGGGATGCCAACGAACGAAACCATTTCCCTATGAGAGCTGCGTTGATCACGACGGTGCAAGACTACCTCGGTTATGGATATGTCTCCGGCCAGGTGTGCCACGGACACTTCGGATGTGTTAAGTGTATGGATGATACAACTTATCTCCAGCTAAAACCCGTGGGCGGCTCTCAAAAAACCGTGTTCATGGGGCATCGAAGGTGGCTTCACAAGGATGACGAGTGGAGAAGTCGTCCAGATCTGTTCGACGGTACAACTGAGGCTCGCTTAAAGCCACGTAAGAGGAGCGGAGAAGAAATCTATCGGCTGTTGAACAATTGGAAAGAGTGCCCTAAGCCGGGAAAGAAGCGGAAGGCCCCTAAGCCGCTGTCATAGAAAAGGAAGTCTGTTTTTTGGGGCTTGCCTTACTGGCCAGTCCTCGATACACCTCATTGTCTTGATGTCATGCATATCATGAAGAATGTCTGTGAGAGTTTGCTTGGTACCCTGTTCGACATGCCGGAAAAGACAAAAGATGGGCCGAAGGCAAGGCAAGACTTGAAAGACCTCAACATAAGGGATGAGCTGCACGCTGACCAGGAGGAGACAGTTACGCACAAGAATGTTTCAAAATTCGATGATTCATGTCCCCCCGCTTGCTTCACTCTAGATCCGAAGGAGCTCGATCAAGTTTTCAAGTGCCTCGAAGGTATCAAAGTTAGTTCCGGGTACTCGGGGAGCATACGCAGATATCTAGACGTGAAGAAACATAGGGTGTCCGGGATGAAGTCTCATGACTGTCACGTGATGATGACACAGATACTTCCGGTTGCACTTAGAGGGATAATGGACAAGCACGTCCACGAAACACTTCTTGACCTCTGTAATTTTTTCGATGTCATCTCTCAAAAGTCGATCAGTTTGCAGCGTCTCGCAAGGCTACAGGAAGAGATCGTTGTCATACTATGTGAGCTTGAGATCTACTTCCCGCCCGCATTCTTTGACGTTATGGTACATCTGTTGGTCCATGTTGTCCCGGAGATCATCGACCTAGGACCGGTATACTTGCATAACATGTTCCCGTTCGAAAGGATGAACGGGACAATCAAGGGTTTCGTTCGTAACAGGGCCCGCCCGGATGGAAGCATCATCCAGGGCTTTCTGACGGAGGAGTGCATCGCGTTTTGCACGGATTACATGGAAGTCAAAAAATCTATCGGTCTGCCCGTTAATAAGCACGTTGGCAGGCTCGAAGGAGTAGGTCACTCGGTTGGGAAGAGGGATTTGCATGTGGACTTTGATACACCGAACCGACGTGACGACTTCAACAGAGCGCACACAGTAGCGTTACAGCACCTAGAAGTGGTCATCCCTTGGGCGGAGAAGCACGAGAGAACATTAAGAAAAAAGTACGCTGACCTTGGGCAACCGAGGACCGATGACCAAATCAAGAGAGAGCACAACTCCTCCTTCGCGGCTTGGTTCAAAGAGCGCATTCAGAAGAAGCCATTGCCAGCGAGTGATGACAGAGCAAAGATCATCTTCGCCTTGGCACATGGCCCCATATGCAATCTCGTGACTTATCAAGCATATGATATCAACGGATACACATTCTATACGGAGGCCAAAGACAAGGATAGTGATTACCAGAACTCGGGGGTGACGATGGAGGCCTTGACCGGTAATGTAAAGGACAGATACTATGGCAGGCTCGAAGAGATCTGGGTACTTGACTACTCGGGAGAGGTCAAGATCCCCATGTGCCGTGTCAGATGGGCGAAGAGTATCGTAATCGAAGACCGTTATTTCACTACAATGGTTATACCCTCAGCAAAGCCTACTGGGAATATGCGAGGAATCACCGCCCAGAATGAGCCGTGGGTATTAGCTAAGGACGTGGCCCAATGCTTCTACATAACCGACCCGACAAGGCCGAGCCGTGTTGTCATGAGGAGAGGCAAAAGGAGCATCGTCGGAATGGATGGAGTCGCTGACGTGGAAGACTTTGACCAATTTGGCGACCCAGCGGAAGAAGACGATGGTAAAAAATACACCACGAGAAGGAGCAGAACTACGTTACCTAAGACAGGCCGTCCCTTCAAAAGAAAGAGTCACGACGTGGGGCTAAAGTATACAAGGAAGACCAAGAAGACCAAGACGACCGTTGAGAAGATTGTGAAACGTTGACAAACTAGCTAGCAGCGGCAATTTCTCACATTATTGTATCTCTTTTGTATTTGCACTTAACCATTGATGTAATATCAAGTTGTATCAAGTCTATGCATATTACTATTAATGTCATATCAAGTTGTATCGAGACTTCATTAACATGTCTTTTTAAAATTCAAATACATAGAAATAAATTTAATGCCTGACAAATAGAAAATTAACACAAGGGGTTGGGTGTAGGCTGTCGAGATGAAGATGGTATCTTAGCATTATGTGTGGATGATAAATGCGTAATTAATGCTTATACCGTAGGCTGTTGAGAGTGATGAGAATTTCTGTAATTTATAGCTTGACATTTTCTTGTAACAGAACACAGAGCCATTTGGTGATACTGTTTTTATTTCATGTTGATGATTTGTGCTCAACATGGGATTACTGTATTCTATCTAAGTTCACTATGCATCAATATTTGAAATTTGAGGTTGGCTTATGAGGATTGGCTGCTGATGTCATTATGTGGTATAAAAGGGCCACATTACCAGTGGCGTTTTTGTCTACTAGTGCGCCACTAGTAACATTACTAGTGGCATGTGAGAGGATCAGCGCGCCACTAGTAACATTACTAGTGGCGTGTGCTCACGATCGGACGCCACTAATAATATCAGTTACTAGTGGCGTGCTACCGAACGCGCACGCCACTAGTAAGCTACTCCCAAATCCATTGCCAGCGCGCCTTAATTCCCAATGTCACGGACCCGGAATCCACATGTGATTAGGGGAAACGCGAAGTTGCCAAGGACCGAAGGACTCGTCAGCCCGGTGGCACGGTACCTGCGCCGTACGCACCGAGGCGGAACGATCCGACACCCGCCAAGTGCGAGCCAGCCGGAAGCGACTAATCTTCCCAGAACCACAAATAGATTCCAGATACCAGTGAAGGGGTAACACCGCGTGATAAGCCTGCGCTCCGCAATAGTCATAGGAGGACTAGAGCTCGGGATATGCATCCCCTCAACCTAACCTAGCCACGATGTGCGACTCTGGGCGGATCCAGCTCTGCTCTGCCGTCAGCGCGAGGCGTGGCGGTCGTAGGAGGCTTAGCAAGTACGGGACGAATCCCCTGGATCAACTCAACCCAAAGCTGCACAGGACTAGTGGTTCGCTCACCTCTGCCATCACGAAACGCAATCCTAGCACACAATACTACCGCTGCACAGTTGTCCACATACTTCATCACATACACGCATTGTACATGGACAACCACAAGTAACAACTCGGATATCACAACAAAGCTCTACAAGTACAATATTAATAGTAACTACCCACGATGGGGCAACACATTACGTCATTCGGCCATAACCGAAAACATATCCGAGTACGGAGAAGTTAAACGACAGTGGAAACAGGGTAAATGAGTCCCACAGCGGTACAGTGACCGCTGACCCAAAAGCTACAATCTATCCCATGAGTCGAACACAACCGAGGAAACGCAATTTCAGGCATCGTCAAAATAGTCTTCGACCACCGGCTCACCTGCAAGCTCCAGGAGTAACCTGGGTGAGTACGAACGTACTCGCAAGACTTATTCGTGCTTGATTAAATGTCCTACTCATACTAGTACAACAACAATTAAACATGAATGCTTCTCAGAGTAACAATAGACAAACTAAGAACATAACATTAACAAGGAGAAATAAAGGCGGACTAAGTAACAGTATTGCTCAGGAATACAAACAAACTGCAACCAATTCACCACGAGCTCAAATCATCCAATCCAATTAGGGCAGCCCCTAAATCAAAATCCACTAACGACAACTCAACCCCTGCAGGCATAGTGAGTGCATAACAGTTTGGAGGTAGCGAGCCTCTCAAAGTGCATGGAGTCTTACCTCAACTATCCTCAGTGTTGATTCTCGCTAGCATTCCAACCCACATTTATTCGACCACCCTGGATCGTCCCGGCAATGCAACTGCTACGGGAAGTATCGAGTGCTCCTCATGAGTCTTGTCATCAGATAACCCATAGCAGTGAGTCCGGCAACGACCATAAGGGTTTTCAACTTATCACATTTTCATTCCAATTAATCTCTCGGTCCGTTACCGGCAGAACAACCACCATGGGAAAATATCGAGTGCTCTTCACCTGGAGGTTGCAAAGCTCCAGTGACCGAGTCTTACCATCAGGTAATCCAGATGTGGGGAGTCCGGCAACGACCACGCGGTAATAAGGGATGGTGACACACTGGAGATAGGGTTGGTGCAGCGACCAAACTCTTCTCACTCCTGGGTCGCCATCACCCGGCATTTAACACCAACCGTACCCATTGTGCACGCCCTCGGCTCTCCCAACTCACTTAGCAATTTAGTTGAAGAGTCATCAGATGTTCTCAACCTAGGACACATCCTACACATACTAGTGTGCTCAACCTCATACGTGACATACAAGTAATCATTCACACATAAGCACACATAAACAGTGCATACACAAGAGTACGGGAAGTAAAAATGCAACAAGCTCTGCTTGCCTTGGCCGTCGGATTCCTGATCTTGCGTGAGGTCGTGAGCCTGGTGGTCTCCCTCTTCGAGTCCTGTTGTGAACGATTCGAAGTGCCGGAAAGAAACGGTAAAAGAAAACCATAAGACTCAGCATGTATGCATGATGAATGGATAATGCTAGATGTAAGTGTCTACGGTGGTGTGTGAATGTGCATAACTCTAGGTCGACTGACCCGGTCCAGGCGTTAGGTTAAATCGACCTGTCGTTAACCTACCACGTTGTTACCCTACCATGCATGCATGTCAAGTTATAGTGTAGCAGGTATTTAGGGTTAACGCCGTTAGCGGCGGGGTGGGATGGCAGATCCTATTAAGTTAGTATTGTGAAAGTGGTTTTTAAGCTGTAGGTTCGAAGCGACTAGGATCAGATGGGTTAGAGCGTCGATAGACAGATTAGGGTTTCTATCGACAAATTAGGGTTTTGTGCATAGATTAGGGTACTTAGGAACTAGCGAGCGCTTGAGTGTGCGATACCAGATAAACCTAGATACTGGTCCTACCGAACGTGCATGTTAAGGTTCATACGGAATTAGGTTAAGGTTACGTTGCGGAGTTATTTATGCATGCGTGCTCACTGGGGTAGTGTCGGGTTAGGGTTAAAGGTGGTGGTTCCTAGTAGGTGATCATATCACTAAGGTGGATACCTCAGAAGTATGCGGGGACGCGACTCTAATGCCACAGCAAATCAATGGAATCGGAGCTACCGTCGAAGCATTAGGGTTTGTTGAGGAATCGCGCATGAAATAGGATGAACTAGGGTTTACACCAAAATGGTCGGAGTTGCAATTGAATTTCTGGAAATTGTGTTTGAACTAGATGGTAGAACATTCCCCAAGGATTCTAGAACTACCAAACTTGTTCGATTCGGAGTTAGGGTTGCCACGCTAGCGTGGATCGACGATCGATAGTTAAACCGGGGATCAAAATACTTCGACTCTAGTGGACCTACAATGCCTGTGCTCAAACTGAAGTTTTGATTCGACCAAATCGTATAGATTTTCATGAGGTTTCCAAATATATAAATTTTATCGCAATCGGAGCTACGGTTTGAAAGATATGGCCGTTTGAATTTCATCGGAAAACCTAACCCTAATCTAACGAATCCCTAAATGCTAGGTGCACCCGAGGCTACCCTCTCCCTCTCTCTGCTACACTGGCTCAAACACTAAACTCACCCGAGAACTTACCCACTAAACCACCCTCATAAACTTGCCCTATTGACATGTGGGGCCGGCCTGCAGTGCTGACTGGGCCATTGGGGCCAACCGAGAGGCGCCACGTCGGCCCTCTACCTCTCACTCCCTCTTCTCTCTCACCTACCCTCTCTCTCTCTTTGGCCGACCGGGGCAAAGGTAGCAGGCGGCGGCGCCCTCGCCAGAGGTCTCGCCAGAACTGGCCAGGAGCCACAGTAGAGCTCGGGGAAGAGGGGGAAAAGAAGAGGAGCTCACCCGGGTTGCAATGCGTGGCTAGGCGACGACAAGGAGGACCGGAGGTGAGCTGACGGCGGTCGGGAATGGCGCTGGAGCTCGGTCACCGGCGGTGGAGGTCCTTGGGGCTTGGATCTGCGGTGAGGAGGAGACGGGGTGATTAGGGGAAGGGAGAAGAAGCTCGGGGGAGCGGAGATCGAGCTCGGGAGGCACCGGAGTAGCCGAGAGATCTCGCCGGAGTTGTTACCGGAGCCAGAGAAGAAAAGGGCGGCGAGGTTTGCTCGGGAACGGTCCTGCAAGAAAAAGAGGAGGGGGAGGATCAGGGAGGAGTGGGGATGCTCAAGGGCTAGGGAGAGGGAGCTACCGGGCACTGAGGAAGCGGCCGGGGCTCGCCGGAGTGCGGCCGGAGACGAGGACGACGGTGGCGCAGAGGGCTCCGGCACGTGAGAAGCAAAGGAAGGGGGCTAGGGTTTTCGGGCAGAGGGGGAGCAAGGGCTGTCGGAAGAGGCTTTAAATGGGGCGGCGCACTGGTCGGGAGGGCGGTCGGAGCGGGGCACCGCCCGCCCCGGCGAACAGGCGGCGGCGACGTGGCCGTGGGGTGCCGACAGGCGGGCCCCACACTGCGGGAAAGAGGTGGGGGAGGCGGCAAAGTCTGGAGGCGTTTCCTGGGAGGTGGAGGCGGAAAGGGGGATTGGGGAGGCGGATTTTGGGGGCTGCGGGGCTAGGTGGGCTGGCCCGCTCGGGCGGTATGGGCCTCGGCCCATACGCTGGCCCCTTTCTGTTAATTTTCTTTTTAATTTCTTATCAACAGCACACTGTTTGCGTCATTTTATGTGCAAATATGGCTTCAAAAATTATGAAATTTTTAGGGGAGGTTTAAAGCATTACAAGAGACCTACTGTAGGGATTTGAGGTGATTTGGGGCTAATTTGCCATAGGTTCCAGTGCAATCCCAATTCCTGACCTAATTTAAGTTTGCGATGCAACTTGGTCTTGTGGTCCTTCAAAATATTTCCAAATTTCACCAGTATGTTCGAAATGGGTTATGGGGCCCACTGTGAAGTTTTTAGGTCTTTTAGGAGTAGGGTCGACCCCATTTCAATTCAAGCTTTTACTAGGACTTCGAAGTGGATCTGAAATGCAGTCGAGTCCTCAACCCTTCCGGAACCTCGAATATCTAAGTGGGACTAGGGTTTGCATGATCGGTGCCAAACAATATTGTGTGGCAACTTTTCATTCACAGGGGCTTGACCTAATCGGCATATTACGAGTTGATCCTCCTTCTCCCATTGTTTTCTAGCCCTAAGTTTGAATGACGATGTAAGGGGGCTCGGGAGGAGAACTCCGGGGAGAAGAGAGGGAGGTTAGCCTGGTGATTCATCGAAAGGGGGGGGGAACCACTGATCCTTCCACCTGCTAGTGTTATCGTCGATGTCACGTGATACTTCAAATAAATTGATTGGTGTTTGCAACAATCTCGCACCGGGGATGAGATATGCACATATTCTATAAAGTTTCTTCTTATCGTATTTTAGTTTAAATACGGTGTGTGTAATGTGGGATTTACATGCATGAATATGATGACATGTATGCATGAATGCGAGGCAAACCCTAATTGTCGAACCTGGGTATTACACCCAAATTCCTTGCGCGGTTGCGCCTCTTCTTCCCAAATCCCTCGCCCTCGCGCCTCTTCTTCCCGAGAGCCACTGCCGCCATCGCTCCCTCCCTCCCGCCCCCTCCCGCTCCCTCCCTCCCGCAGGTCCTTCTCGCCGGTCCCGCTCCCTCCCTCCCGCCCCCTCCCGCTCCCTCCCTCCCGCAGGTCCTTCTCGCCGGCCCCGCTCCCTCCCTCCCGCCCCCTCCCGCTCCCTCCCTCCCGCAGGTCGCCGACGAGCCCTTCCGCCACCGAGATCCTCCCGCCGCTGTGTTGCCCCCGCCGCCGAGCCCTCCGCCACAGAGATCCTCCCGCCGCTGTGTTGCCCCCGCCGCCGAGCCCTCCGCCACCGAGATCCTCGTCCTCGTCGAGGCCTAGAGCAGCATCGGTGTAGTCCCACGAAGCACAATCCTCCATCCTCTTCCATAAACGGAGACATAGGTAACTGGTGTTCTTTGGGTGTTCTGTAGTTCTTTGCTTACTGCACATGAGACGAGCTTTATAGTTCTTTTGCCTTCTCGTGGTAGTTTACAATATTAGCATTTGGATTCATGAGAGTCTGTAAGATTAGTTCAGTGATAACCATGTTGACATGCTAGCTTCTTAATCAGCACACTTGGGTGATTCCCTTTTTATATGACACTAAGGCCACACTAGTTAGTAGATTAGTTTAGTGACAAGCTTGTTGACACTGCTAGCTTCTAAATCAGTCACATTTCGATGATTCATTTACTATATGACATTGAGGCCACACTAGTCAGTAGATAGTTTAGTGATAAGCAAATCTTTTAGGTCAATTGATATGATCAGTAGGTTAGTTTAGTGTGGATCTTTTTCTGTTTGCTCCATTTCTCTTTTCTATATTTCAATAATTGAGGAATCTTAGACTTGGTTCAATTAGGTAATTTATACCATGATAACAGAATTGATTGACATAATTGACATCTCTTAAATCTTTAGTCTCAGATTTTGTGAAGATTAAAATGGATGGAAATAAATCAAAAAATAATTGAGCTATATTACATAATTAAGCTAATATCTTAGGCTTCTTTGGCAGATTAGGACTGTAGTTTAAAAAAAGTATGTCTACAATTGTTAATGAGCTACGCACTTACACAATCCCATTTTTTAGAAGTATTTCAATGTTCTTATGCTAGATTTGTAAGATTGCTTGGTAGCGGTACATATGCATTGTACTAGTGGTCATATCCAGTTCATTTTTCTTGGCAAGTTGCAATATTTTGTGTGTTCTCCACAGATGTAGAAAATTTTAACTAAACCATGCTAGATGAGCTTTGTTTAGTTGCTGCTGGTTTAAATGCTTCTCTAACAGTCTTGGGTTATTTAGCTTCCATCTTTTTTGTTATCTCGATTCTGATTTATGCTTTATGTCACTATAGATAATAATGTTTAGTGTTGCACTCTGCTATCATGCTTGTTGTGCATAATAAGTATTAGAATTCCACCATGTTGTAATGTCAAATGCAATAGAATTTGAAGTATATTATGTGATGTAACATTTGAGATAATGTTAGTAGTAATTAAATGTCTAAATATATACATTTGTACTTGAGGAAATCCGTTCGATGGCACTGAATCATATAGATTACATTTTGCATGGATATTCACCTCTGCAAACTATATTCAGATATATTAATGCGAGCTTATGATGTACAGGTGAGGTCTTACCCCAGGCGTGCCTCCACCCCGACCATCGAGGTAGTTATAATGTGGTACCGGCCATCGAGTCGAGGGCGGAAGAATATGTTTTGTGTGTGATTTTCCGGCCATCGAGCCGAGGCAACAATTTGTTGCTCGCGATGAAGTTTCTCGCGCTGTGTGTTTTCTTCTTTTTGCAGGGAATATACATGAGTGCCAATGTTTTGGCGAAATGTTGATTCGTCAATATTTCGTCAAATTTCTGGCACTCAATATGTCCCATTTTTAGCAAAGGTCATGCCGAAATTTTTAATTTTTTTAAAGCACATATTTGTAGTAATATCAGTTAGTCTGGAAAAGATGCAGATACTAAAGGATTATACTGGTGAAAAGTAAAGTGTTAGTTATTGATCGATCAAATTATTCTTTTTGTCCCATTATTAAACTATTGCTTCCTACATACTTGGTTTGAAGATCGCAAATAGTTGATTGATAACACAATAAGTTTGTTATATTTTTAACATTTGTCTTACAATTTAATTTTTAGTTCGAATATGTCCAGAAACAACCCCACCGTGGCCTCTTCTTCGCGGACGACACGTACGGGCGACGAAGCCCTAGCTCCGCTGTCGCGTAATGATGAAGGTCTGGACACCGTCGGTGCATATACGGACGCGCAGGAGTACACAACGACTAATAATGACGAGTCCGGCGCCGGCACCTGTCCTGAAGATGCAACCGATCGCGACGAAGGGACCGGCCCGGGGGACCAGGCTGGAGAACCCAAGAAGCAGCGGAAGCCTAGGTCTCGAAACAGGATTGGCACTGATAGGATCGTGGTCAATCGAGTGGACGCCGACGGTCTACCTGTTAGTCCGAAGAAGGCCGCTCAACACTACAGTAATGCCCTAGGATGCATCCTCCGAGAAACCGTGAACATCAATGAAAGCAACCTGAGGGCGAATGACAAGAAGGAGGTGCGAACTCTCCTCATTGGGAAGCTCCACGGTAAATTCAAGTTCCCGGATGAGCACGAGTCCCAAGAGCATGACACCCTGGTAAACAATAGAGCCATCAGCAAGTTCTCCAAGCTTTTGAGTAATTGGAAATCGAAGGCCAAAAATGAATACCTTGACAAAGATTACGAAACCGAGGTCCGTAAGGTGTGGCCTTCGATTTCTGAAGGGGACTGGAACCTTTTCAAGCAGCACTGCCAGACCCCTCAAGTCAAGGAGTACGAGAAATGGGGGCACGATATGCGAGCAAGGAACTTAGGTAACCACACCCTCGGAAGCCGTGGTTACCCAGGTAAGAAGCCCAAGTGGGAGAAGCAGGATGCTTTAATGGCTGCGGCGGGCGTCCCAAACCCGTTCAGGGAATTCCAAGAACCGCGTGGACATGATTTCATCAGGGGCCGATACAAATTTAATAAAGAGACCGGGGAATGGGAAACGGATGACAAAACGAAGAAAGTCGAGGAACTCCTGGTAATTAATTAACCCGCTTAATTCTATTTATCCTAATTAAGTCAATTTTTTTTCCAAGTAGTCACGTTTCTATATGGTTCACGTTCCTATTGCAGCGAAAGCATCATGCGGAACCTCAAAGCTCCCAGGAGTCCTCGGCCAGGTGGGACGACCCTCTTAACCGGTCAATCAACGAGGCCCTCGGCAAGGACCCATTAGCGAAGCCGGCTCATGGTCGTGTGCACGGCGCCGAAGTCAGTGCCAAATGGGAAACATATTATCCCGAAGACCGTGAGCTTGCAAGGCAGAGAAGGAGAGCCGGCCGGGCTACTTTAGAAACAAAAATAGCCGAAATGAGAGAAGAAATGGCGAAAGAAATCGAGGTCAAAGCCAAAGCCATGGCGAAAGCCCAAGTCCAGGAAATGTGGCCCGAGCTAATTGAGGCCGTCAAGCTCAGTTTAGCATCGGGGCAAACAGTACCACCACCAGGCGCCGTCACATCGGCGCCGGCTAATGTCAATTTAGAGAAAGAGCCACGGCCCGATGCACTTCATAGCAGCCCCTCTGTCTCTTTCATGGGCCACAGGTCGTCAACGGCTGATATCGATGCCCTCACGGTAAGCGTCGCCGGCTCAACAAACACGTTCTTCCATGCATGGTTTCGTTGTTCGGATCTCTAACATCGACGAGGCGTACATGTTTCGCAGGAAGACACTCCGTGCACTCTCCACGCCATGGTGAACGGTGAAATGGCGCTGGTTGCAAAGGGCTTAGTCATTCTCCCCAAACAGAAGGTGATGCACACCGTGCGGTTGCCAAGCAACGTGGTTAGGGTTTCTGTGGTTAGGGTGACACCCGGCTACGAAGATGTGGATCCTCCTATACAACCTGAAGGGGCGGAGACACAGATGAAACTCATAGATTGCAGGAATTGGACCCTCAGGTGGCCGAAGACACAAATTGCTTTGGGCGGGACCACCCCATGCGAAACACCCTCGTCGTCGGCGATCCCTGGCAGCGTCACTCAACAAGGACCATCTCCTTTGGGTGATCATGATGAGGCCGCGGAGGAACAGGAGGGACAGGAGGACGTCGATCAGTACTTCAATGATGACTATGTCATGCCTCCTCCCGAAATAGAACGTGATGTTCCTTGCCAGAGGAGTCTGTTTAATGAGACGCCGCCAGCCGACACAGAGGAGCAACTACCCAAAAAAACCGAAGCTGACTCTGAACACAGTCTTTAAGGCAACCAAAGACGCGATGGGCGGTGATCCCCCGGCCCCAGAAACCAAAAAGAGGAGAAAGCGGCTTGCTAAGAAAGATTACAAGGACGCTGCCAGCCAGCCTGTTCAGAATATCTCGGTCCAGGCTAATAAATCCTCGGGATCTAGCCAAACAGAGGGTCGTCATCCTCAATGGCGGGCGTTCCATATCCCTGGCGAACCCATCGTACCGACGGATATGTACGACACCCTCCCGTTCGAAATGAGGATTCTGCATGACGACATTCTCGCTAGGGAGAGGCAGGCTCGTTCGCTTCGAGATCAAGATCTGCCAGTTTTCACGGTGCAAGTGCCACCGGGTTTCGACTTCGTCGAAGATTTCCCGGCTGACAAGTTCTATCTGCGTTTCGAGGAGATCTTCAACATGTTCAACCTCCTCTGCCTCGACCCATCCTTACTCCGCCTATGGGCGCTTCATGAAGGCAGAGTGGCCAGACTCGAGAAGGAGCAGGATGTCGCGGTAGCGGACCCTTACCACATGCACGAGAACAACCTTCGCAACCCTCAGGGGTTTGAAATTGTGAAGAGGTACATTTCAGACTTCATGGTTGCGAATAAGGAGAAAGACTGCCTTCTCGTGCCCTACCTTCCCCTGTAAGTCGTTCGCTAGCCCCAATATGCCTTCGTAGATTTCCCTTATGCTTGCACGTACCAAGGTTTGACGATATTGGTCTGTTCAACTGTTTGCGCAGGAACCACTGCATCCTCATCGTTGTATCCCCGAAGTATTCCCATACTTATTTCTTGGATTCGATGAGAAGCGAGAAGAAAGACTACACCTCCGTGAAGCAGCTTCTAGATGAAGCTCTATTCGAGTATAATTACAGGGGAGGACACACCATCGAGAAATACAGAAAGAAGAATAAACTTGGCCTGCCACGCTTCGGCCACAACACCGACTTCTGTTGCATGCAGCAGCCGAAAAAACAGCGTGATGTGCGACTACTACGTCATCCACCACATGGAGCGGTATGTACGTGCACGAAAAACCTTCACAGACCATGCTGACATCACCAAGTGGGGGAAAAGCCTGCAGCAACTCTCAGGAGATTGCAAAGACGAGTTCCGACGCATCCAGGAGAAGTTTGCGAGCATCATCAACCAGGATGTCGTCGACGCCACCGGGATCTTTAACGGCGGCGCATCAACTCCGGAGGAGCGAGAGGCTCGCTTAAAGGGACAGGCTAACGACATACCGCACTTGTACAAGTCGGTAGCAGACGCTCGCCGCGCTAGTTCCGAATACAACCGAAGCGAGCACTAGCTAGGTTAAACGAGAGTGACGATGATGGGCTTGTTGTGTATATGCACATTGTCGTTATGTTAACGTTTTACCAAACTCGACTATTTTCTTTTTCAGATGCATAGTTTGTATATTGAGAGTTTATTTTCCTTAGATTTATTTTCCTTTCTTCTCCTTAATTTCTAATGTTTTTTGTAATCCAACTTTAAGCATGAAAAAGAGGCCTGACCTGAGAACTAGATAGGTTTAGCACCGTCGCCCTGCCGAACTGCTGCCACGGCAGCAGAAACGGCGGTTTCCGCTGCCGCGGCACCAAACTACACACCATTGTCCTGTCGCACTGCTGCCGTGGCAGCAGAAATGGCGGTTTTTGCTGCTGCGGCAGCCTCTGCACCACCGTCGCCCTGCCGCACTTCTGCCGTGGCAGCTGAAACGGCTGTTTTTGCTGCCGCGGCAGCCTCTGAACGACCGTCGCCATGCTGCACTGCTGTCGTGGCAGCTGAAACGCGGCAGCCCCTGTACCACCGTCGCCATGCCGCACTGCTGCCGCGGCAGCTGAAACGAAGGTTTCGGCTGCCGCGGCAGCAATGGCTGCCGCGGAAAATTGCTATTAGTGGCGTGTTGGCAAGTAGGGGCGCCACTAGTATAAATATTACTAGTGGCGTGTGAACCAGGGAGCACGCCACTAGTAAGTAGAAGGAATATTTTTTTTAACCTCGAATAATTGCTATTAGTGGCGTGTTGGGAAGAATGGGCGCCACTAGTATGAATATTACTAGTGGCGTGTGAACCAGGGAGCACGCCACTAGTAAGTAGATGGAATATTTTTTTAAACTCGGATAATTGCTATTAGTGGCGTGGCGGGCAAGAGGGGTGCCACTAATGAGTTTTATTACTAGTGGCGTGGGCTAGAAGGGGCACGCCACTAGTATATTGCTTACTAGTGGCGTGTGGGTGGGAGCACGCCACTAGTATGTGTGTTACTAGTGGCGTGTGGACAGCACGCCACTAGTAACCAATTACCAGCGGCGTGATACTAGTGGCGTGCCACCCACACGCCACTAATAGCAAAAATGGCACGCCACTAGTAGGCTTTCCTGTACTAGTGTTGCTTTGTTTAGTTGGAAAGATAGAAGTTGAATTTATCTAGATTCGTGTAACATTTCTTTAAGAATTAGCACATGGGAGGAATCATTATGGTTTAAACAAGGATAACCGAAATCTTATGTGTGAGCCTTGCAAATGCATTGAACCAAGTTAAAGAAAATCTAGCAAAAATTTCTGAGCATATAAATTTGCAATTTTTGGAACTAAGGTTACAAGGCTATAGCATTTTCAAATATGCAACCTCTTGCATTAGCTCCTAGGACTTTAATCCTAGCAAATATAACATGCAAAAGTCTGCATAGGTATTTACTAAACACACCCCAAAATCCACCTGCTGCCTGCCCACCTCTCACTGAAATGAAGCAGCTCGGAGGAGCTCCAGAGGGACCGGACCGGCTGCTGAGGGACTTCGGCTTGGACCTGAGCAAGAGGGGAGGAGAAGAGGTGAGGGGAGAAGGAGAGGAATGCGGAAAGGGGGAGGAAAGGGAGAGGGGCTGACTCACAGGAAGCAGCGGCGCAAGTTCGCCGGAGCTGCGGCCGGAGCGACGGCCGGAGCTGGAGAAGACGGCGCCGGCTGGAGAGCTGCGCACAGGAGGAGAAGAAAATGAGGGAAGGAGTTGCGGGGAGAAGAAAAAGAGGGGGGGGAAGGGCCCTGGCGGTTTTTATATGGAGGCCGGCGAGCTCTCCACGGAGACTCCACCGCCCTCCGTCCCCAACCTCTGGCCTTCACAAAATGGCCGCTCACCCTCTCTGGACTCTCCCGGAAATCAATCCGGAGTCCAGCCAGAATCCGGGCTCACCCGGAGGTTCATCCCGGAGGCTCCGGATGGGACCTTCGGTTGCACCGGGATCACCCAAATGCTCTTTGGACTCCCTCGGAAAATGGCTCGGAGACCATCCGGAATTTCCGGACAGCCCGGAGATTCAGCTCGGAGGTTCCGGATCGAACCTCCAGCCGGGCAAACTCTCGCTCAACCCTCTCTGGACTCATCCGGAATTTAGTCCGGAGACTAACCCGGAATCCGGACGACTCGGAAATGCAACCCGGAAGCTCCGGATTGAATTTCCGGTGGAACCGACTTTCTTCTCTGGACTCATCCAGAAGTTAACTCGGAGGCCACCCGGAATCCGAGCATCCCAGAGGTTCCGCCCGGAGGTTCCGGACCAACTTCCAGATGAACACAGAGAGCTAAAGCCTGTACATAAAATTATTGTCGGAATATAGGACCAAAATAAGTTTGAGTCTTGGTGGTTGTCCAAATAAGTTGATTGGTGTTAATTTATAAAAATTGAGTTTTAAGGATGAGATATGTACATATTCTATAAAACATAACTGTTCAATATTCAAGTTTATGCAAAGGTTGTGCGTGGATGATGCCATGTATGCATGAAGAAACGCAAGAACTTATTTATAGGATAGAATGGGTGTTACAAAACCTACCCCCCTTAAAAAGATCTCGACCCGAGATCTCTAACGTTCGGCAAACAAAGATGGAAACTCGCTTCTGAGCCAAACTTCGCGTTCCCACGTAGCTTCATCTTCGGTATGGTTGTTCCATTGCACCTTGAAGAACTTGACGGCACGGTGACGGGTTTTGTGCTCAGATTCATCGAGAATGCGCACTGGATATTCCCGATAGGTGAGGTCTTCGCGTAGCTCTTCTATCTTAGGATTGGTCTTCATTTCAGGGATACGATGACAAGCTTTTAGCTGGGATATATGGAAAACATCATGTATCTTGGACAGCGAGGGAGGTAACTCTAATTGGTAAGCTACGGTTCCTCGCTTGGCCAAAACTCTATATGGACCGATGTAACGGGGAGCTAGCTTTCCTTTTACTCTGAAACGATGAACACCTTTGAATGGTGTAACCTTGAGGGAAACGCTGTCTCCAGCTTGAAACGTAACTTCTCGGCGGCGAGGATCAGCATAACTCTTCTGCCTTGACTGAGCTTCTCGAAATCGTTCCCGAATAAGGCGAACTTGAGCTTCAGCTTCCTTAATGGCATCCGGTCCAAAGAATTGTCTCTCACTGGTCTCGGACCAGTTGAGGGGAGTTCTACACCTTCTACCATAAAGCACGTCGAAGGGTGCCATACCAAGACTTGCTTGGTAGCTGTTGTTGTAGGCAAACTCCGCATATGGCAAACATTTCTCCCAATTGGAACCAAAAGTGAGAGCACAAGATCTCAACATATCTTCAAGGATTTGGTTTGTCCTCTCAACTTGACCTCCAGTTTGGGGATGGAAAGCTGTGCTAAAGGATAACGAAGTTCCCATAGCTTCGTGCAGACATTTTCAGAACCAATTGGTAAATTGGGTGCCTCGATCTGAAACGATCCTCACGGGGACACCATGGAGACAAACAATTCGGGCAATATATAGCTCAGCTAACTGACTCACCTTATGGGTGGTCTTCACAGGAATGAAATGAGCCACCTTAGAGAGGCGGTCCACAATTACCCAAATTGCGTCGTTGCCCTTAGGAGATTTTGGTAAGCCTACCACGAAATCCATACCAATCTCCTCCCATTTCCACGCGGGAATAGGGAGTGGTTGAAGCATGTCTGCTGGTCTCTGATGCTCAGCCTTCACCCGACGACATACGTCGCACTTGGCAATAAAACGGGCAATTTCTCGCTTCATTCGAGTCCACCAAAATCGGCGGCGAATGTCTTAGTACATCTTCGTGCTACCAGGATGAAGGGATAGCGGGGAGTTATGAGCTTCATGGAGGATTAAATCCTTTAGTTGCTGGTCCTTGGGCACCACGAGTCGTTTTCCAAACCAGAGGACTCCATTCTCATCTTCGGTGAAGCAAGAAGTGGCACCATTCTTCACTTTCTCCCTTAACTTCTGCATACTAGCATTTTGGGCTTGTGCGGCCTTGATTTGATCTTCCAAGGATGGTTTCACCTCCAGGACAGCGAGAGAACCTTGTTCAACCATCTCGAGATTGAGTCGCTGAAATTCCAAGTAGAGCAGTGGTTGTTGCTCAAGAATTGAGGTATTGTTGCAATAGGCTTTCCGGCTAAGTGCGTCGGCGACAACGTTGGCCTTGCCGGGGGTGTAATTTAAACCCACATCGTAGTCCTTAATGAGCTCAAGCCATCTCCGTTGCCAAAGGTTCAGATCTGGTTGAGTAAATAAATACTTCAAACTCTTATGATCCGAAAAGATTTCGCAACGGGTACTGATGAGATAATGTCGCCAGATCTTGAGAGCGTGAACCACGGCTGCCAGCTCCAGGTCATGAGTGGGATAATTGGCCTCATGAGGGCGCAATTGACGTGAGGCATAAGCCACCACGCGACCCTCTTGCATGAGAACACACCCCAACCCATTCCGAGAAGCATCACAATAGACTTCGAAGCTCTTGTGAATATCCGGGAGGATAAGCACTGGGGCTGTGGTCAACTTCTTTTTGAGCTCTTGAAAACTTCTTTCACACTTGTCGGACCACACAAACTTATTATCCTTCTTCAACAATTCGGTCATTGGCTTTGCTATGGAAGAGAACCCTTCGATGAATCGACGGTAATAACCCGCCAATCCAAGAAAGCTGCGGATTTGGGTGACAGACTTGGGTTGCTTCCATTCTTGGACGGCTTGCACTTTTCTTGGGTCTACCGCGACACCTTCAACTGAAAGCACATGACCCAAGAATTCCACTTGATGCTTCCAAAATTCGCACTTTGAGAATTTTGCATAAAGACGATGCTCCCGGAGCTTGTCGAGCACCCTTCTCAAGTGGTCTTCATGCTCCGGTTCAGATTTGGAGTAGATGAGAATATCATCAATGAAGACGACTACAAACTGATCAAGATACTCTATGAATACTGAGTTCATGAGTTGCATGAATGTGGAAGGGGCGTTGGTCAAGCCGAATGACATGACGGTGTATTCGTATGACCCATAACGAGTGGTAAAAGCAGTTTTAGGAATGTCTTCAGATCTAATTTTTATTTGGTGGTAACCCAACCTGACATCGATCTTGGAGAAGACACATGCTCCGGATAATTGGTCAAACAAATCATCGATTCAGGGAAGAGGATACTTGTTCTTCACCGTGAGCTCATTTAACGGATGATAATCCACTACCATCCGCAAGCTCGAATTCTTCTTCTTCACGAACATGGCAGGACAACCCCACGGTGAGGAACTAGGCCTAATGAAGCCCTTGTCTTCAAGCTCTTTGAGTTGTTTCTTCATCTCTAACAACTCATTCGAGGGTATCCGATATGGACGCTTCGAAATAGGAGCAGTCCCAGGCGGAAGATCAATAATGAACTCCACAGCCCGGTCAGGAGGCATACTAGGCAATTCCTCAGGGAAAACATCTGGATACTCACATACCACGGGAACAAGCTCAAGTCCCTGATTTTGAGTGCTACCCACGGCGAAGAGATGCCCTAACGAGGATGGCGATACAAACTTCACTTCTTTGCCGGAGTTGGCGACAAAAGAAACCGACCTTTCGGCACAATCTATTTTTGCCTTGTGCTCGACCAACTAATTCATCCCTAAAATAACATCTAGCCCTTCTGATCCCAGAACTACCATATCGGCTAGAAATGCTTCTCTGCCAATTTCTAGCTTAACACCCTCGCAAACAAGCTCGGTCCTCAATTCCTAGCCGGGTGTTGCAACGATGAGAGGATGATGCAATGCTGATGATGGAACATGATTCTCATACGCAAATTTGCTGGATATAAAAGAATGAGATGCCCCGGAATCAAAGAGAACTATGGCAGGAGTTGAGTTGACGGGAAGCGTACCCAAAACCACATCTGGTGCTTCCTGTGCTTCCTCGGCAGTGACATGGTTCACCCTGCCACGGCCGGCAACTTGAGCCTTATTAGGAGTTGGACCCCTAACTTGAGGACCTGTACCTGACTGTCTTGGCTGCAACTTAGGGGCAAAAGCGTGCCCCGAGCGTGGACGAGGACAACGATTCGCGAAATGTCCCATATTCCCGTAGTTGAAGCACTGAACCTTACTCAGGTCAGGAGAAGACTGCGGCTGTCCTCCTTGAGGATGAGGTTGGAAACCCTGTTGCTGAGGGCGAGAAATGAATCCCTGCGGCCTTTGCAGGGACGGCCTAACCGACGGGGTGGTATTGGCTGCCACACCCGCGGTTTCTGCGAACTACTTGCAGCAGAGTTCTGCATCTCCCTCTCGCGCTTGCGAGACTTATCCAGGGCTGACTCCTTGGCTTCCACCTTGATAGCCTTATCCACGAGATGCTAGAAATTGCGCACGTCGATGGTAGCAAGCTTAGCTTGCATCTCCTCATTCAACTTGCCCATAAATTTTTTCACCTTATCTTCATCTGTGGATACTTCCTGCGGTGCATAACGCGCTAGGTGGTTGAACTCACAGAGGAACTCCAAAACTGACTTTTTTCCTTGTCGGAGGTCACGAAATTCTTCCTTCTTCAATGCCATGACGCCGGCAGGGATATGGAATTCCCGAAAACCAGTCTGGAACTCTGCCCAGGTAACAACATGGCAAGGAAATTATCCACCAATCTGCGGCAGCACCCTCGAGAAAATGGGAAGCAAAATCAACCTTGTCGGCTTCTGCGCACTGAGCCAGCTAAAGCTTTCTCTTAATTGTGCGGATCCAGTTGTCTGCCTCTAGAGGATCATCTGCTCGGTCGAAAGTGGCTGGTTGAGTTCGCTGGAAATCAGCCAAACCACCTCGAGCTTGCCCACCTCCTGGACCCTGATTGCGCACGAGCTGCTCAAGAATCTGATTCTACGTCGCCAGCAGGTCCGCAATATTAGGCTACTGAGGAGGAGGAGGTGGCACTTCCTCCTCGCCGTGCCCACGGTGACCACGGCCAGCTCCACGCGTTCCCGACGCCATCCTGTTGCAACCATTCGACAACACGACGAGGCTGGGAAAACAAAACCTTTCCATGATAGTAAAGCAAGTTATCATGAATATGTCACATTAGTTCATACACATTTTCAGAAGGAAAATAAAGTATAAAGCAAATGTAAGAACGATTGACAATAATACACAAGTGTATTAATACGTTCAACATAGTTCATTACATGGGGCTGCAGTTTAAATCACCGCAAAAGGGGAAATAAACATACACAATGTGCCAAAATTTGCAGCCACCAATACCCGCTTACATGCCTCCAAAAGCTACCTAAGGGTTAGGGTTTGGGTCAGCTTTACATCACAAAATTGCGACCCAAACTGATGCTAAAACTGAACAACACCGTTATGGACTGTACGGAGATCCTTCATTGCGATGAATCTCCATTGCCTCCAAGTCAGTGGGAAGAGGTACCATGGTATGAAACAAAGGAATCCCATGGCCAAACTGAGGAGTGACGGTGGGGATGCGACGAACGCCACCCACAGCCATTTGCGGACGCAAGACGTCAGGGCGGACTCCAATCTTTGTCCCGCCCACCGACGGATAACGAGGCATCCACGGACCTCCTTCGTAGACCGAGTAGATGCCTTCCCCGGTCCAGAAGTGTGGTGGTGGTGCGAAGAAACTCCATTGATGTCGAGCCAGCTCAAGGGAAATGATGAGACGATGACGATATCGCCTCATCTCGAGACCACGGGCACGGTACGCCACGTCCAAAGATCGGACGAGGCGGCCCAAATGAGCTAGTGCCACGTTAGGCTCCTGGGTGAAATCTTCAGATGACGCCACGTCCTCCATGGGAGTCCGTGACGGGAAGAAGGAGAAGGGGCCCTCGGCGAGACCCGGAAGCTCATGGTGAAGGTGGCACATGGCAGAATAAGCTGCGTCTTGGACGGCAGACTCTAGCTCCGCTCCATATCCGTTGAAGAAACACGGCTGATGAGGAGGATCACTCTCACGCGGTTGGATAAACACGCGCGCCCGGTACTCGTACATGCCGAACCCTAGGTTGGCCCTATGCACGAGATACTCCGGGAGATATGGAAATCCGAGTTCCCGAAGCATGTACAGAAGTACCTCCGGAAACCCATCGACATCCAAGGCATGGGTAGCATGTACCAACTGAGGAGAAGCCATTTGACAAAGCAAAGAAATGGGTCAAGGTCAGCCACAAGCAAAAACAAATGCAATAGAGGAGGAAATTTCAGAACTAAGATCGATGAGGGTAAGGAATAAGGAAGCAATTACTTGCTGAATTTTAAACATAGGTTTTAACTTTGCAAATAGTTTTCTCGGTGATGCCAAGTCCTAACTAACGCCCACCTGTAATTGGCTTCCTACGGTCAGCTCGGCTCTGATACCAAAGCTGTGAGGGACCCGGTATTTTAATTCAATTCAAGGACTTCACAACTAGTGAAGACGGTGACCATAGCCGCTACCTGCGACGGACTATGACCCACCCCCGCTCCGTGCGACCAGCATACGATGCAATGCGTATGGATCACCACGGCCTGATCGAGGGATCACGATTCCAAACACATACGCCTTACGCGTATGACTCACTTTGGCGATGGACCGTACTTTCACTTTGTACTTCACTTGAACCAAAAGAAAATAACGAGTTCCTCCCTATGCAACCAGCCACGCTCCCCATTTCAACATACACGCATGACAGACAGGAGGTGGGGGCATATGTTGGACAGCGAGAAATATCATCACACAAGCTCTACAATATGATAATAAAACTAGCTGTCCACATAGTGAACTTTAGAGATACATCAGTCGGTGATAACCGTAAATTTAGTCAAATCTGAAATATTTACAATGCAGCAGATAAACGAAACAAAATCCCGCAGCGGTGCATCAACCGTTGCACAACAGCCAAACAACTCCCATGAGTCGAACGCGGACCAAGGAAACCATCGGACTATGCATCATCATAAAACTTCGCAACGGTTGGCTCACCTGCAAATGTCTAGCAATATCCTAGGTGAGTACAAAAGTACTCGCAAGACTTATTCATGCTTGATTAAATGTCCTACACGTGCTTGCTACAACAGTAATTAAACATGATGCATTACCATTGAACCGATACACGGTAAACGCTATGACATTGTCCATGACATAAGCATAAGTTGTAGAGTCAAAGCATGCTTCAGGTTTCACATGAATACAAGGATGACCACGATAATTAGAATATCACATTTTCTCAAATCACGCAGGGGTAGCCCACACCCCCATTGAATTTATAGGTTCATCACCGCAACAATTTCAGACAATCTCTCGAACCGTTACCGACAATGCGACTACCCTGAGTCTAGTGAGTGCATTATCCCTGGAGGTTGCAAGGCTCCAGGGCCTGGGACTTACCTCAACTACACTCCGGCATTGATTCCCGGTAACGTCCACACGTTAACAGGAAAGTGACATGGGAAGTCACCTCTGGTTGGTATGGCAACAAAACTCTACTTACTCCTAGGTTGCCCTCACCTCCAATCAATACCAACCTTATTCACCGTGCACCCCCTCGGCTCTCACATCTCACCTTAACAGGTTGAGTTAATCGGGCAACAATTGAAGTTCTCAACATAATGATACACCCTACGCATGCTAGTGTGCTCAAATCCAACATACGATTCAAACAAGCATTCACGCATATACACAAATGAGCAGGGCATATACATAATTACGGAGAATAGAAAGAATGCAACAAGCTCTGCTTGCCTTGGTCGTAGGATTTGGAGACTTGGGTGAGCTCAATAGTTTGGGGTTCTTCCTCTTCGGGCTCCGTCGCAAGCAACACGAGGCACCGGAAAGGAAATGACAAAAGAAAATGAGGTCCAGCATGTATGCATGATGGAAAATGCTAGACATGAGATGCTAAGGTATTTCGTGGATGCTAGGGGTTTATAATGAGAAGCAAGCCTCGATTTGAACTTAGGGAATTCAACCGATCATCCTAGCAAATATATGCATGGCATATTGAGTTCAAGTTCATATTAGGGTTGAAAATAGTTAGTCATGAGGAATAGGCATGGCTTAAAATATCGTATTGACGAAATTGCTTTGTTTAGTTGGAAAGATAGAAGTTGAATTTATCTAGATTCGTGTAAAATTTCTTTAAGAATTAGCACATGGGAGGAATCATTATGGTTTAAACAAGGATGACCGAAATCTTATGTGTGAGCCTTGCAAATGCATTGAACCAAGTTAAAGAAAATCTAGCAAAAATTTCTGAGCATATAAATTTGCAATTTTTGGAACTAAGGTTACAAGGCTATAGCATTTTCAAATATGCAACCTCTTGCATTAGCTCCTAGGACTTTAATCCTAGCAAATATAACCTGCAAAAGTTTGCATAGGTATTTACTAAACACACCCCAAAATCCACCCGCTGCCTGCCCACCTCTCACTGAAATGAAGCAGCTCGGAGGAGCTCCGGAGGGACCGGACCGGCTGCTGAGGGACTTCGGCTTGGACCTGAGCAAGAGGGGAGGAGGAGAGGTGAGGGGAGAAGGAGAGGAATGCGGAAAGGGGGAGGAAAGGGAGAGGGGCTGACTCACAGGAAGCAGCGGCGCAAGTTCGCCGGAGCTGCGGCCGGAGCGACGGCCGGAGCTGGAGAAGACGGCGCCGGCTGGAGAGCTACGCACAGGAGAAGAAAATGAAGGAAGGAGTTGCGGGGAGAAGAAAAAGAGGGGGGAAGGGCCCTGGCGGTTTTTATATGGAGGCCGGCGAGCTCTCCATGGAGACTCCACCACCCTCCGTCCCCAACCGGCTGGGCGGCGACGTGGCAGCCGAAGCCTGACTCTCGGGGCTCACCTGGAAGACGACTCGAAAACAGTCCAGAGTCGGGCAGCCCGGAAGTACCGCCCGGAGGTTCCGGAGTGAACCTCCGGCCTTCACAAAATGGCCGCTCACCCTCTCTAGACTCTCCCGGAAATCAATCCGGAGTCCAGCCGGAATCCGGGCTCACCCGGAGGTTCATCCCGGAGGCTCCGGATGGGACCTCTGGTTGTACCGGGATCACCCAAATGCTCTCTGGACTCCCTCAGAAAATGGCTCGGAGACCATCCGAAATTTCCGGACAGCCCGGAGATTTAGCTCGGAGGTTCCGGATCAAACCTCCAGCCGGGCAAACTCTCGCTCAACCCTCTCTGGACTCATCCGGAATTTAGTCCGGAGACTAACCCGGAATCCGGACGACTCGAAAATCCAACCCGGAAGCTCCGGATTAAATTTCCGGTGGAACCGACTTTCTTCTCTGGACTCATCCGGAAGTTAACTCGGAGGCCACCCGGAATCCGAGCATCCCGGAGGTTCCGCCCGGAGGTTCCGGACCAACTTCCGGATGAACACAGAGAGCTAAAGCCTATACATAAAATTATTGTCAGAATATAGGACCAAAATAAGTTTGAGTCTTGGTGGTTGTCCAAATAAGTTGATTGGTGTTAATTTATAAAAATTGAGTTTTAAGGATGAGATATGTACATATTCTATAAAACATAACTGTTCAATATTCAAGTTTATGCAAAGGTTGTGCGTGGATGATGCCATGTATGCATGAAGAAACGTAACTTATTTATAGGATAGAATGGGTGTTACAATTTTAGCCCCTAAGTTTCTATAGTTACATAAAACCTGGTATCAGCCAAATAAAAATGGCTTAAAATTCATATTCGCCCTCAGATTCTTACCAAATCTTATGTTAACCCTCAGACTTACTGTAAATTTGTACTTTAGACCCTTAGGTCCTACTATAATTGCAAAAAAGGGGCCCTTGGGCTACTCTATATTTGCATAAAATTTAGTATTAACTGAATAAATTGCCAGAAAAATGCACATAAACATTTATGGTGTTTGCATAAATTTTTGACATCTTGCATTTTAACCTTCACATTTCAAATAAAATTGCATTTTAACCCTCAGGTTTCCAATAAAATTGTGTTTTAGCCCTCAGGCTTACTGTAAACTTACAGCTCAGATCCTTAGATCTTACTATATTGCATATCTCAATATGTATTTTGCGTTTCTATGTATTACCTCAGTGGTACTCAAATAAAAATGTTGTTTTTATTACACGTTTTTACTTATTTTTTGTAGTTAAGTCTTTTCGTCATTATAAAATTGTAAATATCATATTTTTGCTCATATTAATTATTCAGGCCTCATATTTTCTTGAATAATTCGTAGAAAATTATGCAAAACCGCGCAAATTTTTGTGATTATCTTCTATTATTTTGGCAAAGCATAAGATAATGGAGTCTATATCATTGGCTACGCTTGTAATATTACCCGTTCATCATAACAGAGTCTATGTTCAAAGCAGCGATTTATTCGTCCACTATTGTAAGCTCTACCGCATTGTGGTGACTACCTTCACTGTGCATAACCAATATTCAACATTACAGAGTCTATGTTTTCGGCTGTGATTATGCATCACCTATTCCCTCAGGAATGGAGTCCAAAACATTAGCAACGATTTTTGTCGTCTGTTCTGTATCGAAGACCTACACTTATGGTCGTTAAAGAATCATCTTGACCTAAATTTTGCACAACTTTAGCATCATCATTTTAATTTACTTTCATAGTAAATTAATAAATGCATGATCATTTCACACGTGACATGGCTAACATTTCCAAAAGAAAATACAATGAACTCACGCTAGATGGGAATAATTATTTGACATCGGCTATGGATGTCAAAACTCAATTTGTCAGCCCATGGTCTTATTGCCACCATAACACCACCTCAAATAAATGTAACTATTATCCCTGAGATAGCCAAATATGCAACTTAGCATTTTTACGACATCACCTCCACTTAGACTTCAATACTGAGTATTTAATGGAGAAGACCCACTGGCTCTATGGACCTCCCTCAAGGAGCATTATGATCAATGCAAAGTCGTCATGTTGTCAACTTCATTTTCAAGACTTCAAGTCCATGGCAGCTTACAATTTTGTTGTTCACAAGATCAACTCTACGTTGAGATTCTGCAGTCAAGCAGTTTCAGATGCAAATCTGATTAAGAAAACCTTATGCACTTTCCATCTTTCTATGGGGATATTTCAACAGCAATACCATCAACAGAAATATATAAAATATTTTTGAGTAGATATATGACTTATTTCAGATTGAAGAACATGATGAGATCCTCCTGAAAAATCATCATAATCACCCTACGGGTGTTATGCCACTACTTGAAGTACATGCTAACACTCAAAATTTCGTGGTCACAAGAGGATCAACAAGAATTTCAAAGGAAAGTTCCATCAAATCTGACAAAGGGCAAAGGTCACTTTCAGAAGAAAAAAATCATAAATAAAATTCTCAAATTGTCAAGAAGTGTACATGTACAAATCATCGTACAAATTAATGCCAAAATCCCACACATTTGGCTAAATTATCCTTCCAATCCATTGGGAAAGGCAAACGAGTTCAAGGGGATAAATTGAAGCTCACTTCAAATGAACAACCAGAAAATAATCTTGTGGCGGTTATTGTCAAAAGATCCAGCCCAATAGAAAGAAGATGACCCCCTTCATGTCAAATGACATGTTTGTCAAAATTTAATTTCTGAGATATATTTGGAGACCTCAACTAGTCTCTTAAATTATCCCTGAAACATCATTAAGCCTATTATGTACGACTCGACGTACTATATATGATGTATGTATTCTATATGAGTTAAATTCATACTGAATTTTATCTTACTCTATATAGAATTTTCGAAAGACAATCTCTGAATTGTATTATACATACATCAAACTAGAATCACATGTTGCATACAAAATAATTTTTCAAAATCTTGATAAATTCAAGTTTTGGCATAATCGCCTTGGTCATCTTGGTATTGGGATCATGAGAATAATTATTGAGAAATTATATTGGTCACAACTTGGTAGTTGCAATATTCTAAAAATCATCAGATTTTATGTGCACCGCATGTGCCATAGGGAAATTAGTTGAGGCCTTCTCACCCTCAAATTATAAATGAGCCCCCAAATTTTCTTGAACATATTAAGGGAAATATTTGTGGTTGATAAACCACTATCTGGGCCATTTAGGATTTTATAGTGCTCATCGATGCATACACACATATATATGTCCTTTGTGCTCATCGATGCATATATATCTCATCCACAAGGATCCATTTGTTTACCAAACTTATTGCTCAAATTATCAAATTTAAGAGCAAGTTATCTTGAACACATGTTACCATTGCAATGGTTATTGCCACTGAATATATTTCACAGGCATTGAATCACTATTGTTGGTTTTTGGCATCAATCTAGAGCATTTAATACCTAATATACATACTCAGCATGGTCTAGCTGAGCCACACTAATGCATGACCAATTTTACATAATTATAATTGCCAACATCTTGTTGGGAACATGCGGCGTGTGTGTTCAAGTACATCACATACTACTTCCCATTATAGTTAGTACGTGCAAATCAAGCATTAGCCAAGTATTTTCATCTGCAAAAATTCGGTTACGCTTTGTACGTACCGATATCACCAACCCAGCATAAATCAAAGGGTCCTCACCAATAATTGGGGATTACGTAAGGTATAATTCTCTATCAATCATAAAATACCTTGAGCCCATAATAGGAGACTTATTTCCAGCCGGGTACATTGATTGTATTTTCAATAAGGACAATTTTCCGGCATTAGAGGGAGATACATACCACATAGTATGCCAGTAAATAATTGGAATGTCACAAGCATTCAAACCTTAATCCACGTACTAAAGAATCTGAACTAGAAGTTCAGTGTATCATAAATTTGTAACACATTACAAATAATCTTCCAGATGCATTTACCAATCACAAAGATGTCATCACATATCCCTGCAGTAAATGTACCAGAAAGAGTGAAGTACCTAATAAAACTACGCATCTCTCTAATGAGAACAAGAGGGGGAGAAATCTGGTCGCAAAAGATACTGCTTCTCAAAAGCATCCGCGGAAAACAGAGGAACTCGATTCTCAATCAGTAAATGCAATTCAACCTCCAGTTGAAAGACGCCTGACGGATGCTCAACATCTGGAACCCAGCACAAATGTGCACACAAATTTAGGTGCTAGGATATCAGAACACCTTGACCAGAAAGAGTGAAGGTACCTAATAAAACTACGCATCTCTCTAATGAGAACAAGAGGGGGAGAAATCTGGTCGCAAAAGATACTGCTTCTCAAAAGCATCCGCGGAAACAGAGGAAACTGATTTCTCAATCAGTAAATGCAATTCAACCTCTAGTTGAAAGACGCCTGACGGATGCTCAACATCTGGAACCCAGCACAAATGTGCACACAAATTTAGGTGCTAGGACATCAAAACACCTTGACTGCATTGTTATAGGAAATCACGAGGAGCTAGAAGTATAATCAAATTTTCACAAATTATATCGATCAAGAGAATCATATCATATAAAGACTACAATTATTGTTGACATATATTTCTCCTCGAAGATTGCCAAAAGACCTTCAACCGGATCCAGAACCAAAATCCTATGCAGAGTGCATCAGTGCTCAAATTTGTTCAAATAGAAGGTGGCAATTGAGGTAGAATTGCGCTCGCTCATCAAAGAGAGGTATCTACCGCAGTAATACCTACTCCTCATAATGTTTTCCCTACAGAGGCAAAATGAGTTTTTCGTTCAAAAGAAACAAAAACAATGTGGTAGTAAAATACAAAGTGAGACTTGTAGCAGAAGGATTCACGCAGAGACTCGACATCGATTATGATGAGACATACTCTCTTGAGTGAAATAATGTTCCGATATTTAATATTATTGGTAGAACAAATAAATTTGATATAGTGACTACATATTCATATGGGTAACTAGATTCGGACACCTATATAAAGTTCCTAAAGGTGACCATGTGATCAAATTCTAGATTCGGATACCTATACAACACATAATGACCATGTGATCAAATTCTCCATAACTACCATTGGTGATTGCTAATGTCCCCTCTAAGAGACATGACTCTTCTAAGGGATATGACTCTTCCCTTGACATTGTATATAAGCATCAATAGTGAATGAAATGAATATGGATTGATCGCATCCTTCTATCCAAATGTTGTTGCTATTGTCTCTACAATATCTACTTCTAACATTGAAGAGAAGGCAAAAGTTTCGAGGCAGAAATAGAAGTCAGATAGAAATAAAGGAAAATGACCTGGGCCTGATAATTCGGACTCTGATTCACATGGGTGAAATTACCTCTACCGAGCCATTCCAGTCCAGCTCGTTAGCGCACGCGAGCTACTTTGACAGCCTTGGCCACAACTACGCTCGCGCGACTTGACAGCCCTGGCGACAATTACCTCTCGGGCTTTAGCCACCACGCGCCCACCAACCAAACGTTATCACATCCGCCTCTCTAGCCCGACCCTTCAAGGGGACGCCAGAAACAGACACTATTTCCTTTTTTTCCCAGACTTCGGATCCAGCCCTTAAGACGGTACAAATACGATGGGGATCAACCGTGTGCAAAGTTTGCCGGTACAATACAAATGGCAAGAGGGTCTGCAACAAGATACACAGTACAACGCAACGCGAACGGTAACATTCCTTTCAGTAAGGATAACTAACATCTTTCCAAATCCTGGTACAATAATGTTCAACACGACTCCTTATCCTGCAAGGCATTATATCGTTCAGCCGATCCAGAGCCAACAGCTCAACATGTGATCATAAAGTCGTCTGCCCAGTAACAAGCAGCAAAGGTTACATCACTCCCTCGACAAACATGGGATATAAGGAAATACTCGAAGAAAACATCCACACAATCTCCAGTAGCACAATTTATTCTTCCTCCTCAGCCTCCTCAAGCCATTTCACAAAAGGCTCCAGGGCTTTCACAAAAGATTGCCTGTCATTTAATTACAGTTATTAGGAACTCCAAACATATATTACTGAAACGCTATCACAGCCTGCACAAAGGAGGCTAAAATATTTTGTAGCAGATCATTTCTCAGCAACTAAATTGTGTGATAGTTTGTGTAAGTACATGCAAGGGACCAAATACTGTAGTTACCTCCCCTTTTGGTTTGAACCCTTCGGAACCAAAGAGTATAGTATCTTCAGCTAGGACATCTTGATCATACAGTGATCTTACAATTTCTGGGAACAGCTTCATCAGCTTAGCATCCTCATAGCACTGTGTCTGAACCTGTATATAAGTTCCAGTTCTAGCCTTCCACTTGTGCAAAATGCATTCATCAAACCAGCCCAAGCATTCACCTGAAATAAAACGAATAATTTGAATCCCTTCCAATATAACATCAAATCTTTGGGGGAGTTCTTACAAAGTTTCGTTGACTAATCACATTGCTCTGCCAAGTGCAGGTCTGATGTTTAGAGCAATGTGAAGTAGCATAACAAGAATACTCAGGGATCGGTATATATCTTCCCAACTTGGCTCATTTTAACAGTAGTGAAGGGGAAATAATATCCGTCGGAACATAATTAACAAGCTCCAAGTTTCAATTTATCGACTTTCGCACTTAAAAACCATCGATTTTGGCAAATAGCAGATTTCATATACTTACATGTACAAAACTCATATCAAGCCAGTTTAAGAGTATCTTACACATTACATAACTGAAATAGAAAAATATAGCCAGCTAAATGCCTAACAGGAAATGGATGCTAATCTTGCCCTGAACTTCTTTTTCCATCACAGTCCACACTGCCATAGCTTTCACGAATGTAAGAATTGTTCAATTTTCCGTTTAAAACCTAGTGGGATAACACAATAATCATTCTCATTGAAATACAGAAGTTCATAGCATATGCGTATCGATAAACATAAACATGTTGTCTTCTACTATCAGCTTATAGCTTTATCTGTAAACTGAATTAACACTTGCCGTAACCAAACTCATTGTTTTTTTAGGCATATGTGCAAGGCAAATGCTCCCTAGTTTTGTTTTTGTTGATCCACAGCAAGCCCTGCAAGACTAATGTGAGTGGGACAGGATGATTTGGATGTGAAAAGAGTAAGTACCAGCAGAATTCTACAAACCACCAAGATAACAATGTTGGTTAGCAAGGTTAATTTAGTTGTTGGAGATACGCTTCTACTGTTACAAACATGCTAGCATTTGTAAGAAAATACCTGCCGAAGTGCTGAATTAGAATTCTGCTGCTGGTTCTTTCCAGACCACTGAACAGCTTCCATCAACACATCCCACAGCATGCGGACAACTTCTATATCAGGAAATTTAGCATCTTTCACCTGTTGCTTAACAACCTCAGTGACTTCAGATATTTCAGCTTCTTCATTGATCATAGTAGTCAGCGTTGACTTTATCTCCTTGAGTTTAACCTCAAACATTTTCTTTTCATTGTACTCAACAAGGCTAGTCAAACCTTCTTTGCTGATGCAAGCACAAGGAAAAAACATCAGCACATAACAAAATAAGCAACATAACTAAGTGTTATCATCACTCGTGCAAATGAAAACATACTAATGAAACTGAAAGCGATGAAAAACATCAAACAGTCCAACAACTCACGTGAAATGCTCAGATAAAGCCTCAGATGTTCTCTTTGCTGATGGGAAAAAATTCCAGCAAATTGTCCTCCATTTTGCCTTTCTTCAAAAGGGCAATCAGATCATCCAAACTGTTTTCCTTCAGATATTCCTTGAAAAACTCAGTAATGAATGAAAGCACTATCCCTTTGGCAACAAGATTGTCCTTGAGCAATGGCTGAAAGACAGTCTCAGGTGGAAGGCCTGATAACTTCTGAGAAAATGCAAGTGCTGTGAAAATGGCAAGTTTCTGCCTCTCATTTTCTTCAAAGAACTCCAAGGACTGGAGGAATTTGCGCATAACATTTTCAAGACTCTTATCAAGAAAGGCCTCCTGCGTAATGTTTTCTGAATAAAGAGGACATAAGGCAAATTGCTTCACGTTGTGCTGCACAATCAATGAGAGAATAGGGGTGGCGTTCTCCTTCTCTTCAGGTTTTATTGTGCCAGGCTGAGTACGCACTCCAATGAAACAACCTGCATTTTCTCAAAGATTTACTACCTCGCATTGCATGGAAAAAAAAAGTAGGCAACAGAACACAACTACTTATTCTGGTTATGCCATTGTGTAAGAGTTAATATTGAACATGAATCAGATATTTGAACGTAGAAATGTTGAATGCCAAACAAAAAAAATAACAAACCAGCCAACTAGGACTTAGTCCATCTTCTACTGATCTCTATCATCACAGTAAGAATACTCATTTGAACGTTTAACATAGTATGTAATTAATACTATTGTACATTAGAAGTATGTTCAAAACAATTGAATATAGTGAATTTCAAACACAAGCAGTTATAAAATAAGTATAAACAATTTATTTTGAACTTTGATGTGCATATTAAGAAAATGCATGCATGAAGATTATAATTTTGGAATACAGTTCCAAATCTTACAAAGCCCAATATAAATGTGCATAAAATTCACCAAAGGACACTAATGCAAAATAATACTCAAAAGTCAAAACAGCTTGCATATGAACTTTAAAAACAAGAATAATCAATGTAGTTTAACTAAGCCATCCACAAATATGAGTATCTGGAGAAACGGCATAATCATTATGGAATGAAACATACATGAAAAATGATCAATATAGACAGTTCCCTGGACCATACCTCAAAGAAGGTGTCACCGTAACGTGAGAAATTGAGATCTGAGGACTCGATACTTTTGGCAAACAAGTTCCTGTCAGAGAAGCACTTGTTGAGAATTGATTACTCAGGGTAGAAAGTACAAAAGGAAGTCAATGTATCCAAATGCCTATGGTCAGTTTTAGCTACTAATTAGATGTTAGCTTGTATATGAAAATTCCAGGAGTCCAACTTATCTTCAATAAACACCCCAGTCTATTATCTACTGTGCAATTCTTTAATTATTTCTTACAAAACTAGGACATATAAACAAAACTTTTGAATTTACTGGACTACAGAGTTTACCATGATTCATGGAATAAGATGTCTAAGAGGCAAAAGTGTTGATAATTTTATTTCGAGATCAGAGGATGATAGTCCACAATCGATTCGCCAGGCGAAATACAGGTTAGATTTTCTTCACCTACCTTTTGTGAATAGAAGCAACGTTGACATGTTTTAAAAAGCCTAACTGGGTAGCATGCCAGTATTGTTTCAAACCCTAACTGTAGATCTCTTACAAGCACAAACGTACAGGTGAAATGTCAACAGTATGTTAAACAAGGCCTAACCAGATCTCCAGCATTATCCAGATAAATCTGGACAATTGCATCAGAGAATGATGCAGGGTCCAAAGGAAGCCGCAATATTCCGCTTGCGGGTCTTAATCCGCTGGCCTCTGCAATATTGCATAACACAAAATTATAATGGTACAGATAATCTTATATCTGAGCTCTCCAAACAAGCTTTGCAGTCTACCACATAACCATGTAGCATTGCCAGTAAGAGCAATATGGAGAGTAAATCAAAGCTTAAAATAAGAAAAACCATTTAAAGCAAATATCATTCATGAGGTAGAAAATTTTGTATATTAGTGTTAAGAACTGCTGTAAGTCATATTAAGACAAATGTAAAACATCAACACAGCCATGACATTGTGAACAAAAGCTTAGGTACAACACAGAATGTTGATTAGAGACTCACCCAATTTGCTTGTGACTACTTGTATTGGAATATTATGAAACAACTGTTTGTGCACAGAATTTAACCCTACTGGTCAAAACAAATTCCAGGATGCCACCCTTTTAGACTAAAGTACACTATACTGAGAAGTCTAGAACATGCAGACAACGATGTAGAAGATGTCAACTTCAAGGAAGTTCAATTTACAAAAGAAACTAAACTAAAAGGGGCATCAGTTGGACATGAGTTACTTCTGACAATATTTTGAATGGCAACATGGACTCATAGCACTTAAATAGCATCCTAATAGAGAATGTAGCCATGATCATGAATTAAAGGGTGTGTTCCAGATTGACAAAACTAAGCCAGACAGTCAAAAAGGACCGAGAGCAGAGAAAAGATGATTGCCTGCAGACACAACCAAAAGGAACTACAAAGCAAACAAAACATTCATACATGTTAAAAAATACACTAATAAATATATGACTTAGCCAATTGTGGATCTCTATCAAAAATTGCAATTAGCTAAACTTATCCTCGCATACGATAAAAGATAATGTTTCCCCATCCATATCAGTGCTCACCAAGGTGCTAAACACCTAGTCAGGCAAGAGACCAGGACCTAGCGCTGTGTGGCCACCTAGGCGGGATAAGTAGACTAACGGACGAGTGCGGGAGGGTGAGCCTCCTTTCAGAACAGTGCTCCATATATTCTATAAACCTAAGTTGATGTCCATGCATGTAGTCCATGAAATCGAAAAGTGATCCATCTCTCAGTAGAACCAAGAATATGAATGGAAAAGAAACAGATACATATGATAAATATAGCTGACTGGGCAGGCACATGTAAGGTTGCGATCACAAATCCACAATACAAAAGTGATAGGATGATCTCAACAAGAGCATTACCCAAGAGTGGGCTTCTCCTTCGAGCTGCAAAGAAAAAATAGGAACATAAATTAGATGATACCATGAAGAAAATGATATGGAACAAATAGCTAGACATTCCTTCTCAACAAATAGTATAGAGCCTAAACATAAAATATATGATTTATTCGTCCACCACTTCATTCAACTAGATCGAAAGAGCAGGGACCCAAAATGTTGTACAGAAAGGAAAATGTGGGACTGTAGTTTACTTCAGACTTCATTAATCACTCCTGAGATGGCAAGACTACATACAAGTTAATCAGAGATTTTCACAAATAGATCAAATAAATAATCAAGAGATTTTCACAAATAGATCAAATAAAATCAGAGGTTTTCACCAATCGGGGCTGTTGTTGCTAAAATTAACAAATAGCAACATGGAAATCTCGAATGATCAGCTGAAATGAAATATCCTATGCTCACGAAGAAGAAAGTTTAGGGTAGTCGTAACGTCCAGAGAACCCCCAAATAGGCCCCACTCAGTCACATGATACCTACCATGCAATAAACACTAAGGTGTCAACGAAAAGGGGGACAGATCGATATTTGTCAAAAGAAAGGAAAATTAGTAAGAATTGTCAAGCGAAGAATAAATCTAAACAAATTCTAAACTGACCTTTTGATCTGAGGTCCAAAAAAGTAAAAAGCAACCTGTAGATTCACTGAACCAAGGAAACGGAAACAATCACTGCCATCCATGCAGAACACAAAAATCTTCACACGCTCATATCATAATATCGGCATAGAAATCACTATGCACCAAAATCCTATGTATCAATCGAGGAATTTAAGAAACTGGCAGGAGCACAGCAACTCCATCCAACCCTTCACAATTTCATCAAACCATCAAATTTCCCAACTACGGAAATCAAGCTATCCTAAACATCTTAAAAGAAATCTCCCTGCCCATTTCTTAAACAGAAAACCAGTCGAATCTATCTAGCCGCACCAACTCGTTTGGCTACCTCGAATGTGTTAACATAATAAACAGTGTGAAGGAACCTAACCGGCTAAAAACAGCTGGATCCGTCAAACCTAGCGTCGAATCTCATGCTAAACCGTCAAACACCGTCGCTCGCACTCCCTGAATCGCTTGCTGCATCCCGGAGCACCGAAATCTGGAACTATCGCCACCAACCACAAACTACTAATACTACTACAACTAACAACAACAAGAGCCCTCCCTCCGATCCACCCAATCCCACAGAGCTTCGCAGGATCCGCCAGGCATCCCACCAAAAGAAACGCGGAGATCTAAGGAAGGCGCGCGATTGCGTCGATCCGTACCTCATAAACAACGATCTGGCACGGAGAGGGGTGTCGAGGGGATCGGAGCTTCGAGGGGGAGGTCGGTGTGCGGCCGCCAAGGCGAGGGGGAGAGCGTGGTTAAAAAAACCTAGCTTTCGGGGGTGTGCTGCGGCGGTGGCAGCAGGTGGGGCGTGGGGAAAGAAGGAATATACGGGGGAGGGTGAGGGGGCGGAACGAGTGGTGGGGATCGGCCGGGAGCTCCGTGCGGGGCTGGGGCGGGAGGGTGGCAAGGGTTTTCGGGATCCGGCGGCAGTGAGTCGAACGTGCGGTTGGGCTGAATGCAACGATCCGGGCTGTTGCGCCCGGCCGCTAACAAATGGGCGATTGGATTGAATGAGCCTCGCCAGTTGCAGCGGTTAGTGCCCTTAGAGCAACTCTAATCCATCTCCAATAATTTCTTAAGTCCCAAAAAACTAAAATTATTAGAAGTTAGACCCCTCTAACCCATCCCCAATACATCTCTAACTCCTCAAAAAATTTAGGAGCTCCCAAAAACTCTCCCCTCCCTCCCAAAAAATTGGGAGTCTGAGCTCACCCCCAATCCCCTTCTCAATCCACCCAAAAAACAGGCGGGAGAAAACTCCGGTTGCAAACCGCCGCCGAGCTCCGCCGCGATTCACCGCCGCCGGCCTCCCTCCGGCCACGCCGCCGCTGCCGCCGGCCCCTCCCGCCCCTGCCGACCCCGTGCTCCGGCCGCCCGCCGCCTCCCGAGCTCCCGCCGCCGCTCCCTTGCCCGGCCTCCAGCCGCTCCCCGTGCCCGGCCTCCCGAGCTCCCGCCGCCGCTCCCGTGCCCCGGCCTCCCGAGCTCCCCCCGCCGCTCCCATGCCCCGGCCTCCCGCCACTCCCGTGCCCGGCCTCCCGCACCTGACCGCGTCGCCCGCGGGGGAGGAGAGAGAGGCGGCGGGGGAGGAGAGAGAGGCGGCAGGGGAGGAGAGAGAGGCGGCGGGGGAGCGTTGCCGGGCGGCGAGCTCGGCGGCGCCAGGGGGTGGCGAGCGGCAGCAGCGGCGTGAGGGAGGAGAAGGGGAGAGGCAGCGGCGCGAGGAGTGAGAGAGAGAAGGGGAGAGGCTTTTATATTAAAGACGTTTTTTTAGATCTACGCTTTGTAATATCAAAGACGCATTTTTGATCTACGCTTTCTCTCAGAAATCTTATTGGGAATTAAGTTTAGGGGATGGGTTAGATGCCACCCTCCCAATACTAAAGAATTTTTGGAGTTAAGTTTTGGGAGTGGATTTTTGGGAGTTAAGTTTTGGGGATGGGTTAGAGTTGCTCTTAGGGCATCTACTATGAGGAGTGCGCGTCGGGTGCTCCCCGTCTTTGAATGTATTTGGTACTCTCAACCTCAAAACATTTTTCTATAAGTTATAAAATAACTTATAAAAAATTCGCCGTATAAATACAATATGTATCTACCATATGTAAATTTTTAAATCCAAAATAAACTAAAAATCAAATCCAATGTTAATAGCGATAATGGACCGAATTCATAGTCCTATTTGAATTAGCTACTATTCATATTTTGATTTGTCTTTTTATTCCTTGAGCTGTGGGGTTGATTTGGATTTAAATTTATAGTAGGGTAGACACATGTTTATATTTATGTGCTGAACTTTTTGTGTAATTTTTCATGAATTTTATAGAGGATAATGGAGCGGGGTGCACCGAGTGTACCTCGAGGGTGGGAGCGTCCGATGCGTCATCCTACAGTGAGATGCTCAAGTGGGGGGCGTGGGGTATATATATGGGCTATTCTATATGTACTAGGCACTTGGTCATGATGATTTCATCCTCATTCTTATCACAATATGGGTGATCTAGATGGCCCAACAAAAGGCGATCCATGAGGAAATATATTAAAGCCCGTGTGATCTTTAGTGTAACAGCTCAAGTGACCTAGCTTGGATTAGGAGTGTATGATATGGATCAAACTAAAAAAATTGGTTACGATTTCATCATCTCTTACATTGCATTAAAATATGGAACTAATTCAAGCTCTAGTACATTTGGTTAGAGGGACGAGGATGGATGGGATATGGCCATCAGGCCTATAGGAATACGGCCGTCCAAGTTGCTTGTTTGGTTAGATAGTTAGAATGAGCCAATTCTGTGTTTGGTTGGATAGATTAGAGTAGGTGGAACAAGATTAATTAACTAAATTACACAACTTAATTTATATTAATAATAGTTAATTATACACTAACAACCCAGACAAACACTTATTAATGTTAATATTGCCATAATAATTATCACAATAAACATGCTACTTATAACTAATCATATACTAATTAACCAATTAGTCATACACTAATCAACACGCTAGCATTTATCAACACTAATATTCAAACGATAATTACTAATCACTATTGCAAAAACCCACATCACAAACGGGCGAAATCCCGCATCACTGACGGATTCCCTGTGTGTCAGTGATGACTAAAACTACCCATCACTAATGACACTACATCTTGACGAGTAGTTCGGACGACCTTCAATGTTGATACGATCATCAGTGGTCGGTGGTTCACGTAACCGGTCATTGATGACACTGTATCACTCAGGGTAGTTCTGACAATCGTTAATGTTGACATTAACATCAATGACGATGGGCACTGGCAACCCATCAGTGATAACATGTGATCAGTGATGGGTGGCTAACACAAACCATCCCTGCTGACATATCATCACTGAACGGGTGGCTCTCACAAACCATCCCTGGTGACATGTCATCAGTGATGGACTTCCATCATAACCCATCAGTGATATTTGCCTACCACAGGCGTGGTTTTTTCTAGTTTTTGGCTAGCCTGGCTTACTAGCCAAGTCCTCTGAAACAACAGACCACATCACGTATACAACCATAATCATATTGCATCACATAACATATAAAATCATCGCAAAATATCACAAAATCATATAAAACCATCAGAAAGCATTGAAGAAAGCATATAAAACCATAAAAACTATCATATATCGATATAATGGCATCACAGAACATATAAAACCATCAAAAAGCATCACAGAGTCATATTGCATCACAGAACATATAAATCATCACAAAGCATCACAAAACCATCTCAATTTGTTCAAAATAGATCTGAATTCAGTTTTGCACATTAGAAATGACAAAGTGTAAACATTACATTATAACAATAACATAATTAATTAGTTCATACACGCTATTGTACTATAGATTCGGCCCACGTGGTGTTGAAATCACCTGAGCGACTTATATCTCAGCATTGAGGAAATAAGCAAAGAGCCCTCTTATACTGTATAGCTCCTTGATGTCAACTAGATGATCCGTTTCGATTCTCAAATCCTGTAATTATAAGAACATTAATTTCATGCAAAATAAATATAACTAATAATAGACTAGTGGATAAAGCTCACAGATGGTATACCTTTTTTGTAAGGCCGGCCCATTGACTATTGCCTTCATGTGCGCGCAAAATTAGAACCCACATGTGTTGGATCCTGATGATTGTTGTTTGCAGGGAAATTCAAATTTGTGGGTGAGCTTCTTGGTCAATCTCGGCTTGCTACGCCCTCCTTTTGCAATATACTCGGTGAAAGCACCGTCGATGCATCTTCTGGAGGTCCGAGAGGTCACATTTTCTTAGCAAGGAAACAAGGTAAAAGACCTTGTTCCAAGGTACAATAATCACAAGGATCCAGTAGTCATCACGTACACATATTTCATGGTCATTAATTATATCTATATACCAACATGAGAAAAATATCATATTTGGACAATACTAAGCAGCTTAACCTAGTTTGTAATCAAAGAATATGTAATCCTTGTCCCTTTGGGCGAGCCACGACTCCGTGAGAAACTCTGTAATCGTTTCTAAACATATTCTTATGATTTGATAGTTCATTAGGCAAGGATCGACTAGTCTAATATGTGGCAACCCTGCACACCACTGCATGGTGTAATGTGCCAGTCTTTGGTTTATTGCTAGTGAAACTTTGTATCATCAACAATACGCCCATCAGAGTAGTACAACAGAAGCATTGCAGTGGCTCATTGATACAATACATACTTATATTACATCTCAACAGAAATACAGATGTTTCAACTTGCATAAGATAAAACTGTATATATGACATAAGTGTCAAGCCTGTGAAAAGTAAAAGACCGAAATAATAGCAAAATAGAGATTTCTACACCTACAACCAACTTTCCTATACTACAAAACTTGCTTCAAGCCTGCTCGGTATCATGTGGCTCGCCGAAGTCAAAGTAATAATTGACTCCCACCTCTCCTTCGCCCAGTGTCTACTCCTCCATCTCTTCCTCTGGCTTCTCCGGATACTCGACCACCTGCTCTACTGACTCGTAGCCTAACAAAGGAGGTTTTATGTAGAGGATGAGTACAGAAGGTACTCAACAAGTTCATGAATAGCAAAAGGTGTTTGAATGATCATTTCTACTAGGACAATAGTCCTCAAAGAATATGTATTTTTCCAATAACATTTTTGGACAAAAGTCAAGTTTTAATTTTTTTTTATGTTTAGAAGGCTTCACGGGTTGTTAGAACCTCCAATGGTTCCTTTCTCACCACGGTCGCAGTTCATACCCAGAACAGGGAGTGACAATGCCACACTTCAATACACTCTACAGAGGTGCGCTACTTTACCCACAAGTGGTACTTAGCCTTCATGCCGGGTGCAAAACCCATCACACTCCCATCGGTGCGTGGCCAGGTCTACGATTCTAAGTCATTTCATCCTTCTCATGTGCCATATCTCCTCTTACGCAGTTGGTCCAGCATCGACTACTCACATCGTCTATATCGTACTCATTTAATTTGGGGACATAACGCCTCCCCAAGCGAAAATTCAGGGTTTATCACTCCCCTAGCATTACGATACATACGTTCCTAGGAGATATTTCAGTAAGAAGGTGCTACTTGACTCGTCTGTTCCATAACTGGTCTTGTGGTTAACGCTATCTATATGGTGTAAGAATGCTAACTAACATTTGTTAATAACCTTATTGTGACACCATATGCAATGGAACCCTAACCACCCCAACAAGTTTCATACCGGGGTTCCACCGCCCGCCAATATATGATTCAACGAATCATAATGCAGTCCATTTATTAATTATCACAAGATAGGTGATAAGAAGAAGAAATTTGCATATACTTTGGTAAAAATAATTCACAAATATGGACAAAAAATGAACTTGCCCTAAGATGGATAAGAAATGCAGTGTGAGGTTTCTTCGGGAGAAATCGACAGAACCTCAAGATCTGAAGTTTGAATAATAGTCCGATAAGGACTAATCCCAGAAATGGCAACCGTATATGTATACATGTATACTTATGCTGATAAAAGTTGATATAAGAAAACTTGGTTATATTTTATGGGACGATGTGGACTACCTTGTCGAAGACAATGCAATAGATGATTTACTTATTTATTATAATCTTCTTGATTTTTTTATCTACTCTATCTTTTGAGTTAATAATAACTTATTGTTAAAACCATTTTTGTTTTTATGTGGATTTTGCAATCCATCCTACAAAGTATTATAGTAATTATTATAAAAATATTACTTTTATAAAGTTATAAATTCCTAAATTATTTTTATAAAATATTACTAAGGATTATCATGGTTTGAAGTAATAAAGAAATTTTTTTATAAAATTACTTAAGTTGTATTAGATTTTTAGTTTTAAATTATGAATTTTTAGAAATTTAATTTATTAGAAATTTTAATCCAATTTGGTATGTAAAGATTGATAAGAAATTTAGGTTATTATATTTGAATTTAAAAGAGATTGTAGTATTCAAAATAGCAGAATTACCTAAAAAATTTTAGAGCAAAATAATTATTTGCAGGATTGCCAGCCTATTTCTTGTCCTGGTCTAAAGGCCTAGCTGGCCATTTGGCCTGATCCGACACCTGACCCAACTAGCCCATTCCAACCCGCTCAGCCCACCTTGTTAGGGTAACCCTAACCGGTGGCCCCTTGCTCTCTCTCTCTCTCTCTCATTCCCTTTTCACGCCACCTAAGCTCGATCTCCCTCTCCTCTATTTCTTCCACTCGGTCTCTCCTAAGGACATTGCCGCCGCCCCCTTCTACTCCACCGCCTCTGGTTTCTTCTCCCCTTCTATCTAGTCCATCCAGTTTATGATGCTGGTATTAACATGTGGCTTATATTTGATCTTAAGAATTTTGATTTAACCAAACGCATAATATTTCTGCAAAGGATTGGGCATTTCTTTTCTTCTTCTAAACTCTTAACTCCTCCTCTCATCTACCTTGAGCAAGAATCCTGAAGCTTGTTCTTCTAGTTTTCTGGATTCCTGCTTCTTCGAGAGTCGCCTTCTCCTCCTCGCTGTTTTGTCCTTCTTATTCCTGGTTCTAAGCTATCCTCTAGTTGGCCTTCTTCTTCTACTTTGGTTGTAGAGACTTGGGTTGTGGTGGTGTGATGAATGAGACTCATATGGAGCTCTATTTATAGGCTCTTCAACTCCTCTAGGACATGGATCACTATTACAAATGGTTTGACACCTCATATGTTGACTCATGTTTGACCTTAATGAGTAAGGTGCTTGTGTGACATCTCATAGTTGATCCTCATCCATATATAAGCTTGAGGTGGAAAGTTAGCTGCCATGTAGCTGCTTGGCTTGGATTACTATTAATATGGTCTTGACACATAATTGATGACTAAGGCTTCATTTTAGTGACTAAGGTGGTTGTGTGGCAGTCTAAGGTTAATCCTTATCTAGTTTAAGTATGAGGTGGCAAGGTAGCTGCTGTGCAGCTGCTTGCTATTTTGATTTGAGCAACATTATCCAAAAATATTGCTTATTGTCAAGAATTGCTGGCTAGTTGCCTAAAATCTAATTTACTTAGTCATTTGACACCTAGATCAGCTGGATTAATATATGAACCCTGATCTTAGTCAATCAATTAGTGGTTGCTGAAAGGATCGCAGGAGCCGACTAGAGGGGGGTGAATAGGAGGCTAGCCAAATTTAAATTAACTACTCAAGTTAAACAAGTATAAGCCTTAACAGGTAAAGAAGTTCAGCTAGTTGTGTAACAAACAGACTATTCAGGTAGCAAATGATATGAAGATTAACACGTAGCTGTCACACAGGTAGCTAACACAGGTGAAAGAAAACTCTAAACAGGCTGATATAAAATATGACTGTGAAACAGGTAGCTAGCACAGATGGCAGATAAGCTAAAGAGCAACTGTCACACAGCTAGATAACATAGGTATAGAGTAAAAATTATAGCTAGATCAGATATCTATATAAGAGAGTTACATAAGCATGCAGGGAAATAAGAAAGTGAGTACAGAATGTAAACACACAGAGAGACACGTGATTTTTTCACCGAAGTTCCCACTCTTTTCAGAGAGGTACATCTCCATTGGAGAAGCTACTCCTAAGAGATAGCTAGCACTGAAACGTGCTTGTTCTCCGAGTACCTAAATCTTCAGGTCTCTTCCTTTTGCTTGCGGTAGGTAGACTTCAGATCACCTTCACAAATGTCCGGGCCAACCCACACAAGTTTGGGTGATCACCAGCGACTCCTACACCTGTCTAGGTGTAGACACTCCAAGAGTAACAGAATCTGCTGCAACAATCACTTGGAGGAACCAATTGCTCTTGCTCAAAGCTCTAACTCTCCAGGACAGAAACTTGGACACGCTCACATCAAGGTTTGGTTTTGTTCTGGAGGAGAGGTTCGCTAAGATTGAAAGACAAACAAATGTTTGCAAAGGTTGAGCAAAGGTTGAGGTCCAAGACCTCCTCTGGTCCCCTATATATAGGGTCCACAGACACCTGACCATTACACTCATGCTATGTAGGATTAAGTGAGTCACCTATGACAGGCACCGGTGACACAGTAAACCACAACACACAACGAAAACAAGGCTTCAGGCAGACCGACACCTGTGTCACTAGTGGCTGACACAGGTGAAACCCTAACTGGCGTAGACTCCCTACTCAGCCCGGTCTTGGTGCATTACATGCTTTCAGCGCACACAACAAAGTCTGATGCTTAACATGAGAGAACCTCCAACAGTTTTCTGACCCAGCAGACAAACCATTATAGTGCAGTTCTCTTAGCATTTTCAAGCTCTCCCCTGGCACAGAGGTATACCTGAGTCATAGAGCGGTTGTTCACCTATGACACAGTTGTGCCACGTAGGTAACTATGGCTCTAGGGTTTAGGACACTGCATAGCAGTGTACTAGTACAACCCAGTTTCACACTTGTGCAAAACTGTTGTTACAGGGCCACTGATCTCAAGGCATCAGTGCCACTGTCTAACACTCTAACCATTGAGCATAAGAACTTTCAAATAAGCTTGCAGTTTCATCCCTCTTGATAGTACATGTGTTACTTAAGGACTCAAGGAAACTAGCAAATCTAGACTTCAGCTTCCACCAACTGTAGTAAGGGTTCTTGACATCTTCAAGCAACCATCACCTTGCTAGCAACTCCTTGCTCAGCACCGGCTTCATCACAGCTGTGGCACGGCTACCTAGCACAGCCATCTCCTTGACTTGAGTAACCATCCTTGTACTTTTTTTGGTGGTCATCCTTCCTGGATGAATCATTCTTCCTGGAACCTAACTTTCCTGTTAACACTCAAGGTAACTGTTAGATCCCAGTTGAGTTGCCATTAACCATCAAAACCATTTAGGGGCCTAGATGCTCTTTCAATTGCCAAATTAGAGATTAGGCTAATCAAATTAACATTATGGAAGCAAGCATGTTGCTTAAATTGCCTTTTAAAATTATACTTTGTTGCCTTATGATTGGCTGCCTATTCACAGATGCCATTCTCTACCTGTTGCCTTTAAAAGAAGCTTGATTCTATAAGTTAATTTAAATATTTATCGAGGTTAAAACTAGTTCTTTAGCCTCATAAGTCTAATCTCCTAAACAAATACGCAGGAGGTGTAAACATTTTAACCTTAATTAAAATTTTCTTTGTGTGCAGGTTTAGAAGAAATAAGGATGAGAAGATGAAGAGAGAAGAAAAATAGAACTGAGATAGCCATGATTTTTGTAATTTACATCCTTGTAAATTCTACTATGTAATTCTTTTTGTATTTCATTATTGTAATCTCTTTGAATTTTTAGAAATCTCTATAATTATTTTGTAATTATCGTTTATCACATTGTAATATTTGAATTGTAATATTATTTTTGATATACTTTACTTTAATAATTTGAAATGAAAACTTTGAATTTGAATTTTATGTTCTAATTAATATGTCTATAATTATATATCAAAACTCTTTTACTATTGTAATATTAAATTTGCATATCCAAAGTGAGAAATTAAACAAAATCATGTCAAAAATTTTGACAACAATAGGTAGTTTATATGTTAAATCAATTTTTTTAATTTCTTTTTTTAGCATACATGATATGAAATAATGTAAAATCAACTTCTCCTAAACCCCTCTTTGTTGTTTAGCAAAAACTAGGGTTCTCACACAATGAATAGGGGCATTGTGTGAGAACCCTAGTTCTTTCCTAGGGGCATTCATGTAACTAATCAAACTTACAGTGATTTTGTTGAGAGGATGTGATCCCATTGTCCCCTCGGAAGTATGATTGGTCGAGGCATAGCTACTCCATAGGTAAGGGCGGTAGCGCTGCCAAATACAAGAGCAACTCCCTGTGCACCTCCTCTCTGACCTACCTCCCATCTCCTGTGACACCTCTGAAAGGACCGAGATGCCGACTAGAGGGGGGTGAATAGTTGGCTTATAAAATTTTCCTCTTTTAATCTTTTGTTTAATTTGTCAGATTAACTTCACAAGTTAATAGTGGACAGCTGTGACACAGGTGAGTGACACAGGTGGAAACTATGTGTGAATTAACACACAGCTGTCACACAGGTGGAAGGCACAGGTGAAGAGTTAACCTAACACAGGTGCTCTACTTAGACTGCTTGTTACACAGGTGCTGATACAGGTGAATACAAGTGAACGAAGCAACTGAGTAACAGGTGATCACACACAGGTATAAAGGAAATCTAGTACAGGTGAAAAGGTAAACTTAGCAGATCAAGTCTAAGAGACACAAGCAAGCAAGGATAAACAGATATGCATGCAATACAGGAAAGTAAAGGAGACTCAGGGGTTTTTCACCGAAGTTCCCAACTCTTTGCAGAGAAGGTACGTCTCCGTTGGAGAGACCACTCCTAAGAGCTGGCCAGCACTAAAACGTGCTTCTTCTCCGAGTACCTGATCCTTCAAGACTCTTCCTTTTGCTTGTGGAGATCCTTTTGCCTTGCAGCAGGTAGACCTCAGAACACCTTCACAGACTACTGGTTCAGCCCACACAAGCTTGAGTGATACCAGCAACTCCTACACCCGTCTAGGAGTAGACAAACTCCAAGAGTAACAGATGATGCAGCAGCAATCTCTTGGAGGAACTTTTGCTTGTGCTCTAGCTCACAAACCCACTCGAACTAACCCTTAGGCTCTTGGCTCTTGTGGAGTGGTTGGAGGCTTTGCAACGGTCGTATGCGAATCACTGATTTGAGCAAGGTTGAGGACAGAGTTCTCCCCTGGTCCCCTATATATAGGGTCCACAGGCACCTGACCGTTATCTTATTGCCACGTAGGATTAAGTGAGCCACCGGTGTCAACCACCGGTGACACAGCTACACCCTACGCCCAACTGTACCCGGCTCAGGCAGACCGACACCTGTGTCACCGGCAGCACACACAGGTGAACTCTTAGCTGATAGCCGCACTACTCAGCCCGGTCCTGGCACATGACATGCCCTCAGCATACTTCAAACTCTAATACCTATAAGGAGAGAACCTCCGACAGACTTCTGACTCATCAGACCGCGTATCGCAGTGCAGGTACCTTAGCATTTACAAGCTCTCCCCTGGTACAGAGATGTACCTGAGTCATAGAGCGGAAGACCACCTGTGACACAGCTGTGTCACACAGGTGCCTAAAGCTCTAGGGTTTTCACACAGCTACATACTTTTGTGCAAAGCTATTGACACAGGGCAATTGGCCTCAAAGCACCAATCCCCTTGACCAACACTCTGAGCAATGAGCAAGGTTCCCTTAGACAACTGCTACTGTTTCATCCCTCTTGATAGTACGGGTGATTCCTATGGCTCAAAGAAACTAGCAAATCTAGGCTTTACCTGCCACCAGCTGAAGTCACGGTCCTTGACGCATCAAGCCACCATCACCTTGCTTGCAGCTCCCTGCACAGCACCGGCTTCTTCTCAGCTGTGGCACAGCTGCCTAGCACAGCCATCTCTTTGTCCTTGAAACCACCTTGTACCCTTTTTGGTGGCCATCCTTCTCTGGATAACCTTTCTTCATGGAACCTGTAGATTCTGCTTACACTCAATGTAAACATTAGATTCCAGTTTAGGTTGCCATTAACCATCAAACCATATTGGGGCCTAGATGACCTTTCAATCTCCCCCTTTTTGGTGGTTAGTGGCAACCCAAGCTTCACACATTCAAATATATAGAATTGGAATATTGAAACATGTGAATGGTGCTAGAATATACTCCCCCTGAATCTGTGCATAAAAGATTTGTTTAACAAGAGATGCACAGTTTACAAGTTTTAAGCATGGGAAGTATTTTCTGATGACTTGCATTCTTATCAGATTGGATATGTTGGATGAATGATCAGAGCATTATATTCCTTAACATTTGCACTATCTAACTGAAGTGGATACTGATAATTAATCAAAGCAAGTCATATCAAACATATGTATATCAGAGCATAACACATGCAGGACATGCATAAGAGAATTTGATATGTATACCAAAGCATGACAGACATGTATATATCAGATCATACATATGTATAACAGAGCAAACTATGTATCTGAGCATTCACACATGTTTAACATAGCAAAATGTGCATTAGAGCATACCAAACATGTGTATATCAGAGCATTCCAACATATAAGAATGGGCATATGAATGCATAAGACATGTATCAGATCAAAAGATTTACATAAAAGATACAATGTTATCAAGACATAAGATAAAAAAGAAGAACCAAGTCTTGATACATCATTTTGAAAATAATTTCCCCAATGCTCTCCCCCTTACACCATATTCTTCTCTCCCCATTGCTCTTTGCACCACTCTACTCTCTCTCTACTCTCTCCCCCTTTGACACTAAAACACCCAAAAAGGAATAGAGGAGAAAGAGATGCTTCAAGAAGACTTGTTTTTCAGCAGCTGAATAACCTCAGAGAGCTGGTTGGACATATCTGAGAGCTGAGATTGAACTTGATCCATGTTGGCTTTCAGATGAGAGATCTCTTCTTGAAGCTGGTGGTGTTCTTTACGCAGAGCAGCAAATTGAACTTGCATGATCTTGTTCTGATAAGCTCTGGCAGGGACTGAGGAGGTGTCATCATCATCATCAGCATCAGCTGTGACTGGCACAGGTGCAGCAGCTGTGGCACCGGTGGGGACTTGGCATTGAACAGGTGATGACCTTGGAGGAGCAGGTGGGGCAGCTGTGTGACTGGGAGATGACACAGCTGGTCCAGGAGAATCTCCAAATAAAGCAGGGACTGCAACCTCATCAGGATGATCATCTGCCGGAGGTCTAAGCTGGGTTTTAATAGTCTTCACAGAAAGATCAAGAGAAGAATCCAGAAGACCTGTTCTTTGAAGGATCATGTACATGATGTACGATCCATACCTCAGCTTAGCCTTTTTATCCTTGGTGACAGCATCTATCTCATGAAAGATATATCTTGCTACATCAAAATGCTGATTCTTAGCTATGTGCACCAATATCTGCCAGGTTGCATTGTAGACAGCATCTGTGTTACCCCTTTTGGGTTGAAGAGTGACATTCAGAATCTTGATCAGATGCTTGGCTGTGATGGTTATACCCTTGAAGTAGACATGATCTGAAGGGGCTTTGGCAGGGAATCTGAAGTTCCTTGGATAGAATTTTCTTCTTACTTCATTAGGAACTGGTACAAGTTTGAAAAGATTTGGCATGCCTGATTCCAGAGGGGCATGCATTAAGCTGTTGAACTCTGGAGCTGTGATTGAAAGAAGTTGACCTCTTGTCTTCCAGAGCATAATATCTTGATTCTCCTGTTCTATCCAAACTGTGGCATAGAACTCCTTGATGATCTCAGGATCATAATCTTGCTGGAGATTGCATAAGAATTCAAGACCTGAGGCTTGGATCAGAGATGGAACTGCTCTTAGTCTTGAATCTGTCATAGCTGATCAATCTATGGTCTTGCAATCCACAAAACCTTTTGAGGCAAGAATCTCATGGTATACACCCCTTTGATGATCATTGTGAAATTTGGGGTCTGAGCAAGTTAGAGCTATAAACTCCTGATCTTCAGAGAAATATGGGTTTGTTGACCTCATCTTGATGAATGAACTTGGTCTCATTGAGGCAACTTTGCTCTTTGATCTCTTAGGATCACTCTTTGGTAATTTCTTGACAGCAACTCTTGAAATGAATTGCATCTGGTTGGCCTCAGTCCTCAGAGCATGAGAGAAGATGTAATGATATTTTTCTTCCATGTCTTCTTCTCCAACTGAGTGACTGGGAGAGCTGTCCTCATGTTCTGCCACTGTTTCCTCTTCTTTTTCTTCTTCAACTTCTTCTGCTGATTTGGCACTTGGAGATGAACTATCTGCCTGATAATCTTCATCAGAATCAGCTCTGGCTGCTCTTGGCCTTGGAGGAGTCACAGACACGCCTCTTCCATCATCAGAGGAGCTCTCTGAGCTATCTTTTTCCTCAGCTGACTTACTGACCTGTGCCACAGGTGATGACACAGGTGCGTGAATTGACTGAACTGGGTCAGCTGGCGGTGGCACAGGTGAGGGAGACCGGTGAGAATCTTGTGCCTGAGCTTCTTCTCCTGCCTGAGACACAGCTGGTTGAGACAGCTGTGGACTTGTTTGTTCTGCAGCCACTGGAGACACTGCTGAAGCTGGTCTTGGAAATGAAGGTGCTTGAGCCTTTGGTACAGCTTGTTCTTCAACTTTAGAGACTAGAAACTGAGAAGGAGACAGTGGTTTCTGGACATCCAGAGTGGAAATAGATTCAATGCTGGTTGAACTCTGAGATTTTCTTCCTTTCCTCTGGTATGTCTGAAGACAGGACTTGCCTGGGCTAGCCACCTATGACACAGGTGGTAGCATCTCCTTCTTGATTTCTTGAAGATCTTGCTTCTGTTGAACCAACTAATCTTTGAGAGATGGCTTAGAGCTCTGGGTTGTTTCAGAGATTATTTCAACCTCAGATTCTTGTTCAGGCTTCTTTGCAGCAGGCTCCTCAGTGATTTCCACTGTATTAGATCTCTTTCTCTTTGGAGCTGATGGAGCTGGAAGTGCAACTTGAGCTGGAAGAACAGCTAGGGGAGCATCAGCTTTAGGAATAGGAATGGTACCAGACAGCATCCCCTGCTTGGTCTTGAGCTCAGCACGCAGAGCTTGTTTTTTAGCACCAGGAGGTGTCCGTATTATCTTTCCAAGCAGCTCATTGATCTCCTGAGTAAGAATTGTTTCAACATCATCCCTGCTGAGGCCTGGCTTGAGGATAGTTCGAGCTGGAGGAGGTTTTCTGAAATCTACAGATAGTTGACCTCTCTTGAGTCTTATTTCAGCCAATAGATATTGTTTATCAAGACCTCTGGGTAGAGAATTTGCTTTCTTCTGTAGCTCTTCTATCTGTTGAAGTAGATGACTATCTCTGGCATCAGTTTTAGATAAGCTCCTCTGATCCTTAGACCCTTGCAACAAGCATTTTGTTGAGAGCTTATCCTGCTTTTTAAGGATTTTCTTTCTGATTTCAACTGCAGCATCATGAGAAGATGTTGATTGCAACTGGAGCAAATCTGTAATTTCTTTTAAGAGTTCCTTATCTTGTTCTGTTGGAATAGGGATGCCCATAGATACAGGCCTTGCAGCTTCTGAAAGCTCAAAGCTTTTGGCAGTATAGATAGTGGTCAGCTTTTTCTTGGTTTCTTCATCTGTTTCTTCTCTCATCTGAGCTGCTAACTTATCCAACTCTTCAAGGATTATCTGATCATGCTCAAGATCTTCTTGAGACACTTTAGGCGGAGGAGTTGGTTCCCTGATTGTGAGTGTGCCACTTGGCAACACTACATCTTCAATGGATGACTTTGGGGTTTTCTTTGCTATCTTCTTGCCTTTCTTGGCAGCCTCTTTGCCCAAAGAGGTGTGCTCAACTGCAGCTGAGAACCTTGTCCTTTTGGATGGAGCACCCTGAGAACCAGCTTGAGAAGTAGCTGCCTTCTTTCCAGCAGCTACTCTCTGCCTGTATGTCCTTTGCTTTGCTCTTCTTTTCTCTGCAGCCTCCTCTTTTTGTCTCAGCCTCTCTCTCTCTTGATCTGAATCTGAGATGACAAAATCTTTTGGAGAATCCTCTGGATCAGACCATTTCAGACCACTGTCAGCTCTCTCAGAATCTGAAGACATCTGTAGAAACAAGATAGATAAGAGAGAAGTAGGTAAGAGGTGTTCATTTGATGCAGAGTAATAGCTGTGTTAGACACCTGTGTCAGGATGGGAAGACACAGGTGAGGACTTAAGGCATTACCGAGGTCTTAGCCTGTTGAATAGGCGCACCTGTGTGACAGGTGAGACCCTAGCGGTGACACAGCTATGTGCGGGGGCGGACAGCAAATTCATGGAATTTTGAGTTTAACAACGATTTGCTGGTTGATTTCAGGTTGGATGAGTTCTAAAGATTGCACAAGAGTAAGACCAACCCTAATATGGACCAATGCGCTACTGGATTAGGCTATCAAGACCTAGACCATGACTGAGCGCAAAGAAGGGTTTTGCAGAGGCTTACTTTGATCGAGATTGAACTTTGCTGTGGAGGAATCGACGTTAGAGTTCCACGGAAAGCTTCTTCCAACTTGTTGAAGAAGTTTTCAAGGGCGAAACCGGCGAAAACAACGAGAACTCAAAAATTTGGCGCACGGTGGAAGTTTTGGGTATGGGAGTTCGAAGCGGTTTCTGTGTGGACGCAGCAACTCTTTATATAGGCTGGAGGTTATAAGGTGGCTGTGTCACAGCTGACATAAGGACCTGTGACACAGGTGAAAGAGATGTATACCCTGGCCTATGGGATTTTGAAAGCATTTACCTGAGACACAGCTGGGAGACTCAGGTGACAAGTATTTCATCTAGTGAACACCAAGATGGATTGATTTAGATGAGAAAGAAAGCATTAGCACTATCAGAGAGTCCTTAAGTAATCTTCTCAGTGTCAGCTTGCCAGAAAATCAATCAAGCAAAGCTCAAACTGACATGAGTTGATCTAGATAAAAACTTGTACACAAAGGAGTGCACTTTACAGACAATAAGATATGATTTCAGCATGATGCAATGCACACACCTGTGAGACAGGTGGGTGACACAGGTACAATGATGCAAATGACAGAGATGAAATCACATCAGCTAGACACCAAGCCAAACCGTTTATTGCAGGTTAGAGACATTAATGATATTCAATTCACTCCTCAGGGTACAGAATCTAGTTTCATCTAAGGGCTTAGTGAATATATCAGCTAATTGTTTTTAGTCCTTACATGGCATAGCTGGATATATCCTTTTTCTACATGGTCTCTAAGGAAGTGGTGCCTCACTTCTATGTGCTTGGATCTTTGGTGATGTACTGGGTTGTTGGCTAACTTGATTGCACTTTCATTATCACAGAAGAGGGATACTTGATTAAAAGATATGTTAAAATCTTTCAAGGTCTGTCTCATCCATAATAATTGAGCACAACAACTACCAGCAGCAATATATTCAGCTTCTGCAGTGGAAAGGGCTACTGAATTTTGTTTCTTGGATGACCAGGACACTAATGAGTGCCCTAGGAATTGACAGGTACCTGAGGTACTTTTTCGGTCAACCTTACACCCTGCATAGTCACTATCTGAATAGCCGACTAGCTCAAAGTTTGCACCTTTAGGGTACCACAAGCTAAATCCTGAAGTGTGAATCAAATATCTCAGAATCCTACGGACTGTCACTCTGTGACAATCCTTAGGGTTAGCTTGGAATCTAGCACACATGCAAACACTAAGCATGATATAAGGCTTAGATGCACACAAATAAAGCAAGAACCTATCATAGATCTAAATTCCTTCTGATCAGCAGACTTATCTTCAGTATTTAGATCCAGATGGCCATTAGTTTGCATGGGAGTGTGTATACCTTTTGCATCCTTCATGCCAAACTTGGTGATGATGTCTTTGGTGAACTTTTCTTGTGAGATGAAAGTCCCTTCTTTTAGTTGATGAATCTGAAGTCCTAGGAAGTACTTGAGTTCTCCATCCAAACACATCTCAAATCTCTTGGTCATCAGCTTGCTAAACTCTTCACTCATAGAACAGTTAGTACTGCCAAATATTATGTCATCGACATAAATTTGGCACACAAATAATTCTTTTCCATTTCTTTTAGTGAATAGAGTTGTATCAACTAAGCCCATTTTAAATCCATTGCTGATTAGAAATTCTTTCAGTTTATCGTACCATGCTCTTGGTGCTTGTTTTAGACCATAGAGTGCTTTGTGCAATTTATAGACATGGTATGGTTTCTTGTCATTTTCAAAACCTGGTGGCTGCTCAACATAAACAAGTTCAGAAAGTTTACCATTTAGAAATGCTGACTTGACATCCATTTGGTAAAGCTTGATGTTGTAGTGAGCAGTATATGCCAAAAGGATTCTGATGGCCTCAAGTCTTGCCACTGGGGCAAATGTTTCTCCAAAGTCCAGACCTTCTACTTGTGTGAATCCTTGCGCCACAAGTCTGGCTTTGTTTCTTACCACCAGTCCATTAGTGTCTTGCTTGTTCCTGAAGACCCATTTGGTTCCAATCACATTGTGATCTTTAGGTCTTTCTACCAGTGACCATACTTCATTTCTCTCAAACTGGTTGAGCTCCTCATGCATAGCATTGATCCAGTCAGCATCCTTTAGAGCTTCACCTATGGTCCTGGGTTCAACAATTGAGACAAAGGAGTAATGCTCACAAAAATTAGCAATTTGAGATCGAGTGGTCACTCCCCTATGAATGGCACCGATGATATTGTCCACAGGGTGATCCTTCTGCAGCCGGCTGATCACAAGGGGATCAGGGTTAACTGCCTGTGTCACAGCTGATGGAGTTGCCTGTGACACCGGTAGTTCTTCCTGTGACACAGCTGGGTGCATGAAGGCTTCTGCGTCAAGTTGATCATTGGCTGGGTTGCACTTGAACTCTATATCATGATCTCCAGTGTCTTCAAGGATTGATGCAGTAGAGGGTTCTTGATCACTTGGTGGGGCAGGCTCCTCCTTGATGGTGGGTCTAATCTCACCAGTGGACTTCTTCAGAATATCCTCATTTCCTACATCAATAGCAATTTGCTCTCCTTGGGAGCCATAAGACTCATCAAATCCACATCTATAGATTCTTCAACAACCTGAGAGGAAGTGTTAAAGACTCTATAGGCATGAGAGTTAGTAGAATAACCAAGGAATATACCAACATCAGATTTAGCTTCAAACTTAGTTAGACGTTTGCCTTTCCTAAGAATGTAGCACTTACAACCAAATACTCTGAAGTATGATATGTTAGGCTTGCTGTTGGTGAACAGTTCATATGGAGTTTTCTTGAGTAGTGGATGTAGGTATATCCTGTTGATAGAGTGGCAGGCAGTATTGACAACTTCAGCCCAAAATCTTGGTGAAGTCTTGTATTTATCTAGTAGAGTCCTTGCCATCTCTATCAGAGTTCTGTTCTTCCTTTCCACCACTCCATTTTGTTGTGGAGCATAGGGACCTGAGAATTCATGCTTGATTCCATGCTTGTCCAGAAATGCTTCCACCTTGGAATTCTTGAATTCACTCCCATTGTCACTCCTGACCTTTACAAGATTAACCTCCACTCATTTTGTACTCTGACAATGAGATGCTTGAATTTCTTGTACACCTGTGTCTTCTCCTTCAAAAAGAACACCCAAGTATACCTAGAAAAATCATCTACAATGACAAAGCCATATTTGTTACCTCCTAAGCTCTCATAGGTTGTTGGACCAAAGAGGTCAATGTGAATGAGCTCGAAGGGAGTGGAGGTTGTCATGATGTTCTTAGGTCGATGGGCAGCTCCAACTTGTTTGCCAGCTTGACAGGCACTGCAGGGCTTGTCCTTTTCAAACTTCACCTTCTCCAAGCCTATAACATAGTCATGTTTGGTCAGCTTGTTTAGGAGCTTCATCCCTGCATGTCCTAGCCTCCTGTGCCACAGCCATCCAGCACTGGTCTTGGCCATTAGACACTATGGAGCTGCTGCAGGCTGTTCATAGAAATTCACAGTGTATAGCTTACCAGACCTGCATCCTTCAAATACTTGAGAATCATCAGATAGTTTGGAAGCTATAACCTTTTCAGGATAGAAAGTAACTTTCATGCCTGTGTCACACAGCTGTGACACAGACATCAGACTATAGCCTATCTGATCAACAAGCATTACATTAGATAAGGAGTGATTCTCAGAAATGGCAACTTTACCAATGCCATTTACCTTCCCTTTAGAGTTGTCTGCATAGATCACATGTTTACTTGGAAGATTTTCACTTGTGATCTCTACAAACTCCTCTCTGCCTCCAGTCATATGTTGTGTACATCCACTGTCCACAATCCAATCAGTTCCACTGGAGACAGTTTCCTGCAAGATTAGTGATGACACTTAGGGACCCAAACATGTTTGGTTCCCTTTGCAGTTTTATCATAAGCAGAAGTAGCAGATGTATATATAGCATATTTGTGTTTAAGGTTAGCAGCATCAGCAACAGATGATATGACTTTGATCCTCTTTGGCTGGCAATCACCTGCAACCTTAGACACATGGGTTAGTGGCCTGTTAGATCTGTCTGTGACACAGGTGGGTACACAGCTGTGTAAGCCACCGGTGACACCGGCAAGAGTAGCCTTAGGCACCCAGATGGCAGACAACCATTTCGTCAGGCGCCTGCGACCTATGTACTTGGCCACTATTTTTCCCTTCATGTTCTTCTGCAAAACATAGCCTGGGTTAGAAGGAATGCTTGCTTCATTCCTCTTTCTCTGCTCATGACCAACACTCTTGTTGTCATTAGTTCCTGCCTGTTTCACGAATTTTGCTGCAAGACAAGTGTTAGTGGCAGCAGGCAGTTTATCTTTAGCAGTAGAGGTAGAGTAACCCAAGCCTCTTCGGCCTTCATTCTTTCTCAACATTTCAGCTCTTATAAGCTGATAGTTTTGCATGCCAATGTTGGCACTGCAGAGACCTTTTCTCATGAGCCTCTTAAGCTCTTCTAGCTCTTCCTTGAGCTTGTTGTGCTCAGCTGCATCCACAGAGTTAGTAACAATAGAGGTTGAGGCCTCTTTAGAGTTGTCTACCACTCCACCTGTAGATGTTAGAACATTGATTCTGCTGGCACAGTTTAAACATGATTCAATGACAGTAGGAGCAGGTAAAGGCATAGCTTCAGCAATATTATCAGAAATATCAATGCATAAGGCATGCTTTGCCTTTAACTCTTCATGCTCCTTGAGAAGAAGCTCATGTGCTGATCTGAGCTTCTCATGAGCTATCTCCAGGTTCTCATGATTTAACCTGAGATCCTCCCTGTCATCTGTGATTTCATCACAGGTCTCTTTCAGCTCCCTCAGCTTATCCCTAAGGGATATGTTCTCCTTCCTCTCCCTGCAGTATCCCTTCTCTGTTCTCTCTAAGATATCCATTAGTTCAGCATAGTCAGGGAAATCATCTTCAGTTAATACCTTAGAGTCCTTAGCCATGAGGCATAAGGGAGCAGGAGTGGATGAAGCTTGATCAGCTTTGGAGTTCAGCTTGGAGCTGTCTGACTTGGCTGTGACACAGCTGGGTGTGTCAGCCATGGAGATTGCTATCCCAGCAACCTGGACTTCTTCTTCTTCTGATTCTCCATCTGAACCAGAGTCATCTGAAACCCAGGCTTGCCCTACATAGGCTCTTGCAGTAGCCTTGTTCTTGGAATAAGAAGGATGCTTGCCGAAAGTCTTCTTCTTGCTATGGAAGTCCTTCTTCTTCCCTTTGTCCTTCTTTTTGCTGGGGCAATCAGCTGCGAAGTGGCCTTCCTTGCCACATTCAAAACACTTGTTGTCCTTGGAGGGCTTCTTGCCTCTGAATCTATCTGTTGATCCAAACTGCTTCTTCTTCCTATAGAATTTTCTGAAGTTTCTGGTAAGAAGGAGCAGCTCATTCTCTTCTCCACTTGACATGTCATCAGATAGATCATCACTGCTATCACTGTCTGGCAGTGGGGCTTGAGCAGTGGTCTTCAGTGCAATATTCTTCTTGGGTCCTGAGGAGGAGCTGTGCTTGCCCTCTTGCTTGAGCTCCATCTCATGAGTGAGGATTCTTCCCAGCACTTCTGTAGGCTTCATCCTACTGAAACCCTCTTTCTCCTTGAGCATCAAGACTAGGGTTCTGTAAGGCTTGGGCAGCACAGATAAGAATTTCTTGATAACATCTTCATCCTCAACTCGGTTGGAACCCAATGCCTTCAGTTGATTGGTGATGAGAGTCAGTCTTGAGTACAGAGAATTTATGTCTTCTCCATGTTCATGCTCAAATCTCTCCAGAGTTGATTCCAGCAGTCCTCTCTTGGACTTCTTCAGAGTGTCACTGCCCTCATATATCTGCTGCAGGGTATCCCAGATCTCCTTAGCAGACTCCAGTGTGCTGACTCTGTTAAAGTCATGTTCTTGCAAGCCCATGAAGATGGCAGTGGCAGCTCTGGCATTATTCTGGATATTCTTCTTGTCGTTGATGGTGGGAGCATCAGTCTTCTCCACTTTATAACCTGTATCAACAATATCCCACACATCTGGATCGATCGCGGTAAGATGCATCTGCATCTTCCTCTTCCAGAAAGCATAGTTAGATCCAGTAAAGACAGGTATTTTACCCTCGTAGCCCGACATCCTTTACTCTGGCGGTTAAGCCAATTCAAAGAGCAACCTGCTCTGATACCAATTGAAAGGACCGAGATGCCGACTAGAGGGGGGGTGAATAGTTGGCTTATAAAATTTCCCTCTTTTAATCTTTTGTTTAAGTTGTCAGATTAACTTCACAAGTTAATAGTGGACAGCTGTGACACAGGTGAGTGACACAGGTGGAAACTATGTGTAAATTAACACACAGCTGTCACACAGGTGGAAGGCACAGGTGAAGAGTTAACCTAACACAGGTGCTCTACTTAGACTGCTTGTTACACAGGTGCTGAAACAGGTGAATACAAGTGAATGAAGCAACTGAGTAACAGGTGATCACACACAGGTATAAAGGAAATCTAGCACAGGTGAAAAGGTAAACTTAGCAGATCAAGTCTAAGAGACACAAGCAAGCAAGTATAAGCAGATATGCATGCAATACAGGAAAGTAAAGGAGACTCAGGGGTTTTTCACCGAAGTTCCCAACTCTTTGCAGAGAAGGTACGTCTCCGTTGGAGAGACCACTCCTAAGAGCTGGCCAGCACTAAAACGTGCTTCTTCTCCGAGTACCTGATCCTTCAGGACTCTTCCTTTTGCTTGTGGAGATCCTTTTGCCTTGCAGCAGGTAGACCTCAGAACACCTTCACAAACTACTGGTTCAGCCCACACAAGCTTGGGTGATACCAGCAACTCCTACACCCGTCTAGGAGCAGACAAACTCCAAGAGTAACAGATGATGCAGCAGCAATCTCTTGGAGGAACCTTTGCTCGTGCTCTAGCTCACAAACCCACTCGAACTAACCCTTAGGCTCTCGGCTCTTGTGGAGTGGTTGGAGGCTTTGCAACGGTCGTATGCGAATCACTGATTTGAGCAAGGTTGAGGACAGAGTCCTCCCCTGGTCCCCTATATATAGGGTCCACAGGCACCTGACCGTTACCCTGTTGCCACGTAGGATTAAGTGAGCCACCGGTGTCAACCACCGGTGACACAGCTACACCCTACGCCCAACTGTACCCGGCTCAGGCAGACCGACACCTGTGTCACCGGCGGCGCACACAGGTGAACCCTTAGCTGATAGCCGCACTACTCAGCCCGGTCCTGGCACATGACATGCCCTCAGCATACTTCAACTCTAATACCTATAAGGAGAGAACCTCCGACAGACTTCTGACTCATCAGACCGCCTATCGCAGTGCAGGTACCTTAGCATTTACAAGCTCTCCCCTGGTACAGAGATGTACCTGAGTCATAGAGCGGAAGACCACCTGTGACACAGCTGTGTCACACAGGTGCCTAAAGCTCTAGGGTTTTCACACAGCTACATACTTTTGTGCAAAGCTATTGACACAGGGCAATTGGCCTCAAAGCACCAATCCCCTTGACCAACACTCTGAGCAATGAGCAAGGTTCCCTTAGACAACTGCTACTGTTTCATCCCTCTTGATAGTACGGGTGATTCCTATGGACTCAAAGAAACTAGCAAATCTAGGCTTCACCTGCCACCAACTGAAGTCACGGCCCTTGACGCATCAAGCCACCATCACCTTGCTTGCAGCTCCCTGCACAGCACCGGCTTCTTCTCAGCTGTGGCACAGCTACCTAGCACAGCCATCTCTTTGTCCTTGAAACCACCTTGTACCCTTTTTGGTGGCCATCCTTCTCTGGATAACCTTTCTTTATGGAACCTGTAGATTCTGCTTACACTCAATGTAAACATTAGATTCCAGTTTAGGTTGCCATTAACCATCAAAACCATATTGGGGCCTAGATGACCTTTCACCCGGCCGCTCTTGGTGCTCGGGGTGAGCCCCCGGAGCACTTCTTCTCGGGTGCTCGTGCTGAACCCCCAAGCACTTCTGCTCGGGTGCTCGGGGTGAGCCCCCGAGCACTTTTGCTTGCTTTGTCCTTGGCAAGGGACTCGGCGCCCCGGGCAGGGGCCGGGTCGCCCTTGGTGCTCGGGGCGAGCTCCCCGAGCACTTCTTCTCGAGTGCTCGGGATGAACCCCCGAGCACTTCTGCTCGAGTGCTCGGGGTGAACCCCCCCAGCACTTCTGCTCAGCTTCTGAGCACTTCTGCCTGCTTCGTCCTGGGCGGGGACCAAGTCACCTTTGGGCCTTTCGGGAAACACCATTAAGGGACGACTCGGGGCACCCCTTGATTTAGCCGAGTGGATTAGTGCTCGGGGTGAGCCCCGGGCACCTCTTCTTTAACTTCCACGTCCCTAGCGATGTGGTGTCAAGTTGGGCCTTTGCCAACGGTTTAGGGGACCTTGGGCCCCGTAACACCAACAATATGAGCTTGGACACCTCCGGGCATCCGGTGCCCTTCAGTTTAGCCCACCCTCCTAGCAAGGTAAGCAATCAATCTCCTGACATTGGTACTTTGCAGTTTGTGTTGTAGCCGAGTCATACTCCAACATTGTTTACGTAATCTATCTTTGCAGGATCTTTTTAGGTTCAGCTCCAAGGCCCCTCTCCCAGAGGACGAGCCTTGGAACCGACCACCGTACACTGGCAGCTCAGGCAATAGACAACTGCCGCAGGAGAGGACCTGGTCCTCCACCACCGATGCCGAGTCGTCGAAGGGGAAGGCAGTCGCAGCTGAGGAGCCCAGTGCCCCATCGCTGACTGCGGCAATGCCTGAAGAAAATTTTCAAGAAGATGAAGATGAGGTCCCCCTCATTCGGAGGAAGGGGAAACAAGCGGCCGACGCCGATTCGGGGGGACAGGGCAATTCTTCTGGCCGTCCTGCCTCAGCAGAACCAGCCGCTGCCACCAAGGAAGATCCTCAGGCAGATGAAGACAAAGTCCCCCTTATTCGGAGGAGGGAGAAACGGACAGCCGATGCTGCCTTTGGGGGACAGGGCAGCTCCCTCTACCCGTCCTGCCCCAACAGCATCTGCCGCCGCCGAGGAGCAAGGAGGTTCCTCGATGTCGGCGGCTCCAGCGACCACCACAACAGAACGGCAGGCCCCGGAGCCTAAGAAGCACTTCGTCTTGCCAAAATCCACCAGGCATGTTGCTGAGTGAGTACCCTCTGCCCCTTATCATAGCGAAGAGTATTAATGATCCTGGTCGCCTTTGTAGGCCAAAGAACAGGGGAATATTCTAAGGGGCAAGCCGAGTGCCCAGGGATCCGGCCAAGGCGAAGGCACGGCGGGGTCGGACCCCCGGCCGTCGTCTCCCCCGAGAGCTACCAGCGTCTCTTCACCGCAGCAGTCTGCCAAACAGGGCAGTGTACCCCCAACCCCGCGCCTGCCCATCAGCCGGTGAGTCCAGCGCTGGAGCACAAGCTCCCACCGCAACCGAACAGGTGGGTACCAGTAGGGGGGCGGCGCGAATCGTCCCGCCGCGTCCCAAGGGGCCTTGGTGCTGCTGGTGGAGGAAATTGACATTGGCCGCGTGCCGCCGCCTGCTCCGGACTTCCACGTGGACTTCCAGCCGCTTCGGGTCCGCCAGATGGACCCTTCAAAGCGAGATGAAGTCATGTGGGAGATCGATGATGTCCGGGAGTCAGAAGAGTGGGAGGAGGCAATAGGCACCACCACCCAACTTGGAGACCAGCTCCCGGAGTTGTTGAAGACCTTGAAGAAAGGTCTTGAGACCGTGAAGGAGAGCGCCAACCTGGTGAACGGCAAGCTTCAGCCGTTGATGAAGGTATGCTTTTGTTCTTGTATTCTCTTCTCTTCTTGTTTGCCGTGAGTGCGCAGATGACACATCCACTAGGGAGTAGCCCCCGAGCCTCTAGCTGACTGGATCAGTCGGGCGAAGATTCTTTGTTAGCTTGTAGGTTCCGTACTAGGGGCACGATCAGTGCTCCCAGTGGGTGTAGCCCCCGAGCCTTCACTCGGTTCATGGAACCGAGCGGAGGGTTTTTGATGATTTTTCCCGAGTAGCTAACTTCCTTTGTCATTTTTACAGAATTTAACCAAGAGGTCTAGAGATAAGACTAAATTCCTTCAAGAGAAGCTTCCCGCCTTCGACTGACTCGGCCAGCGTAAGGCCGAGTGGGATAACCTAAAGGGCACCCTCCACGTGACACAAGAGCAAATGGTCACGCGGGAGGCCGAGATTGAATCCTTGAAGAGGAACGTCTGCAACAAGGCTGCTCGAGCTCAAGGTAACGAGCTCGAACTTCTTTTGGCTACTTCTGTTTTTGCTGTACTGACTGTTTGTAACATCTTCTGTAGCTGCTAAAGACGAGGCCACCAAGCTCAAGGAGCTTGAAGTCACTGCCAAGCTCAAGGAAGAGCTCGAGGCGATGAGGGTTCATGCTTGGCATCTTGAGGAGGAGAAAGCTACCACCGAGTCCTCACTGAAGAGGGCTCAGGATGTTGCCGCTGGTAAGCCCTCGACTCCTATCTGTTCAGTCGGAGCCTGCCAAATATCTTGCTGATGTAGCTTTTGCTGCCTTCACAGTGTTTCAGACGCGCCTTGAGCAGGCGCATCTAACAGCCAGGTCCTTGAAGGAGGCTGCAAGGACGGCCTGCAACGCCCTCTGGGAGGCCGACCCGACTCCGGACCATGCGGAGGCGGTCGTGGAGCGCCTTCAGGGAGTGCCTGATCAGTCGAAAAACTTTACTGAAGGAGTCTACACGGGCCGGAGCCCAATTGGCGCTCGTAATGGCGAAGTCCCACTACCCATCACTCGACATGGGTGCGATCGGGGAAGGACTTGCCGCCGACACCGCCAATAAAGAGGTTCCCGCGCTGATGGAGGAGGTCCAGTCGGCGGCAAACACCATCGCTGATAGCGTTGTCCTGTAGAAAGTAGGAATAGAACAAGTGACCTATTCCATATACATTTGAAGTACTCGGGAAGGCCAAGTGTAACTTGCTTATGCATGTTTTGGTTGACTTGTTCTATTGCTTATTAATCTCTTCTTTCGTAAAATTCATTCGTGTGTAAGTTAGCCCTTTGTGTGTGCTCTTGCCGACCCGTCGTAGCCCCATTGCGTAGAGATTAGCCGTGGGCTATTTCCCGTGTAGCACAGGGTTGTGGCGTAGACAGGCAATCGAAGACAAAGAGTTAACGCCAAACTTTTTTACACAGTACTAAAGTAATTGTTGAAGGAGAAAAGCCCGAGTGCTCTTAGGCGCACCCGGTGTGGTGTAGGCCTCGAGTGTCTACTATGTGTAGCCATGAGCATACATAGTAGGCCAGTTGGAAAGCCCCAAGAGTTGCTTAGATGGAGCAAAGAAATATTTATACATTTATCCATACATAAAATATGAAAGTACAAAGTTTAAGCATAAAAGCTGTTCAATGTTCCAGGCGTTGGTGATGAGGTTGCCGTCACTATCCTTCAGTCGGTAAGCCCCCGGGTGTAGTACTTCAGCGACCATGTACGGGCCCTCCCACGGTGGTGAGAGCTTGTGCGTGTCCTTGTTGGACTAGACTCGGCGCAGGACCAAGTCACCAACGTTAAAAGAGCGCCTGCGTATGTGCCGGCTGTGATAGCACCGTAAGCCCTACTGGTATTTGGCCGACCTAAGGAAAACAACTTCTCATGCTTCTTCAAGCTGGTCAACAGCATCTTGTCTTGCTTCCTCCGACTGGTCCCCAGCATAAGCACGGATGCGTGGGGATCCGTGTTCCAGATCAGTCGATAGTACAGCCTCGGCTCCATATACCATGAAGAAAGGGGTGTAACCAGTTGACTGGTTGGGTGTACAACTGTGGAGATCCCACGCGTTTCCAGGTCTATTGTAGGTGCCCTGGAAATTGTTCACGAAGAGGGTCTCAATGTCGGTCCAGGACTAAATGCTGCCCTGAGGGAGGCTGGTGAGCCAAGCTCGGGTCGAGTCGGCTGAGAACAAGGGCAAGTAGTGGATCGCAACGTAATCGTTGCCTCCATTGGTCCTGCACGCCGTGTGGTAATCGGCTAACTAAATTTCTGGCCGAGTCTCGCTTGTGTACTTGTCGATGCCGGCGACTCGAAACCGTGGCGAAAAGATGACGTTGCGGATGCGAGGGCCGAACACCTTCGGTCCTGCATAGGCCGTGCCGGGAGGAGTTGGAAAGTGGCGCTGGCTAGTAGCACAGCAACCGTCACTGTTGCCGTGGCGACCGGCACGGTAATCTCTTCCTGTGCCGCGATGAGTGTAGCGTTTTGCCTCGAGGGTGTTTCGCACATCGCGGTCGGGTCCGAGTCGGCTATGTACCGACCGGGTGGGGCAATCGTTTTTCCCCATATCGTGACGAGCGCGGTGGCTTGCCTCGAGAGTATTTCGTACATCACGGTCCTGTCCGAGTCAGCTACGAACTGACCTAGCGGGGCGATAAAGCTCTAGGCTGGTGCGGCGACCCAGCGTGGGTTCTCTGGCGGGGGAGAGCGCCGACTCCTAGTGCTCACAGGAGAAACTGCGCGGACCTCAGAGATCTTGGCCTGCTGGAGAGCTGCCTCTTCCATCAGGATTTAGAGCCATCGGAGATCGTTGTAACCCAACGTGCCCTCGGGGATGTTGATGGCGCGTGCCACCACCGTGGCAGTGACGAGGTTGTGACTAGGAAGCAGAAATATCTGGACGCCGTCCCTCTCGCGCATGCTGAGTGCGTGTTGTCCTGGCGCCCTCGGTCCCGCATGTCCTCATTACATTGTCATTCCTTGTGCTGGCGAGCGAGCACGGTCTGCTGCTCAGCCAATCTTTCCTCCTTGGCACTAAGACGGAGCCGGGTGGATTCTAGCTGATCGGGGTTCTGATCCGCGATAGGGATTGACTGGTCACTGTTGTTTGCCAGCGCATCTGAGTCAGCCATGCAGACCTCTTGAGAAGGATGGTGGCTTCCCGAACTCTCGAAGCCATCCGAGTCGTAGTCAAGGACAGGTAAGAGGAACTCGATCGTGCCAACCAGTCGGGATCCCTGCTCGACGGGTGAAAAGCCATATTCAAGCAATAGATCCAACTTTCGTGCAACCTCGTCCTTAGAGACGGTCGCCAAAGTCATTGACTCGGAGGAGAGTCCTAGTGGGGAAGGTGGTGAAGCCTCCGTCGACCAGCTGGGAGCCGAGTCGTAGAGGTGAAGTTTGCCGAGCTTGTCGGCGATGAAGTCTAGTTTTCCGAATCGAAAAACCTGTCCTGGGTCAGCGATAGAATCCAGGGGGCTGAAACTTGTGATTCGGCTCGGAGCAAAGTCGCCGTTGTCATTTGAAGAACCCATCTGGATCTGTTTAGACGGATTTATGCACACCTCCCCTACCTGGCACGCCAACTATCGGTGTTTTGATCTGGCAATAATAAACACGGGGCAGCGTCCGCGTAGCAGATCTAGATGGGTGCACACGGGACACAGAGTTTAGGCAGGTTCAGGCCCTCAGGAAGAGGTAATACCCTATGTCCTGTGTTTGGTGGATTGTATTGCTTGTGTTCCGTATGCAGCAAGACCTCGAAAGGAGCTCTCTAGGTTGCTAGGATGTGTTTGTGTAACGCCTTACCGATCGGGGGATCCCTACCTTGCCTTATATAGGCGACAGGGTGAAAGAGCATCTAGGCCCCTAAGATAGTTTTGATGGTTAATGGCAACCTAAACTAGAATCTAATGTTTACAATGAGTGTAAGCAGGATAAGTAGGTTCTAGGAAGAGGATTCATCCAGGAAAGGATGACCACCCAAAAGTACAAGGGTGGTTTCTAGGACAAGAGATGGCTGCGCTAGGCAGCTGTGCCACAGCTATGAAGAAGCCGGTGCTGTGCAAGGAGTTGCAAGCAAGGTGATGGTGGCTCGATGCGTTAAGGGCCATGACTACAGTTGGTGGAAGCTGAAGCCTAGATTTTCTAGTTTTCTTGAATCCTTAGGAAACACCCGTACTATCAAGTGAGATGAAGTAGCAATGATTATTGGAGGTTCTTTTGCTCAATGCTCAGAGTGTTGGACAGTGGCACTGATGCTTTGAGGTCAGTGGCCCTGTAACAACAGTTTTGCACAAGTGTGAAACTGGGTTGTGCTAGCACACTGCTGTGCTAGTGGCCTAAAACCCTGGAGCCAAAGTTACCTGTGTGGCACAGCTGTGTCACAGGTAAACAACTGCTCTATGACTAAGGTACATCTGTGCTAGGGGAGAGCTTGTAAATGCTAAGGGAACTGCAGTCCAATAGTCTGTTTACCGAGTCAGAAGATTGTTAGAGGTTCTCTCCTTATTAAGTATCAGAGTTAGTGCGCTAAGGACATGTAATGTGCCAGGACCGGGCTGAGTAGTGAGGCTACGTCAGTTAGGGTTTCACCTATATCAGCAGCCGGTGACACAGGTGTCGGTCTGCCTGAGCCGGTGACCACTGTACGTTGTGATTAGCTGTGTCACTGGTGCCTGTCACCGGTGAGCCATTTAATCCTACGTGGCATGAGTGTAACGGTCAGGTGCCTGTGGACTCTATATATAGAGGACCAGGGGAGGTCTCAGACCTCAACCTTTGCTCAACCTTTGCAAAACCTTTGCCAAACCACCTCAATCCATTTCGACTGTTGCAGACCTCTTTTCTCCTGAACAGAAGCAAATATTCCTAAGTCTTAGTTCAAGAGAGTTAGAGCTTTGAGCAGAGAGCACTGGTTCCTCCAAGAGTTGTTGTTGCAGATTCTTTCTTGGAGTGTACTCTTAGACGGGTGTAGGAGCTGCTGTGACCACCCAAACTTGTGTGGGCTGGTGCAGTAGTTTGTGAGGGTGATTTTAAAGTCTACCTGCTGCAAGGCAAAAGGACTTCCACAAGCAATAGAAAGAGACCTAAAAGCTCAGGTACTCGGAGAACAAGCACGATTTAGTGCTAGCGATCTCTTCGGAGTAGTCTCTCCAACGGAGATGTACCAACTCTGAAAAGAGTGGGAACTTCGGTGAAAAACCCCTTGTCTCTCTGAGTACTTTACATTCAGTACTTGCTTGATTATCTGATTTGCATGCTTGTGTGATTTACTATTATACTCAATCTAGCTGTAATCCTTTCTCTCTGCCTGTGTTAGTCTAGCTGTGTCACAGTTGCTGTATTGCTTACCTGTTATCTGTGCCAGTAACCTGTTACACAGCCATCTATCTAGCACATCTGTTTAGGGCTATCTGTTTACTTGTGTTAGCCACCTGTGTGACAGCTGTGTGTTAATTTACATATCCAATACTGCCTGTATAGCTGACCTATCATACAGCTAGCTCAACCTTTTGATCTGTTAAGCCTTAATCTAAATAAAGAGAAGAATTTGTTTAAAATTTGGTTAGCCTCCTATTCACCCCCTCTAGTCGGCACCTACGATCCTTTCAATTGGTATCAGAGCGGGTTGCTCTTTGAATTGGCCTAATAGCCAGAGTTTAAAGGATGTCGGGCTATGAGGGTAAAATCCTTATCTTTGATGGATCTAACTATGCATTCTGGAAAAGAAAGATGCAAATGCATCTTATCGCTATAGACCCAGTTGTTTGGGAAATTGTGAATGCAGTTTATAGGTTGGAAGACACCATAATACCTAGCATCAACGATAAAAGAAATATTCATAATAATGCAAGAGCTGCCATAGCCATATTCATGGGCCTTCAAGAACATGACTTCAACAGGGTCAGCACTATGGATTTTTCCAAGGAAGTATGAGATACTTTAGAGCGGATCTATGAGGGCAGCAACACTCTAAAAAAGTCCAAGAGAAGCCTGCTAGAATCTAAGCTGGAAAGATTTGAGTATGAACATGGTGAAGACATAAATTTCCTGTTCTCAAGACTCACCATCATCACAAATTAGCTGAGGGCACTTGGATCAAATCGAGTTGATGATGAAGATGTAATCAAGAAGTTCCTCTCAGTGCTGCCAAAGCCCTACAGGACTCTTGTGCTGATGTTGAATGAAAAAGATGGGTTTGATCAGATGAAGCCCACAGAAATGTTAGGAAGGATACTAACACATGAGATGGAGACTACTGCCTCAGCCTATCTTCCTCACTCAAGAAGAATATTGCATTGAAGACTACTACCTCAGCTCCACAACCTGAAAGTGAAGGTAGTGAAGACCTGGATGAGAAAATGACCAGTGGAGAAGAAACTGAGCTAAATCTGCTCACAAGAAACTTCAGAAAATTCTATAGAAAGAAGAAGCAGTTTGGCTCAAGTGACAGATTCAGAGGCAAGAAGCTGGTCAAGGATAACAAATGCTTTGAGTGCGGTAAAGAAGGTCATTTCGCTGCTGATTGTCCAGCCAAGAAAAAGGACAACAGCCAATAAAAGAAGAAGAAAAACTTCCATGGGAGGAAGAAGACCTTCAATAACAAGCATCCAACTTATGCCAAGAATAAAGCCACTGCAAGAGCATATGTTGGACAAGCTTGAATATCAGATGATTCAGGCACAGAGGAAGATTCTGAAGAAGAAGGAGAAGTTGTGGGCATTGCTATCAGCATGACTGATGTGTCCAACTGTGACACAGCCAAGTCACACAGCTCCAGTATCAATGCCAAGGCTGATCAGTCATCATCCATCTCTGCTCCTCTTTACCTCATGGCCAAAGAATCTAAGGTACTTACTGAGGATGATTTTCTGATTATGTTGAACTAATGGGTATCTTGGAAAGAACAGACAGGGCCTATGGCAAGGAGAGGAAGGAAAACATATCTCTAAGGGATAAGCTTATAGAGCTCAGAGAAACCTGCGATGAGGTTATGGATGATAGGGAGAACCTCAGGCTGGATCAGGAGAACTTGGAGATTGCTCATGACAAACTTAAGCAAGCTCATGAGCTTCTGCTCAAGGAGCACGAGGAGCTCAAGGCAATGCATGCCAAATGCATTGATAATGCTAACTCTACTATTGCTTCTAAAATTATATCTCCACCTGCTCCTGCAACCGTTGAAACTTGTTTAAATTGTGCATCCACAGGTGTTATATCAGACAACTCCAATGAAGCTTCAACCTCCATTATAGCTAACTTTGTGGATGCAGATGAGCATAATAAGCTCAAGGAGGAGCTTGAAAAACTCAAAAGGCTAATGAGGAAAGATTTTTGCACTGCCAACATTGGCATGCAAAACTACAAAATGATTAGAGCTGAAATGCTCAGAAAGAATAATGGCCGGATGGGCCTGGGTTATATTCCTGTCATTGATAAAGATAAATTGCCTGCTATCACTAACCCTAATCTTGCAACAAAATTTGTAAGACAGGCAGGTACAAGTGACAACAATCATGTTGGTCATAAGAACAGGAATGTAGTGAAAATTCCATCTAACCCATTCTACGTTCTACAGAAGGACAGGAAAGGCAAGGTAGTGGCCAAGTATGTTGGCCCTAGGCATCAGAAAAAGCGGTTACCTGTCATCTGGGTTCCAAAGACCACAGTTGCCTGTGTCACCGGTATCCTACACAGCTGTGGAACCATCGGTGTCACAGGTGGATTACATAGTTCACTAACCCCTTTGCCTAAGGATGCAGGTGATAGTCAGCCCAGGAGAATCCATGTGATATCATCTATAGCAAAGGCTGTAAAATCTAAGAACTTGCCTACTAACCCTATTACTGCAATTTCTGCATATGACAAAGTTACTAAGGGAACCAAACTAGTTTGGGTCCCTAAGTCGCATAACTAAACTTGCAGGACACTGTCTCCAGTAGAACTGATTGGATTGTGGACAGTGGATGTACACAACATATGATTTGAGGTAGAGATGAGTTTGTAGAGATCACAAATGAGAATCTGCCCAGCAAACATGTGATCTATGCAGATAACTCCAAGGAAAAGGTAAATGGCATTGGTAAAGTTGCCATATCTGAACATCATTCCTTATCAAATGTTATGCTTGTGGATCAGATAGGCTATAGTCTAATGTCTGTGTCACAGCTGTGTGACACAGGTATGAAAGTTACTTTCTATCCTGATGAGGTTATAGCCTCTAAACTATCTGATGATTCACAAATGTTCAAAGGATGCAGGTCTGGAAAACTGTACATTGTTAATTTCAATGAACAGCCTGCAGCAGCTCCATGGTGTCTCATGGCCAAGTCCAGTGTCAGTTGGCTGTCGCTCAGGCGGCTAGGACAGGCAGGGATGAAGCTTCTCAACAAGCTAAGCAAACATGACTATGTCATAGGCTTGGAGAAGGTGAAGTTTGAAAAGGACAAGCCCTGCAGTTCATGTCAAGCCGGCAAACAAGTTGGAGCTACCCATCGTCCCAAGAACATCATGACCACCACCACTCCTTTCGAGCTCATACACATTGACCTCTTTGGTCCTACTGTATATGAGAGTTTGGGAGGTAACAAGTATGGCTTTGTTATTGTAGATGAGTTTTCTCGCTATACTTGGGTGTTCTTTTTGAAGGAGAAGACACAGGTTTACAAGAAATTCAAGCATCTCATAGTCAGAGTGCAAAATGAGTGGAAAGTAAATATAGTCAAGGTCAAGAGTGACAATGGGAGTGAGTTCAAGAATTCTATGCTGGAGGCATTCCTGGAAAAACATGGAATCAAGCATGAATTCTCAAGTCCATATGCTCCACAGCAAAATGGTGTAGTGGAAAGGAAGAACATAGCCTTGATAGAGATGGCAAGAACACTCTTGGATGAGTATAAGACTTCACCAAGATTTTGGGCTGAAGCTGTCAACACTGCCTGCCACTCCATCAGCAGGATATATCTACATCCACTACTCAAGAAGACTCCTTATGAGCTGCTCACCAACTCCAAACCAACAGTCTCATACTTCAGGGTATTTGGTTGTAAGTGCTACATACTTAAGAAAGGCAAACGTCTCTCTAAGTTTGAAGCTAAATCTAATGTTGGTATTTTCCTTGGTTATTCCACTAACTCCCATGCCTATAGAGTTTTTAACACCTCCACAAAGGTTGTTGAAGAATCTATAGATGTGGACTTCGATGAGTCTTATGGCTCTTAAGGAGAGCAAGTTGCTAATGATGTAGGGAGCAAGGATATTCTCAAGAAATCCACTGGTGAGATCAGACCTACTGTCAAGGAGGAATCTACCTCACTAAGTGATCATGAACCACCAGCTCCATCACTGGTTGAAGACACTGGAGAGAAAGACATTGAGCTCAAGTACAACCCAGCCAATGATCAACTGGATGTAGAGGACCTGTCTCAGCTAGCTGCGTCGCAGGAAGAACCAGCTGTGTCACAGGCAACACCGATAGCTGTGACACAGGTGGTTGACCCCGAACCCCTTATGATTAGCAGGCTGCAGAAGGATCACCCTGTTGACCAAATCATTGGTGCCATTAATAGGGGAGTGACTACTCGTTCTATTGCAAATTTCTGTGAACATTACTCTTTTGTCTGCAGTGTTGAACCCAGGACCATAAATAAAACTCTCAAGGATGCTGATTGGATAAATGCCATGCATGAAGAGCTGAACCAATTTGAGATAAATCAAGTCTGGTCCCTGGTGGAAAGACCCCATGACCATAATGTCATTGGAACCAAGTTGGTCTTCAGGAACAAACAAGACATAAATGGACTGGTAGTGAGAAACAAAGCCAGACTAGTTGCTCAAGGCTTTACTCAAGTGGAAGGTCTGGACTTTGGTGAAACATTTGTTCCAGTAGTAAGACTTGAAGCCATCAGGATTCTACTTGCATATGCTGCTCATGATAACATCAAGCTTTACCAAATGGATGTGAAGTCAGCCTTCCTAAATGGTAAACTTTCTGAACTGGTATATGTTGAGCAGCCACCTGGCTTTGAAGATACTAAGGAACCACATCATGTCTACAAACTGCACAAAGCACTTTATGGTCTAAAACAAGCACCTAGAGCATGGTATGATACATTGAAAGAATTTCTGATCAAAAATGAATTTAAAATGAGATTAGTTGACACAACTCTATTCACTAAGAAAAATAGAAAGGATTTATTTGTGTGCCAAATTTATGTCGATGACATAATATTTGGTAGTACTAACCATTCAATGAGTGATAAGTTTAGCAAAATGATGACCAAGAGATTTGAAATGTCCTTGGATGGAGAACTCAAGTACTTCCTAGGTCTTCAAATCAAGCAACTCAAGGAAGGAACATTCATCTCACAAGAGAAGTTCACCCAGGACATCATCACCAAGTTTGGCATGAAGGATGCAAAGCCTATTCACACCCTATGCAAACTAATGGTCATCTGAACTTAAACATTGAAGATACATCTGTTGATCAGAAAGATTTCAGATCCATGATAGGTTCCTTGTTATATCTATGTGCATCTAGGCCAGATATTATGTTGAGTGTATGCATGTGTGTTAGTTCCAAGCTAACTCTAAGGACTGCCACAGAGTAGCAGTATGCAGGATTCTGAGATATTTAATTCAAACTTCAGGGTTTGGTTTATGGTACCTCAAAGGTGCAAACATTGAGCTAGTTGGCTATTCTGATAGTGACTATGCAGGGTGTAAGGTTGACCGAAAAAGCACCTCAGGTACTTGCAATTTCTAGGGCACTCCCTGGTGTCCTGGTCATCCAAGAAACAAAACTCAGTAGCCCTTTCTACTGCAGAAGCTGAGTATATAGCTGCTGGTAGTTGTTGTGCTCAATTATTATGGATGAGGCAGACCTTGAAAGATTTCAACGTATCTTTTAAACAAGTACCCCTCTTCTGTGATAATGAAAGTGCAATCAAGTTAGCCAACAACCTAGGACACCACCAAAGATCCAAACACATAGAAGTGAGACATCAGTTCCTCAGAGATCATGTGGAGAAAGGAGATATACAGCTATGCCATGTAAGGACAGAAAAATAATTAGCTGATATATTCACCAAGCCTTTAGATGAGACTAGGTTCTGTGCTCTGAGGAGTGAATTGAATATCATTGATGTCTCAAACTTGCTATAAAAGGTTTGCTTGGTGTCTAGCTCAGGTGTTCATGCTATTTATGCTATTCATGTTTTTCATCTGTGTCACCTACCTGTGTCGCAGGTATGTATTGAGTTGAGAGTTTTTCGATGAGCTAGTTATGCACATCCTGTGTGTGTATGTTTTCTATCCTATCTGGGTTTTCTAAATCAACTCTTGTCAGTTTTAGCTTTGCCTATTTGATTTTCTAGCAAACTGACATTGAGAAGATTTCATAAGGACCCTTTGATAGTGCTCTTATGCATTCTCTCTTATCAAACTCTCTCTTTTCTGGTGCTCCAAATGAAAAACTTGTCACCTGAGTCATCCATTTGTGTCTCAGGTGAATTCTAGTCAGCTGTGACACAGCCACCTTAAAAACCCTTCGGCCTATATAAGGACACCTGCGGTTCCCAGAAAACTCTGTTCGACCACAGTAACCCCAAACTTCCGCTGAGCGCCAATTTCAAGAGTTCTCGTCGAAATCGTGGTTTCCGTCCCTCCAAAGGTTTTCAACTCTTCAGAGAAACTTTCCAAGGCGCTCCAACACCTTTTCATCCGCGCCTTGCAAAGTTTTCGATCAAAGTAAGCATCAGCTAACCCCTCTTGTGCTTAAACCTAGCTTCATGTCAATGCAATCGCTCAAGAACTTAATCCAGTAGCACATTGTTCTTAATTAGGGTTGGTTCTGCTTTCGTTTAGCTTTCTAAACTCATCTAGCTTGAAACCTAGGGGTAAAATCATGTTAAACCCTAGTTTTCATGAATCTGCCTTCCGCCTTCGTGCGTAGCTGTGTCACCGCTATGATCTCACCTGTCACACAGGTATGCCTATTCAATGGGCAGAGATCCTTAGTTTTGGTTCTAAGTCCACACCTATGTCACCTCTGTCTCACACAGGTGGCAAACACAGCTACTATCCTCTGCATTTGGGAGCACCTCTTTCCTTATTCTTCCTCATCTTTCTCGTTTCTACAGATGTCTTCAGGTTCAGAAAGAGAGGACAGTGGTCTCAAATGGTTTGATCCAGAAGAGTCAAGTAGAGAGTTGGTTATCTCAGACTCTAATCGAGAGAGAGAGAGGCTGAGGCAGAGGGAAGAAGCTCTTCAGAGAAGAAGAGCTCAGCAGAAAGCTTATAGGCAAAGAAAAACTGCTGAGAAGAAAGCTACTGCTACAGCATCTAAAGTTGGTCAATCCAGTTCAGCTCAAGCAGCTTCATCCAAGAGGACAAGATCCTCATCTAATGCTGGTCAGTCAGCATTGAGCAAGTCAGCAGCCAAGAAGCCCAGACAAGCAGTAAGGAAGGTCAAGACGACCTCTGTTGCAGATGTAGTGCTACCAAGGGGCACTCTATCTATTCAAGAGGCTCAGGCTGAGGAAGTTTATCCTTCTGTCCAAGAAGCCATTATTGAAAATGACAGGGTCATTCTAGAAGAGATGGACAATCACTCAGAAAAGATTCGTGCAGAAACAGATACAATAGTGAAGAAGCAGCTTCTTGAGCCGTTCTCTACTAAGAATCTTTAGCTGTCAATTCACTCTAGGCCTATATCTTATGCTATTCCAGAGCCAACAGAGGAAGATAAGGTCCTTTTGAGTGAAATTGCAGATTTGCATTTTCAGATGCAAGCAGCCACCTCAGCATCTGCGAAGAATGTTTTGAGACAGCTGATCCTTGAGAAGCAGAAGCAGTTTTCTTACAACTCTTAGAGAATTCAACCAGCTTCAGGATCAAAGTTTGTTGAGGTTCAGAATTCTGGTGCCAGGGATCATCATCTTCCTCAAGAAATGTCTGAACTGATTGCTACAATGAAGGATGTTCCCTCAGGTCCTGCTAAGAATGCTTTGAAGGAACAACTAAGAATTAAGCGACAACTGCTATCTCCTGAGCTTAGAAAAGAATCTGAAGAAGCCATGCAGAAACGCAGAGGTAGTTTCACAAGAAGGAGATTAGCAACTATAGTAATTTCTGAAGAACCTCAAGCTCAGAAGCAGTCAGAATTAGAACTTGCAGTCATTTCTGAAACCTCACAGACCTCCAAACCAAAAATGAAAGAACAGCTGCTTCAACAGCAGGAGGCTCTGAAGGAGCTAAAGAAGGAGATGTTACAACCTATGGCACAGGTGGCTGACATAGCTAAATCAAGTCTGCACACCTATCAGAGGAAAAGGAAGAAGAGTTCCAGTTCCATCAGTACTGAAACTCTTTTATCGCTAGATGTGCACAGACCTATATCCCCTTCACAGTTCCTGGTTTCTGAGACAGAGGAACAAGCTGCAAAAAAGGCCCTTGAGCCCTCTTCATCACCCAAGGCTGGGACAGATAAGCCTTCAGAAGCTGTTCAAACATCATCTCTGCAGCTGTCCCAACCAGCTGTGTCTCAGGCAGCAACTACCCCAGTGCAAGCAGCTCAACTGCCTTTGCCATCCGTGTCACAGCCAGCTGACACAGAGGTCACTTCACCTGTTGCTCATTCATCACAGTCCTCACCTGTGGCACAGGCCAGTGACCCAGCTGTAGCAGAAGAAAGCTCTGAAAGCATATCAGATGATGGCAGGGGTGTTTCAGTGACCCCTCCAAGAGCAAGGGAACCTCAATCAGACTCTGACAAGGAGTATGCCGCTGAAGAATCTTCTTCCAGCTCAGAGTCAGAACAAGAGGCTGCAGTAGAATCAGAACAAGAGGTAGCAGCAGAGTAAGAGGACAGTTCTCCTGAAAATTCAGATGATGAGGAGGACTTGGAATCAAAATATAGCTATGTATTCTCCTCTGCTCTGAGAACTGAACAAGGACAGATGGATTTTATGCCCAGAACTACTTGGAAGAAGCTACCCAAGTGTGATCCTAAGAGGTCCAAGAGTAAGGTTGCGTCTCTAAGCTCAAGTGCTTACATCAAGATGAGATCAACTTGTCCCTACTTCTCAGCTGACAAGGAATATATTTAGTCAGCTTGCTCAGACCCCAGATTCCACAATGACAAATAGAAGGGGGTCTATCATGAGATCATATCAGCTAAAGGATTTGTTGATTGCAAAGCCATAGATTGGGATGCCCTTTCAGACTCTAGGCTGCGTGCTCTTCCCTCCTTAATTCAAGTAGCAGGCCTTGAGTTTCTGACCAATCTTCAATAAGGATATGATCCAGAAGTGATCAGAGAGTTCTATGCCATAGTGTGGGTAGAACAGGAAAATCAAGATATCATGATCTGGAGGACAAGGGGCCAGCTCCTTTTCATCACTGCTCCAGAATTCAACAGTCTATTTAGAGTACCAGTGGAGCCCAATATGTCAAATTTTTTCAGATTGGAGCCAGTTCCAAATGAAGCAAGAAATTCTATCCGAGGAACTTCTCTTTCCCTGCAAATGCCCCAGCAGATCATGTATACTTCAAGGGCATTACAGTCACTGCAAAGCATCTGGTGAAGATCCTCAATGTCACCATTCAACCGAAAGGAGGAAACACAGATGCAGTCTATTCTCCTGTCTGGCAAGTGCTAGTTCACATAGCAAAGAATCAACATTTTGACATTGTCAGATTCATTTTTCATGAAATAGATGCAGTGCAGAAGGACAACAAAGCAAAGTTGAGGTATGGCTCATATATAATGTTCATGATTCTTCAAAGGACAGGTCTACCTGAGTCAGATTTTGATATCTCTGTCAAGACATCCAAGACTCAGCTCAGACCTCAGGCTGATGATAATCCAGATGAAGTTGCTGTTCTTGCTCTCTTTGGAGATCCTTCAGATACAGCTGTGCCAAGCCCTAGTGACACAGCTGCTCCAACAACAACTTAGATGCCACCTCAAGCCTCCAGCTCTCACCGCCAAATCCCCACCGGTGTCACAGCTGATATTCCTGCAGCTGACCCAGCTGAGCTGGTATCTGTGACACAGGCAGCCGATGATGGCTCTCTCTCTCTCTCTACCTCTCTGATGACTCATGCAGCTACCAGAGCATACCAGAACAAGATCATGCCAGCTTAGTTTGCTGCTTTGTGCAGAGAGAATCTCTAGCTCAGAGAAGAAGTAAGCAGTCTGCACTCCAAGGTTGATCAAATGCAGGCTCAACTCTCAGAGATTCTTCAGCTTTTGAGATCCAAGTCCACCTGAAGCATCTGTTCTCTTACGCCTTTTTGGTGTCTTAGTGGCAAAGGGGGAGAGATGTAAGGGGAGAGGTTCAGAAGAAGAGGTTCAGAAGGAGAGGTTCAGAAGGAAAAAATCTTTTATAAGGGAGAGATATAGGGGGAGTGGAGAGTTTTGCTGTGTATCAAGACTTGTTCTTAATTTGATTTCTTATGTCTTGAACACATTGTCTCTTCCGAAATGATGCGGTTTACTTCATGTTCATATGCTGATATGTGTGGAGAATATTTTCTTTTGCTCAGATCTTTTAGCTCTGATCATAACACATATCAAATCTTTTAGCTCTGATCATAACACATATCAAATGGTTAGCTCTGATCATAACACATATCAAATGGTTAGCTCTGATCATAACATATATCAAATGAATTCTCAGAACATGCTTTAAAAGAAACTCTAAAGCTGCATCATTATCAACTTAGTTCAGTCTATTATGCTTTGATACATTTATTGCTCTGAACTGATGAAATGCAAGCTGTGAGAATATACTACTCAAGTTTTTAATTCAGACCTATGCATTTGCATTTCAAAAGCAAATCTTTTATGCACAGCTTCAGGGGGAGTATATTCTGACAACCTGCTCAAGTACTACTCATTCATATCTTTAATTGATATCTGTGAATGGGTTGCCACTAACCACCAAAACGGGAGAGATTGAAAGAGTATCTAGGCCCCTAAGATGGTTTTGATGGTTAATGGCAACCTAAACTGGAATCTAATGTTTACAATGAGTGTAAGCAGGATAAGTAGGTTCCAGGAAGAGGATTCATCCAGGAAAGGATGACCACCCAAAAGTACAAAGATGGTTTCCAGGACAAGGAGATGGCTGCGCTAGGCAGCTGTGCCACAGCTGTGAAGAAGCCAGTGTTGTGCAAGGAGTTGCAAGCAAGGTGATGGTGGCTTGATGTGTCAAGGGCCGTGACTCGAGGGCAACACTTGGCCCTCCAACGGAGCCTCCACGACACTGTGGACAATTTGAGGCACGATATGACCCGACAAATGGAACCTATGAAAACAAGCATTGCGCAGGAAGTTGTTCACGCACTTCGAGGCTGAATTCCAGAGGCAGAGATTGATGAAGAAGAGCCTCTTGATGAGACCGATGCCGAGATGGCGGCACGGCGTGCGCAAGCTCGAGGAACCGCAAGACACTGAGCCCCACTCACCTCGCCCAGAGCTCGAGCTCCAACTCATGGACCCCACAATCCAGGGCGATCAAGGAGCCACCATGGACGTGATGATAATGAAGGAAGTGCATCAGAGGGAGGATCAAGCTTTCATCAGCCAAGCGAACCAAGATATCCAAGACATCCAGAAAGAGCCCGAGGGATTCGAAGATGGAATTACCATGATGAAGGTACAGACCATCGGCAGAGGGGACAACAAGGAGATGGGGAGGAAAAGTTTGGCAAGCTCAAGTTCACAATGCCTAAGTTCTCCGGTGATGCCATGGATCCCGAAGAGTACCTCACATGGGAGCTCAAGGTGAACAAGGTCTTCCGGATGCACAATTACTCTCATTTGGTGGGAACAAGTGCAGAACCAACGAGGTGACCATAGAGAACCACCAGTCATGTCTTGGACAGAGATGAAGAGAGAAATGCGGGCCCGCTTTGTGCCCAAGTACTACAAGTGAGATCTCTTCAAGAAACTTCAAGATCACAAACAAGGCAGTCGGACAGTTGAAGAATACTTCAAGGAAATGGAGACCGTCTTGATCCGAGCAAATGTCCAAGAGACCGAAGAGCAAACAATGGCATGATTCTTGGCCGGATTGAGCCACCCAATTAAGCGCATTGCCAACTATCAGCCCTACAACACAGTTGTGGAGTTAGTGCATCAAGCTATCAAGGCAGAGCGCCAGGTGCAAGAGGATGCTTGCTACTCCAAATCCTCGGTGTATACCTCACGCCCCACCCCCTACACCTCGCGCCCCACGGCGGTTGCTCCTCGCCCCACTCCGAGTGCAAGGGTTGCTTCGAGAGCTACATCAACCAAGACCGAAAGTCAAGTAGGAGGTGGAAGTACAAGTGTGTGCCAATGGTCAAACATAAGCCGTCCTACCACCTCCTCCTCAAAGGGTGCCCCGGCTCAAAGCAGTGTTTCTTCAATGGCTTCCACGGGCAAGACTCGTGACATTGTATGCTTCAAGTGCCAAGGACGTGGTCATATACAAAGAGAATGCCCCAATGCACGTGTTATGTTGATCACTGAAGAAGATGGGTATGAGTCTACGAGCGAGGGCGAGATTGATGCCATTCATGAAGTAGCCAGGATTGAGCAAGAAGGAGAATATGAAGATGGACAAGAGCGAGTCTATTGCGAGACCGAGTCAGGTCCATCCCTCGTTGTCACCAAGAAGATCCTCACTGTCCAACTTCAAGATGAGCCTAAACAACGGTGCAACCTTTTCCAAACTAAGGCCGCAATCAATGGCAAAACCATCAAGGTCATAATTGATGGAGGAAGTTGTCACAACCTGGCGAGTCAAGAGTTATGCTCCAAACTCAACTTGAAGTATAAGAAGCATCCACGTCCTTACCATGTGCAATGGTTGAGCGATAGTGGCACCGTCAAGATACAACACATGGTGCAAGTCTCCTTCAAGATAGGAGCCTACCAAGAAACAGTGGAGTGTGATGTGGTACCGATGACGGTGTGCCACCTCCTCTTGGGCTACCCATGGCAATACGACCGATCGGCGCGCGATCGTGCCACGACGGCGACACCAACGAGTACATCTTCCGGTGGCACCATAAGGAGTATGTGCTTCGTCCTATGACACCAAGCCAAATCATCACCGACAATGCTCAAAAGCTGGCAAGACTTCAAGAAGAAAAGAAGAGAAGTGAGCAAGAGAGAACAACCCTGAGTGAATTCCACAAAACGGTGAGTGAGAGCCACAAGCCCAAAATGAGAGAAAAGAGCAAGGATGAGAGTAGAGGCTTAGTGATGCTAGCCACCAAATCTGAGAGGAGTGAGGAATGACCCCCCTACACTACACTTTGTACTTGTGTACAAAGATGTAGTTGCTTTGACTAAAGACTCACCTCCACTTCCTCTAGATATGTCTCGTGTTTTGCAGGACTTCGAGGATGTCTTCCCCGATGAGATCCCGGCGGGGCTTCCACCCATTCGAGGCATCGAGCACCGCATCGACCTCATTCCGGGAGCGCCACTTCCCAACCAGCCACCTTACCGCGCCAACCCCGAGGAGACCAAGGAGATTCAGCGTCAAGTACAGGAGCTACTTGACAAGGGGTATGTTCACGAAAGCCTAAGTCCTTGCGCCGTCCCTGTCATTCTTGTCCCCAAAAAGGACGGATCTTGGTGCATGTGTGTTGACTGTCGAGCCATCAACAATATCACCGTGCATTATTGTCACCCCATTCCTAGACTAGATGATATGCTAGATGAGCTTAGTGGTGCTACGATTTTCTCTAAAATTGACTTAAAGAGTGGCTACCATCAAATAAGAATGAATGAAGGAGATGAATGGAAAACTACCTTTAAAACCAAATTTGGCTTATATGAATGGCTTGTCATGCCTTCTGGGTTAACCAATGCTCCTAGCACTTTCATGCGCTTAATGAATCATGTTTTACGCCAATTCATTGGTAAATTTGTGGTAGTCTACTTTGATGACATTCTCATATATAGTAGAACTCTGCATAATCATGTTGGCCACATTAAACAAGTTCTACTAGTGCTTAGGAATGAACGCTTGTTTGCTAATCTTGAGAAATACACTTTTTGTACGGAGAAACTTATGTTTCTAGGCTTTGTTGTCTCTACTCATGGCATAGAGGTAGATGAATCCAAAATTGAAGCAATTAAAAATTGGCCTACCCCTATCAATGTGAGTCAAGTGCGTAGCTTCCATGGCCTAGCAAGTTTTTACCGTCGTTTTGTCAAAGACTTTAGTACTATTGCTTCCCCTTTGAATGAGTTGACTAGGAAAAACATTCCTTTTGTGTGGGGGCAATCTCAAGAAAATGCTTTTCAAGAATTAAAGAAACGTTTAACAAAGGCACCCTTGCTTGCTTTACCGGATTTCACTAAAACCTTTGAAGTTGAATGTGATGCTAGTGAGATCGGTATAGGGGGTGTGCTCATGCAAGAAGGTAAACCAGTTGCTTACTTTAGTGAGAAATTGAACGGTGCTCAGCTTAATTACCTGGTTTATGACAAAGAATTGTATGCCTTGGTTCGCGTTCTTGAGGTATGGCAATATTATCTTTGGCCAAAAGAATTTGTTATTCATTCCGATCATGAATCTTTAAAACATCTCAAGGCCCAAGCTAAATTGAATCGTAGACATGCAAAATGGGCCGAATTCATTGAAACTTTTCCTTATGTAGTTAAATACAAGAAGGGTAAGGAAAATGTTGTGGCGGATGCTCTCTCCCGCAAAATGACCCTTTTGAATCAACTCGAAGTTAAAGTGTTGGGTTTAGAATGTTTGAAAGATCTATATGCTAATGACCCTGAATTTGCTTCCCCTTTTGCTAATTGTCGAGAAGGGAAGGGTTGGGAAACATATCATGTGCATGAGGGTTTTCTCTTTCGAGCAAACAAACTTTGCATCCCCGAGTCATCCGTGCATTTGCTACTTTTGCAGGAATCCCACGGTGGCGGCTTGATGGGACACTTTGGTTGGGACAAGACCTACATGATGCTGTCCAACCACTATTCTTGGGCATGCATGGAATTTAAGGTTCAATTTTGACCAACAATAAATATGTTTGAATATGAATCCAATGGTACCACTACTATGTCATATAAGTCAATAGTATTGGTTCAATTGTTGGTCAAAATTAGATCTTAAATTTCGTATACGTATTACATTTCTGGACGAAGGGAGTAAATAATTTGTAGCAAGTATCGGTAAAACCCAACTGTCATAATCTCCACCTCGTGGTAATACCTATCTCTGAATATCACGTCGCCGAGTCCCCTACTTGTGTGGGCCTTCCCATCCGATACCTTTCAGCCGTCTCAGGCTTGATACACCACACGTGTCATGATTATGACCAATGGTTTCACCCAGATTAACCAAATGCACAACATATGACATAAGCAGCTAGCTCTAAGTCTAGAGGAATATATGCAACCAATGAGAATCGAGTATGTAACACTACTACAGAATGGCTCATCCTGGACGGCACATCGCAGACGGGTTCATGCGCCTGTCTAGGATAGAAGCCATTCCAGACGGGCCCACGAACTACCACGTCTGTGATGACTTTTGCCCGGGACCTAGTGTCTTGGATGATATGTCATCCAAGACGGGTCGTAGCCGACTGTCTGGAAAGAGACATCGCAGACGGTTCATCCTGCAACCCGTCTGCGAAGGAACACGTTATCTCAGACGGCTCGAGGTTGAACCGTCTGCGATGACACATTAGAGACGCACATGTTATGAACCGTCTGCTATGTGTCAACACATCACAGACGGCCTTGTGTTCACGTGTCTGTGATATGTCATTAAAGGCGATTCAAGTGGCTAAACCATCTGAAATAATTTCTCCACTTTTATAACAGAACCAGTGCTCCCAATCTATTAGGGTTTCCTAGGTCTATCGGGCTGGTGGCGGCGGCTGAGGTGATTTTGAGGCGATTTTAGGGGAGGAGAAGAAGATTGGAAGGAGATAATTGATTTGGTGTGCCAATAGGTTAGTACATTTGGTTACTTAGTTAGTTTAATTGCTATCTAACCCTAGATGTAGTGCAATTGTGTTCTATTAGAAGGTAATTTTGGTTTAATAGATTTGTAGGCATTGATGAATGGTTTATTAATTGTGGTTTAGATGTAATATATATGCATGCTTGAACCCGATAGGTCTAGGTTGGATGGTTTTGCGCATAGTTGGAGAAGTGAGAGAGAGCGATGAGTTTAATATTTATTTTAACTCAAATAGATAATTAATAAATCAACATATGTTTATATGTATGTCATAGTGCCGATGGATCGAAGATGGATGTATGATGCGAACCGTGTGAGCCCTGAGTATATCAGTGGCGTGAACGAATTTTTAAGAGCGATTGAGGATGATATGTTGAGTAGGAAGTCTGGTCATATATGTTGTCCATGCTATGACTGCAAGAACAAGAAGATGTTCAAGAACATGGCTCAGTTACAAGATCATTTGATCCGTAGGGGATTCGTAGCTGGCTATACAAATTGGATCCATCACGGCGAACACACGGAGGGGAGCGATGAAGGAATGAGTGGCGAAGAGTTGAATCCGGAGGCTGATGATGATTCTAAGTCTGATGAAGAGGATGCCGAGATGCGTACCAATGACAACGATCTCGAGCAAATGCTGCACGATGCTGAAGGTAATGACCTTGGTGACAGGCAATATGACAAATTTCTGGGTCTAATGGATGACTCGGAGAGACAATTGTACCATGGTTGCAAGGAGAAATATACCCGGCTGTCAGCTGTTCTGGAACTGCTCAAATTGAAGGCAAGCGGAGGTTGGTCTGACAAAAGCTTTAGTGCACTTTTACAACTCTTAGCAGACATGCTTCCCGACGGGAACGAGTTGCCAAAAAGCACATACAAAGCTAAGAAGATTCTCTGTCCGCTAGGAATGGATGTACGAAGAATACATGCTTGCAAAAATGACTGCATCCTCTTCCGTAAAGAGTACGAGAATCTACATGTATGTTCGGTTTGTAAGACTTCCCGATACAAGAAGCAGAACAATGCTACGAATGATAACATCGAGGGCAATGAGGAGACGAATGGCATTCTAGCCAAGGTGTATGGTATCTTCCTATCATTCCTCGACTGAAGCGTCTGTTTGCAAATGCTGAACATGCAAAGAAAATGCGGTGGCACGCGGAGGGGCGGAAAGTTGATGATTTGATTAGACACCCAGCGGACTCCATCCAATGGAGAAACATTGACAGGAAATTCCCAAATTTTGGTGCGGATTCTAGAAATATACGGTTCGGGATGAGTACGGATGGAATAAATCCCTTTGGTAACATGAGCAGTCGTCACAGCACTTGGCCTGTGGCTCTTTGTATGTACAACCTCCCACCTTGGTTGTGCATGGAGAGGAAGTACATCATGTTGGCCATGCTCATCGAAGGCCCGAAGCAACCCGGAAATGACATAGATACATACCTATCTTTGCTGAAGGAGGATCTGGAAACATTGTGGCACGAGGGTGTGGAGACGTGGGATGCAGACAAGAGAGAGAACTTCACCCTACGAGGATTGCTATTTTGCACCATCAATGACTATCCTGCGTACGGTAACCTATCTGGCCAGAGTACTAAAGGAGCAACAGCCTGTGTTCAATGCATGGAAGATACGGCCAGTTTGTACCTCAAGAAATCGCGCAAAACCGTATACATGCGGCATCGTAGGTTTTTGCGTCAAAATCATCCTTACCGCAAGTTGGCTGCTGAGTTCGACAGAACCATCGAAGAGGGATCGGCTCCACCTCTTTTAACCGGGAGACAGGTATACGGAATGGTTAAAGATGCTGATGTTCTTTTTGGAAAGGGGCGTAAATTAATGAAAGGTTTGTGGAAAAAGAAATCACTATTTTGGGGTTTGCCTTACTGGAAAGAGCTAGATGTTCGCCACTGTATCGACATCATGCACGTAGAGAAGAACGTCTTTGACAGCCTAATTGGCCTCTTGCTGAATATCCCTGATAAAACAAAGGATGACGTGAAGGCATGTCAAGACTACGTGAAACTAGGCATCAGGCCTGAGTTAGCTCCGATAGAAACCGACAAAGGCAGAACCTTCCTCCCACCTGCATGTTACACACTCTCTAAAGCCGAGAAAATTGAGCTATGTCAGTGCTTGCACGATGTGAAAGTTCCAAGCGGGTACTGCGCCAATATCAAGAAGCTAGTTTCAATGCAGGAATTGAAATTATTTGGCATGAAGTCTCACGATTGTCACGTTTTGATGACGCAGATACTTCCTATTGCTATTAGAGGGATTTTGCCTGGTGATGTCAGAGATACAATCATAATGCTATGTCAATTCTTCGACAGAATATCACAGAAGGCGATAAGTATTCCTGAACTGGATGCTCTAGAGGCAAGGCTCGTAGTTGTCCTATGTCGCCTTGAGATGTACTTCCCCCCGTCATTTTTTGATATCATGCCGCACCTCATGAGTCACCTAGTTAGAGAGATCAAAATGTGCGGTCCTGTGTTCCTACGAAGCATGTACCCATTCGAGAGATATATGGGAATTCTGAAGGGCTATGTACGAAATCGCTCGCGGCCTGAGGGAAGCATTGTGGAAGGTTATGCCACCGAAGAGGTCGTTGAGTTCTGTTTGGACTACATGCCGCATGTCAACCCGATAGGTCTACCTGAATCACGACACGTGGGCAGGCTCCATGGTACCGGGGTCCTCGGAGCGAAATCCATCACTCCTGATCGCGACGATCATGCTCGAGCTCATTTCATGGTCTTGCAGCACATCTCGGTGGTTTCGCCATACATCGATGAACACATGGAAATGCTACGACATCAAAATCCAAGAAAAAGCGAAGCGTGGATCAAGAAACAACATATGTCCCTATTCAACCAATAGTTCCAAGACCAGATCACCACCATGTCGTCATCTGATGAAATGTTGACATGGTTGTCAAATAAACCGTACTTCACAGTCCGAACATACCAAGGATATGACATAAATGGATACACATTTTATACGAAGGCTCAAGATGCAAAAAGCACATATCAGAACAGCGGTGTGCGGGTCGATGCTATCGATTCCGCCGGTCATAAGCATTGTTACTACGGGTTCATCGAGGAGATTTGGGAGCTTGATTACTTCAAGTTCAAAATCCCAATATTTTGGTGTCGTTGGGCCCACCTCTCGCACATTAAGACCGATGAATACGATGTGACTACTGTTGACCTGAGCCGTGTTGGCTACGGTACTGAACCATTTGTCCTCGCAAAGCATGTTCATCAGGTATTCTATATGACCGATCCGTCAAGTAAGAGGCGGCATGTCGTTAGAAATGGAAAAAGAAGCATCATAGGAGTCAACAACGTTGTTGACGAGGATGATTACAACGAATTCACCGAGAATTATTCCAGAGATTTGAGTTTCGAGGCTGAAGCCATGGAGGGAGCTAGGTCATACTACCGCAACGATCATCGTGAAGGGCTCACTTTCAAAGGGAAGAAGCAAGTATTGTAACTAATTGATATTCTTTTATTTGGATATTTACTTTCATTGTCTTCCATCTATATATGTACTTAGCAGTCTCTTGCGATTGTTGGCAGCGAGCAAATGTGAATGTATATATCATTTCCAAGTATGTGGTTGTTTCAGTGTGAATATGTTGTGCAATATATATCTGCTGTTTCAGAGGGCATGGCTAGCAATTCCTAAGGCTAGCTCACAAAACAGACAGAGTTATGCCCTCTGTAAACACCTATCCCAGACGGGTCAACAGTTAAAACTGTCTGTGATAGAAATCATCCAAGACGGGTCAAAGATACTAACCGTCTGGGATGAAAGTGTTATCGCAGACGGTTTCGTCTGTTGACCCATCTGGGAAGAAAGGTTATCGCAAACAGTTGGCCCTAGACCCGTCTGTGATGATGGTCATCGCAGACGGGTGGCTCACTTAACCCGTCTGGGATGACCTTACTATATATACGACGACTTAGAAAAATTTCGGCACCTCGCGCCATTTCACATTCCAAATCCCTAATTCCCCTCCCGCGCCGCCTGTTCCCCGCGCCGCCCCTACCCAAGCCCACGCCGCCACCCATTCAGCGCCACCGCCAGAGAAGGAGCCGAGCCCGCGCCGCCACCCATTCCGCGCCGCCGTCTTCTCCAACCGCGCCGCCGTCTTCTCCACCACGCCAATTGTCACTGCCGTCGTCGGCCTCCTCCACGGGTAAGCCTTTGTTCAAAACCCCCACCTTCCTCTAATTCTAGGGTTCTTTCTCTAGGTTGATTTGATGTTGTATCTGATTATTGATCATGGATATGCATGCATTGCCAACGGAGCCATTGACCCAACAGATGTCAGAAATATTTTCTGTGATGTGTTCCCTTTTACTTTTGCCTGTTATGATCATGTGCTCATGTCTCCAAATGAACTGTGCCTGTTAATCCATTTTCTACTAAAACTATTTGACATAAAAACTATAATAGTCTAGGCTCAGATTGTAAGTGTTAACTTTTTATTCATGGTAATCTACATGGAGTGTAGAATTGTTTAGCTCTTATGGAATAATACATAACTATACTTCCTTTCAAGAGAAACATATATCATGCACACGATTGTTACCAACTTCACTCACAACAAAGAGATAATGATGTAACAATATCATTGGAACACTAGAACTTAAAAAGAAATGACAATAAATTTCCAGTAATTATTATGTGCTGTAGTGGACGCCAATATCAAACTTAATCTAAATTTTCCTCTGAAAAGGTATAATTCCATAGAGGTATTCTGGAACTGAGGTGTAAGAGTGATGACGTTTGAGAAACGATATGTTAGATAAACTATTTTTGTTACAAAAACACAAGGCCAAGGATACAATGATATTTTTGCATCAATCACTGTTAAATGGTGGATAAGTTTCATTTCACAGTAAAGCAACGAACAAAAGGTAACATTACCCATATATAGGTTTTATGCTCCAAGGGAAATAAGCAACAGAGACCAAAAATTGTGATGTTGAGGGTGACAGCTTCATCATGTCCTTCATTTGGTATGAGACAGCTGTCCAGACAAAAGATCTGAAACCCTAAAACATTGAAGAATATATATATTAGAACATATCAAAATGTTAAAATGTTCTGATTTGTGAAGCTTTCAACGAAAGACAAAAAGAATAATCTTTGTTAATCTAAAACTGGCTCCTATATATTTAAAGGAAGTCCTCTCTAGTTATCTTGAAGATTTTGATTGAGACAAGGAATTTGCAACTAACTGGCCATGCTAATGTTTGACACATCACCAACGCATGCAAATGCAACTAGCGCTCACGATATGAATGAACAAACTTGGCCCCCCAGCCCCTATGTGACACCTTAAGGTATTTGACGTGCCACCAATGCTCACTATCTTGTGCAATTATCACATCGCCACCAATGCTCACTATCTTGTGCAATTATCACATCAAACTCATAATCAGTTTTCTAGTTAGTTTCATGATCAAACTCATAATCAGTTTTCTAGTTGATTTGATGTTGTTTTCTTTCTCTAGGTTGATTTGATTCTCTAGGTTGATTTGATTCTCTAGGTCATAGATATGTCGGACGCCCATTCTTCTTCTAATTCCTCATCGGGGCACTCATCGTTGCCGAACCCTACTTCGGGCAATGATGAAGGAAATAGGCAAAAAGGCAGTTGGAAGCCCCGAACAATGTCGAAGCCCCTAGTAGACGTATGGTCATCACGCAAGTGTCTACGAAGTCTGGTGTGCCGACGAAACCCGATGACGTAGCAAACAAATTCCGCACTTTCTGCGGGATACTTGGGCGGGAGAGGGTCAACATAACCATTGCCAACTGGAAGGATATTACCGCCGCGAAGGAGGAGGAGTTAATGGCTGAAGTAAAAAGGTGGTTCGAGATCCCGCCAGAACACGAAGAACGTGTCAGAGCGGCTGCAATGAAGACCATGGGCAGGGCGTGGAGGTCGTTCAAGAGCATCTTGATGACAAAGTTCGTACGGACGGGTGAGAGCCCGTTTCAGAAGTACGGCTTCTTGGACGAGCAAGTGTACAACAGATTTGTGGAGATGAAAACCACGCCAGAAGAAGTGGCGAAGAGTGAACGGCAGAAGGCCCTTCAAGCAAGAAACAAGCACCCGCATAGGCTTGGAAGCACAGGATATGAAAGTGCATCGGCGAGATGGGAGATGCAGGATCGGCTGGCAATGGAGAAGAATCTACCCCCTCCATTTGCTAGCGTGGTTTCTGGCCGTGCCGCCTCCTGGTGCAAAGCACGTGCCAAGCTAGATCCGCAGAGTGGTTCGGCTACATTTCCAAACCCCGCTGACCAGGAAGTGGTCGATCGCATGGTAATATACCTGACTGTGTACAAACAATTCTTCGGAACCATACGAGTATCATTTGTAATGTAACTCTCGCGCGTGGTCGTTGCAGGTGTAGATAGCTTCACAAGGGTCACTAGACGATGATGATGATGCACAATCATCTAGGACCAAAGACCTCCTGACCGTAGCGTTGGGAAACCCGGAGCACCCAGGTCGCACAAGAGGTGTTGGGGTTGCAGTTCCCTGGAGAGAGGGATTCCCTGAGACGGAGGAGCAGTACGAGAGGAGGAAGGCCGCTAAGAGGAGTCGAACTCAGTCAACAACGACTACGAGAGACTCCGAAGATTTGGAGAGGCGTATTCAGGAGGAAGTCAGGAGGCAGGTTGAGGCATTTAAGGAGGAGTTCAGAGCTCAACTTGCACTCTCTAACATAGCTATGGCGAGCCCCGGAAATATTCGGAGTAGCTGCGCATCCGCCGAAGAACAGGGTGAAACATATCCCTGCGACACCATCTCGGTAAGGGCCATTTATAGGGTTTTTATAATAGCAAGTACATAACTTTGGACTTAATCAACAAGGTACTCAATAATTTTGTAGGAGACGACTCCTTGCACGTTGTTGGCAAGGGTAGCCGGAGATGTCGCCCTCGATGCTGCATTTGGGATGGCATATCCCAAGGAGGCGGGGACTTTACTGCATGGTCGTCCCATAGCACCGAACTTTCAGAAGGTGCATGTGGATGACGTGGTTGAAAGTTTCAAGGAGCTCCCGCTTCCCATGCCACCAAACGACGAGATCACGGTGCTGCGTCAGACGGTTGGCACCTTTATCCAGTGGCCGAAGAGGGACATCAGAATACAAGTGCGGCCTACCTCTCAGAGCGCATCACGCACTGAGCCAGCTAGGATACCCGAGGTTAACCCTACCCCCATGGAGCTGGTAGCGGCAGCGCAACGGGCTGATGAGCCAGCTTCATCTCCGGTCAAGCCGGCAGAGCCAGCAGCCGCTACCTCCATGGGGACGGTGCTACACATGAGAGCAGTTCCTTCACCGGTGAAGCGCACCTATTCTAAGGGGACTAGCAGAACCGACAAGGGCAGGACTCGCAGTAGTGGCCCAAGACTTCCAAGGGCAGCAAAAAATCGAAGGCAGCTCTAGTGGCAGAACTTGGGTTTGATCCGGACAGAGTGGATGATCTCCCTTTCGCGCCTCTGGCTCGTCGATTTGTGAATGGACAAGTCTTGGTCATGCCGGAGGACATATCGAGCTCACTGGCATGCCAGAGGTTGCATGATTGGTACATGAAGGCGACAAACAACCTAGAGCCTGACCAAACCATGCCACGAGGCGTCAAGGTCGCTTTCAAGGAGAAACACCTTTTCCACCAGGACATGGGCAGGTTGTTCTACCTGTACTTTCAAGACCTGTTCGAACTCTTCAACCTCGACGCCCTGGAGTAGACCCTGTTGAGATGCTAGACATTGTAAGTCTACAACTTCTCAGTCAATCAGTTTTCTCCATACCTATGCAACTTAATTAAGCCGTGACATGATTTTCTATTTTGCATAAATACATGCACACCGAAGCCAGACTTACCAACGAACCTATCGGGTTCATTGACCCGGCAAGGGTGACTTGGGCAAACATTAGCGACAACAAAGATGCAGTTCTGGAGTATGTTAAGCATGCACTGTTGTCCCAAAAGGATAAAGAGTACATCGTATTTCCCTTCAACCCTGAGTAAGTGTTGCATCGCATCCAATACTTATAATTTCACCATTACACATATATCACAAAGCTGATTTGGTAGTACGTCTATATATATGCAGCTTCCATTGGGTTTTGGTCGTACTTATACCAAAATGGAACAGGGTTGTATACCTTGATTCCTCGCGAAATCCTTCACGCGACTTTGGGCCGATTCGCGACATACTTGACGAAGCATTCATTGATTACAAAGCTCGTGGAGGGATAAGTGACAAAGGGCCCAAGCTGCAACATAAATTTAACTTTCCGGTACATATATATCCATCACTATGTTAATATAGCATATTGACATGCTTCATAATAGATTCTTCTTAGCTAACATATATTTGTTTGTTGTTTTAGTGCAAACAACAACCCAAGGGGACAAACCTATGTGGATTCTACGTTTGCTACCACATGGAGGTTGTCGCGGGTTTCGTTAGGTGAAGACTAGCTGAGAAGGTATACCCAAATGCAAGCATTATTTTGAGTTTGTTTACATTTTGTAATTTTCTAGTCCTTATTGAGTTTATGACAGCAACAGGCATGGAAGGTTGAAGATGCCACACTTGATGAAGCTGAACTCAAGCGCATTCGAGGGATTTTTGCCTTCTTCATCAATACACAAATCATCAATCCCGATGGCGAGTTCTATGATGACGACTTAGCAGACTAGCATTGTCTTTCATCTTTGTTCTAAGCACTTTATTGCAACTTTTCTTTCAAACACTGAAGTATGCGATTGCGAGCTCTAATTTCTGAACGGTGTGACTCATTTCTAGCTAGCAATTGTGAATATATGTAGCTAGCAATTGCGAATGTATAAATATGTGATTGTTTCAGTATATCACTGTCTGTAAATGTATAAACATGTGAATATTCTGTCAAATATATATCTGCTGTTTCAGAGGGCATGACTAGCAATTCCTGAGGCTAGCCACAAAACAGACAGTGTTATGCCCTCTGTTCACACCCATCCCAGACGGGTCAACAGTTAAACCCGTCCGTGATATCAGTCATCGCAGACAGGTGATTAACTTACACCCGTCTGGGTTGAGTTGTTATCGCAGATGACTCGTTGGTCGGCCCGTCCGGGATGAATGATTATCGCAGACAGTCGGCCCACCCGTCTGCGATGACCTGTGTCATCACTGACCACCAATTTCGGACGGACCGGCCAACCGTCTGGGATGGTTGTTTCAGTCCGTCTCGGAAGGTCTGTTCGGTAGTAGTGTAAAGCAACCAAATATACTCATATGCATAGATAGTAACCAAGTAGTTCGTTCAATAAATGAAATCTGGTATACGCGGCTTGCCTCTTCGGAGTAGGATCAGTCCTCCGTTCGTTTCCCTTGAACGACATACAATTAATTATTTTCCTGTTAGTAGATCATCCATTTGAATTTATGGATTAAACTTTCAACTTAATCTTAACCAAATTTACCTCTGATATTTTATATGCCATACATGGTTTAATGTATGATGAGTCGATGTTTACAGCATCAGTACTTATCCGCAGGTCATATCTTGGTTCGTTTGTCAGATGGAACAATAATAAAGTGACCAGTTCTGGGTTTCTTTGTTCGGTCATGAGAGCTGGCATGCAGCAGTCCCTAACTTACCTTTGCATGCATGCTCGCCCAGCGTGTCGCAACGTGGTATATGTTCTAGTGTGCTCAAAGACACTACGGTGACTCACGGCTGCAGCAGCCGTCGCCACGCTGATGAGAGCAGGAAACAAGTTGGTGATAGCATTAGTTACATGTATATATGGAACTCTTTCTTCTCGTCTATCTTGTTCATACTTAGCTAGTTATCTATCACTATATTCTTGTTAGCAGAATAGGGTGTGAGTAAAGATCTCTTTTACGTGTTCAGAATGGATGAATCTTTCAGCATCGGGGTGGCTTAAGGGCTAGAAAGAAAGTATATGCTCGCTACTAGAACAGTTGGATAGAATTAGTTCCTTTACCTCTGCACACCCTAGTCCCCTCTAGCACTCTCCTTTGCACGAAGTAGAAAGGCCACATTCTTGCTTCCTCAGTCAAGAAGTTGGAGCGGGCGACACTTAGTGGCATGGGTCGCGCGTATCTTTGCCATGTTCGAAGCATTGACAATAATGACAACTTGAGCCAATTGGGTGCCGATGCCAGCACTTCTTTCTTTTGTTTACAACCTCCATGAGACGGTACGAGTAAACTCGATCACTTACACATCCTAAAAGTATAGTAGTGAAAAATGCTCCAAAAAACTGGAAACAGTAGCAAAGAAAAGAAACGCAATTCACGTCAAATTACCAAGGCATTTTCGGAGTAGAGAGATGGAATTTCACAATGGTTTCGCATAAATCTTTCGTAACTTGCGTGTCCAAACGACGACACAAGATTATCTTGGCATCCAATGGGCAGGCCCAGGAAGGCCGATTAATTAGATGGGATTGAAAACTACTTAAAAATTCCTCGATCGTGCGCTTTAATCTACTCCCATCGAAGTACTTTGAGATCCACGCTGCACAAAATTTCCTCGCGTCGCTTTCACGTGTCTCGCCCGGATAAGCGGGGCCGCGGTCAAACCTCAGTCCATTTCCTCTCCCGCGCACACAAGACATTAACTTGACGCCTCTCGTTGGAACACAGCAGTTCTTAACTTGAGTTACACTCCAAGCAGATCTGTCCCACGCAACGCAAGGATCTGATAGTGCAGTGCGTGCGCACACCATCGGCAACCGTGCGTGCGCGGCCAGATCTGCTTCAGAACGACGCGATCGATGGACTGCGCGTCTGCGCGCTATATATGACGTGCGTATCGATCGCCAGTGCCTTGCCATTCTCAGTGTCGCGCAACCATGGCTAAGGAGCTGGCGCTACGTGCCAGGTCCCGCCATGGCTGGGCGCTGATGGTCATCGTACTACTAGCAGCAGCTCTGCAGAGCGTAATAGTAGATGGGCGCGGCAGCCCGGCTGCGTCGTCGTGCGACCTGTTCCGAGGGAGATGGGTGGTGGACGAGTCATACCCTCTGTACGACGCGTCGAGCTGCCCCTTCGTGCCGGACGTCTTCGACTGCCGTCGCAACGGCCGCCCAGACGCCACCTACCTCAAGTTCCGGTGGAGCCCCGCCACCTGCCGCCTTCCAAGGTAGCGTCCACTTTACTTGGTGTAAAATGTACCATTTCATTTCGCACAACTACTTTTCGCTGTGTAGGTTCGATGGCTTGGATTTCCTGAGGAGGTGGCGCGGGAAGACGGTGATGTTCGTGGGGGACTCGCTGAGCATGAACCAGTGGGTCTCCCTCGCCTGCATGCTCCACGCCGCCGCGCCGGCTACTGCCCGCGTCTCCTTCACCACCGGCGAGCCCCTCTCGTCCGTGCGCTTCGAGGTGCTCATGAAGCTAACATTACATGTAGCCATTGTTGTGAATTACATTGTGACGAGAGCTCTGCTTGTGTTAGGACTATGACGTGTCGGTGGTGCTGTACTACAGCAGGTTCCTGGTGGACATTGTGCAGGAGGATATCGGCCGCGTCCTTCGGCTCGACTCGATGCAGAACGCCACCTCCTGGCTCGGCGCGCACCTGCTCGTCTTCAACACGTGGCACTGGTGGACCTACAAGGGCGCAAGCCAAGTGTACGTACCATTTGTTTACGATTTTTCGTGTATGTATATGTATCCAACTTTTTGTTCCGATTGTTCATGTACGTGCAGGTGGGACTACGTGCAGGAGGGGAACAGAACGTACCGTGACATGCACCGGCTCGCCGCCTTCTCCAAGGGCCTCTCCACATGGGCAAGATGGGTGGACACAAACATCGACACAGCGCTCACCAGGGTCTTCTTCCAAGGCGTCTCCCCCAGCCACTACATGTGAGTTCATCAACCTCGTAATGCTTGTTTACATATACATTTTATTTTTAGATATTCTTCTACCGGCCGATCGAGCATTTCGTAATGGCAATATTGTATCTTCCATTACACGAGTAGGTCCAAGGAGCAAAACGATGGGACGGCGCTAGCGTCAGGAGGGTGTTACCAGCAGACACGGCCGTTGCAGGTGGCGACGGACGGAGACGAGACCGTGTTCCCGGAGCAGGTCATCGTGCAGGGGGTGATCGGCTCCATGTCGACGCCGGTGTCACTGTTGGACATCACCTCGCTCTCGCAGCTCAGGATAGACGCGCACCCGTCGGTGTACGGTGGGCCTGCCCGGGACGGCATGGACTGCACGCACTGGTGCATCGCTGGGCTGCCGGACGCATGGAACCACATCATGTACGCGATGCTGCTCAAGCACAGATGAACGGTTGCTATTCTTTTATTCCTAGCTCTGTATCGACAGATGAAGTGTAAGGCTAATTAAGGCCTTCCCAAGAAAGTGTAAGGCTTGCAACTTGTAACAATTAATGTGGAAACTTCTTAAGGGCATGTAGTGCAAAGGCACCATTTCAGTTCAGCTGTCCATAAAACCCAGCCACTTAGGATTTGCTCATGTGGGGAGAGACAAACGGATTCTCTCTGGACTCGGGACATTCACGGTTAAACACCATCGAGCACTCCTCCCTTCATTATTTTCTTATCGATAGTGAAGATGCATCGGTTCAATTGCAAGCATGCGGGGCAAGGCAGGGTGTTGCTGCCTCATATATCTGCTCTAAAGTGTCCCAGATTTCTTTGGCAGAGTCCATGGTGCTGACTCTGTTGAAATCATGTTCTTGAAGGCCCATGAATATAGTTGTGGCAGTTCTTGCATTATTCTAAATATTTCTTTTGTCGTTGATGCTTGGTATTATGGTGTCTTCCAATCTGTAGCCTGCATTCACAATCTCCCAAACATCTGGGTCTATAGCGATAAGATGCATTTGCATCTTTCTTTTCAATAATGCATAGTTAGTTCCATCAAAGATATGGATTTTACCCTCATAGCCCGACATCCTTTAAACTCTGGCAGTTAGGCCAATTCAAAGAGCAACCCGCTTTGATACTAATTGAAAGGATCGTAGGTGCCGACTAGAGGGGGGTGAATAGGAGGCTAACCAATTTTAAACAATTACTTCACTTTATCCAGATTAAGGCTTAACAAGTTGAAGTGTTGAGCTAACTGTGAGACATGTCAACTACTCAGGCAGTATTTGATATGTAAATTAACACACAGCTATCTCACAGATGGATAATACAGGTAAACAGAAAGCCCTAAACAGATGTATATGACAGATAGCTGTGTAACAGGTAACTAGCACAGATATGTGATAAGCAATAAAGCAACTGTGACACAGCTAGATTAACACAAGCAATGAGAAAGGATTAAAACTAGATTGTATATGACAGTGAATCACACAAGCATGCAAATCAAAATAAGAACAAGTAAGTACTGAATGTAAAGTACTCAGAGAGACAAGAGATTTTTCACCAAAGTTTCCACTCTTTTCGGAGATGGTACGTCTCTGTTGGAAAGGCTATTCCGAAAAGATCGCCAGCACTGAATCGTGCTTGTTCTCCGAATACCTGAGTTTTCAGGTCTCTTTCTCTTGCTTGTGGAAGTCCTTTCGCCTTACAGCAGGTAGACCTCAAATCACCTTCACAAACTACTATACCAGCCCACACAAGTTTGGGTGGTCACAGCAACTCTTACACCTATCTAGGAGTAGACACTCCAAGAAGAAATTTATAACAATAACTCTTGGAGGAACCAGTGCTCTCTGCTCAAAGCTCTAACTCTCACTTGAACTAAGATTTAGGAATGTTTGCTTCTGTTCAGGAGAAAAGAGGTTTACAACGGTCGAAATAGATTGCAGAGGTTTGGCAAAGGTTGAGGTCTGAGACCTCCCCTGGTCCTCTATATATAGAGTCCACAGGCACCTGACCGTTACACTCATTCCACGTAGGATTAAGTGGGTCACCGGTGACAGGCACCGGTGACACAGCTAATCACAAACGCACAACGGTAACCGGCTCAGGCAGACCGACACATGTGTCACCGGAGGCTAACACAGGTGAAACCCTAACTGACGTAGCCTCACTACTCAGCCCGGTCCTGGCACATTACATGCCCTCAGCGCACACACTAATTCTGATGCCTACTCAGGAGAGAACCTCCAACAGTCTTCTGACTCGGCAGACAAACTATTGCAGGGCAGTTCCCTTATCATTTACGAGCTCTCCCTTGGCACAGAGATGTATCTAAGTCATAGAGCGGTTGTTCACCTGTGACACAGCTGTGCCACACAGGTAACTTTGACTCTAGGGTTTTAGGAAGCTAGCACAGCAGTGTGCTAGCATAATCCCAGTTTCACACTTGTGCAAAACTGTTGTTACAGGGCCACTGACTTCAAGGCATCAGTGCCGCTGTCCAACACTCTGAGCATTGAGCAAAAGAATCTCCAAAAATCATTGCTACTTCATCCCTCTTAATAGTACAGGTGTTTCCTAAGGACTCAAGAAAACTAACAAACCTAGGTTTCAGCTTCCACCAACTGTAGTCATGGACCTTTGACGCATCAAGTCACCATCATCTTGCTTGTAACTCCTTGCACAGCACCGGTTTCTTTACAGCTGTGGCACAGCTGCCTAGCACAGTTATCTCCTTGTCCTGGAAACCACCTTTGTACTTTTAGGTGGTCATCCTTTCCTGGATGAATCCTCTGCCTGGAACCTACTCATCCTACTTACATTCATTGTAAACATTAGATTCCAGTTTAAGTTGCCATTAACCATCAAAATCATTTAGGGGCCTAGATGCTCTTTCACAATCCTTACTTTTACCCTTCATATTCAATAACAAACCTATAACGCTATCACACACATTTTTTTCTACGTGCATGACATCGATGACAAACTTGCAGGTGCTCCCAATAGGGTAAGTTCTAGAATATCGACCTCTTCTTCCACACAGCCTTCTCACATGTAGTCTTTATTTTGCTTCCCTTCCCATACATAATTTTTATATCCCTTACCATATCATGTACCTCCATACCGTTATATTACTTCGAAGGTGTACCGTCCTCGATTTGTCCGTTGAATTATTTCTTCATTCGACAGTACGGATGGTCTCTTCGAAGGAACCTATGGTAACGCGTGTGCATGGTTTTTCCCCGAATGCTTAAGTCACTGACTAGCCGTATCATCCAGGCAGTTAATACATGCTTTTGACCCTTTTGTACTCTGGCCAGAAAGGTTAGCAAGGGCTGGATAATCATTTGTGGTGCAGAACAGCAAACTGCGCAGATTGAAGTTCTCTCACTCGTGAGCATCAAATATATCTTCCCTATGGGTCCATAATTTCATGAGATCTTCCATCACTGGCTCTAGGTAAACATCTATATCGTTCCCGGGTTGCTTTGGTCCTTGCACAAGTATTGTCATCATAATGTACTTCCGCTTCATGCACAACCAAGGAGGAAGGTTATAAATACACAGATTCACTGGCCAGGTGCTATGATGGCTGCTCATGTTTCCGAAAGGGTTTATTCCATCCGTGCTCAGTCCAAACCTTATATTTCTTAGTTCCCTCCCAAATCTTCAAATTTTCTATCAATGTTTCTCCACTAGATTGAATCAGCAGGATGTCTGAGCTTTCCGTCGTTCTTGCGCTTATCAGCGTGCCAACGTAGCAGTTCTGCATTCTTTGGGTTCGCAAATAAACGCTTAAGACGGGGGATTTTAGGCAGATACCACATGACCTTAGCTGGAGTTCCTTTCGTCACCTCGTCGCCCTCATCTTTGACGCTTTTCTCCATACGCTTGTAACGGGAGGACCTGCATACCGGACATGCATGGAGGTTTGCGAACTCCTTTCTGAAGAGGATATAGTCCTTCGGATAAGCATGTATTCGCTGTACTTCCATTCCCAATGGAGAAAGAACCTTCTTCGCTTGATACATACTTCTAGGCAACTCGTTTCTCTCTGGAAGCATGTCCGCTATAACACCTAACAACTCTGTGAAACTTTTGTCTGACCACCCGTTGCTTGCCTTCAGTTTCAACAATTCAATCACTGATAACAATTTCGTGTACTTACCCTTGCATCCCTCAAACAAAGGTTTCTCCAAGTCCCCTATCAAGAGTTTGAATTTCTTGTACTCCCGCGTATTATGGTTTCCTTCTGCATGGTGCAACATCTCGTCCAAATGGTGAAGATCATCCGATGATATTTCTTCATCTGAATCATAATCGACATCATGTGCCATATAATTATCTTCCTCCGCGATGTCGTCATTACCACCTTCCTGAATTGTCTGCTGCTCACCGTGACTTGTCCAACATGTGTAATGCTCTATGAAACCCCTACGAATTAGGTGATCTTGGATCTGCTCTAAGTTCTCAAACATATGTACATTCTCACAATCTTTACATGGACAGTAAATATATTGTTCCCTTCTGTTCAACTTATGCTCTTTTGCGACTCTTATGAAATCTGACACGCCACTAAGGTACCGTTCACTTGAGCGCACTACTGCAGTACGGGCCTCTACTGACGGGCGAAAAGCATCCTCTACTGACGGGCGAAAAACATCCTCTACTGACGGGCTACGGGCCCGTCAACCTGGGAATGTCAGTGGAGGGGTGTCCTCCACTGACGGGCCTAGTGCCCGTCAGCAGACTTGGTCACCACTGATGGGCTGACCCAGGGCCCGTCAGCAGAGCCTTGGTCACCACTGACGGGCTTTCTTTAGAGGCCCATCAGTAGTAGATTTTTAGGGATGGAAAAAATAAAATTCAAAAAACAATACATTATTTGATATACATCCAATATACATTCCAATATATACATTATCTAATATACATCCAATATACATTCCAATTACATCCAATATACATTCCAATATACAAAATTACAACTCATTACAAAGTTTCGATGGCACAAAACAATCCAGCTAAAAAATATGCATCTGAAATTCAGTACCGTATCCCAAATTTTGGGTAAAACAGCTCATACCACAGTACCGTATCCTAATTTACCAATTAACCACAACAGCTGAACCCACAAATCATACTTCACTTCCTGTGATTTAGTAAGAGAATTGGGGAGGAAGGGAAAGGAAATATAAACAAGAAGCATAAGTATAAGGAAATTTCCATAATGCAGATGCCATTCAAGAATAAGTATATCAAATTTCAAAGCATAAGTATATCAAATATGGCTAGATATTCAAATTTCATGATGTATAAAAAAGAAAGCAGAGACAAATACACTCACTTCTCCTTGTCCTGACTGCCTTCATCATGATTACCACTAGCTGTAGTGGTGGAGAAGAGGATGTTCTTCTGAAAAAATATAGACCAGTGTCCATTACACATAAAGTCATCACCTCGGAAGGTACAAAATAGATTTCACTACAAAAAGATGTGCACATGCATTCCTAGCTGAATTTGAAACACAAACAACTCCTATGAGCATCATGTATAGACAAGACAATTATCAATGACATGGTTATATTATCAGTGATAGAAGATACAAAGGGCATGTTCATTTAAGTTCTCTACTAGCAATCGCAACAATGGTAGTACAATAGAACTAACCGCTGGGGCTGAATGCCGGCTGAGTTGACCATGGTGGTAACTGCTTCTACTGTTCGACAAGTTGCCTGGCGCACAAAATTGGCAGTAATCAACACGAATGAGAAACAAGAGGCAAATTTGTACCTTCACCAAATTAACCAACCCAAAACCCAGAACAGCATAAGGCCAAAGAGAACAATTTTCACCTGATTCCTGCGCAATAAGCAATGGACAGAGAGCATGGCAACACAAAGGGGAGAAGATACCAACCAGCTCTAGTCTCGCGCATAATCCGCACCCCTAGCTGGGAGATCCTGGAGAACATGGCAGTAGCCGAGCCAACGACCTCCGAACCCTAGACCAACAGCTCAAGAAACCACGAAATCAGCACCACAACCTCTGTTCCAGGCGATGAATCACCCGCGGAGAAGCAAGGAGTCGATGAACCTCTGGTGTGGATGGCCGGCGCCAGATCGGTGAGCTCTCCACGGTCGCACGGCCGCCGCTGCTCCTAGGTCGGCACGGCGAGGGGAGGTGGCACGGCAGCAGAACTGCTCCGAGTGCACGGATTTGGAAGCACACTCGAGCTACGACGCCGGGGTCGCGGCGGCCTCGGGCGGCGAGGCAAGGGACACTCGAGCGGGGCGGGTGGTGGCCATAGGAGGAGCGGCGAAGCCGGAAGGCAACCACGCCGAACGGAGTGGCGCTTGGGAGGAGCTCGCGCTCCAGAGGACCCCGCGGCGGCACCGAGGGGAGCGGTGAGGGAGAATGCAGCGGAGCCGAGAAAGGCCGCAGGTACCAGCGGGGGAGATCCGGGCGAGACCATGGAAGCAACCACAGCAGGACCAAGGACGGCACGGTGGTGAGCCTTGGCATAGGCGGCGGCGGCGGCGCATTGGAGGAGAAAAAGGGAAGCTCGGCATGGTGAAGAGAAGAAGGGGGCACCGGTTGTGGTAGAGGGGTGAGAGAGGAGAGGAGGCGGCGGCTGGTGGATTGAGATGGGGACGGTCAGGGTTAGGGTTAGGGTTTTATACCGGGAGACAATTGGGTTGGAGCTGGGCCAAATAGAACCAGTGACGGGCACAAGTTTTGGCCCGTCAGTAGAGGTCAAAGGACCAGTGACGGGCTGGATGTTTTGGCTCGTCAGTAGAGCTGCGCGTCATTGAAGCAAGGCACCATTGACGGTCCAAAATTTTTGCCCGTTAGTGGTATGTTTTTTTGCCGAAATCGCTGGGTTTGGCTACATCTCCAATGACGGGCTGTCATACGCCCGTCAGTGGTACACTGGATGACTGACGGGCAAGACAGCGCCCGTCAGTGGAGGGGTTTCAGCAGAGGGTCAATCTGCAGTAGTGGCGGTTACCATCATATATCCAGTTTCGATCCATCTATAGGAAGAATTAAATAAATTTAATTAATTCATGTAAAATATTGAGGCTCACAAAGTGCATACCAACTAATCTATACAATATTAATTAATATTATCGTTACTATTTGGTTTTGACTACATGTAAGTAATAATTACCAATAATCTTTTTATTTCACGACCAATAATTACTATGTTGGTAATGTTTTTACTACATGTGAATGATTACTACCAATATTTTATTTCATTCACGAAGATATGACCTACCAATAATTATATATTTATTTACGACATAAATTTTTTTTAATTAATCATGCCATTAATACATGGGTTTTTACTGTATCAAAACATTCTTAAAATTTTATTTCATACAACCTTTCGACAATTACAACATCTTTTTGCGAGACAAGATAAATCAATTCTAAAATAATAAATTACTAGTGGTATGAGGGCAAATCCCTCTATATATAAATATCTCTCTTTCATAAACTCTAAACCACTCAAATATATCATTTTGCCACTCTAAATTAGCTAGCCACATCCTCAATATACTAATTGAAACCAATTTATGCCTCAAATTCAAAAAAACCAAATAAAATTTTCCATAACATAGCTAGATCTACATTCTCTCTCTTTACCACATTACATCTAGCAAATTAATAAAACTTTTAAACCAATCACTAACCTTAGATCATCAATATGAAAGAGATATGCAATATCCTCTTTAAATCCAGAGCTTTTGGGCTCAATTCAATCTCCAAGGTGAAAAATCGCAAGGGCTCCGCCATCACTACTACTGTGTGCAAGAACAGAACATTAAAAACAAGAGCTCGGTCTAGCAGACTATAATAAATGAACACCTTATCACAGGCGGGTTCAACAAAAACCGCCTGTGATAAGCCTAACATCCTGTGATATGTCGTCTACATATTGCAGACGGTTCTTTGACAGAACCACCCGTGATATCTTGTCATCACAAGCGGTTCGTGTCTCTCCAACTTAATTTAAGCGTTCTTCTTTGCGAACCGCATGTGATCTACTATAATGATGAGAGGTCTCGAATTATCAGTTTTGTAATAGTGAATAGACGGTCCAAATAGTTCCAGAGGCTCTTAGAATTTATCATATGTCACGGCCATCGCCATAATTGTCCTGATTTTGGCTATATAGCTGTCATGCTTGAGGGGATAAAAGATATCGACTACATAGTTTCTTGTTATTGTATTAATGCTGCCACCGTCGCAGTGTACTGTCTACATCTCGAGGTATCTAGCCTAGTATCAAATGCTATAGCTCTAAACAGAACAACTACAAATTCTTCTAGCAGACAACACAGGTGTAACTCTAATCGGTGATAAGCTATCCTTTTTATGCGTAAATGAGCAATTCATCCAGTAAGCCGCATGCACTCTTGGGTGTCTATCTAATGATACCTATCTAGAGATACCTGAAAAAAAAGATACTTACTTCGTTAAAAAATTATAAGACGTATTTTGATTGGTTAAGACAGTTTGACCAATAATTATTCTATTAATAAGTGATTTATGTAATACAAAATTATAATTATAAATAAGTATTTTGAATATAAATCTAATGATATTAATTTTATATCACATAAATCACATACTAATGAAGTAATTATTAGTTAAAATTTTATCTTAACCAATTAAATACACGTTATATTTTTAGACGAAGAGAGTATGATGTTTAGTGCTCCACATGAGCATTGTGTAATACTCAGTACTACATATTCCTACTCACCAAAGAAATACCCTTAAGACGTACGGTGTACACCAAAACTGCCATTGCACTGTAGAACAAATTTCGCGGAATGTCATTTCTTTACAATTACAGACCAAACCTTATTTCAGTGTTAGTCTGGCTCTCCACTATTTTTTTTCCTTATTCTTTTGCTTGATGGTTTAGAAACCTCCACGTAGGGGTATTTTGGTTATCATTGAAAATTTTAAAATCATAGCTATTGATGAGTAATCTTATCCCATGATGAGTAATCTTATCCCATGCTCTCCAAAAGCAAATACACACAAAAGGGTAACACCAACCAAACCGCCACATTTTGCCAGTGACAAATAACCACGTGTTCCACAAAGTTGTATATGCTTCAGGAAGCACTACTCCGTGTGTTGTGTTGGCTAAACTTCAATTGCCAGGCATCGTTAGCATAAGAGAAACTTCTATATAGCTAATCACTTGGGGAAAAGTGGGATCCACGGTGGTGTGCAACTGAAGCTTCGTGTTCGCCCACTAAACCCGGGCTTGTGAGCTGTTTAACATATGGCAAGCAAGCATGGAATATAATAAAGGGACCATAGAGAACAGGTTCACACTCCCAACTTTCAACTGCATAGCTGCAATGCATAAAATCTCTATCCAAGTCATTGGCAATTTTATATTTGAGATCCTTCTCCAGGACTAATGCCATGTTCTTGCAATGCTTCAAAGGGAGATCCTTCTGGCCACTTTATGGGGAAAACAAGGTAAATTCAAAGGCACACATTATATTTAGACAAAAGTTAAAGTTAGAAACCATACTGGTACTCGATCACGAAGCCTGATGCTACACAGGAACACAATCTGTATCATATTCAACCACTTTGTGCAATGCACTTTGTTACTTATGCCACCTGATGAATGAAGAAATCATGCTGTAATAGCCCCCTATTATCTTCTTTACCTGACTGCAATGGATCTGAACAAAATGGATGGAGATATACATGCAACTATACGGAACTACCTTATCAGCTCCAATTTGGTGTGCTATTTTGATACACTTACAACAGACCAAGCATCCAGGTAGGTGCTCAAGAGTCAAGAAGACTGTACGATAGGTTGATCTGCAAATGGGCCGTGCAACCAACCTCTGGCAATGTGTCCATATGCAGCCTCTGTCAAGTGAATGCCATCCCAGCTCCAATGTGTCTTGGGATTGGCGCACGGCGTAGCACCAGGCTCACCGCACTTTGCTGTCAGATTGAAGTTGTAAGGACCCTTCCCTGGAGCACCACAGCATGCTCTCGGCAGTTGTTTGTAAAATCCTGCATCAAGAGCAGAAATGTTAGGTCTGTACTACCTGCATTCACTTGGCGGAAAATCGCAGGTCTATTTCTTGGAATAGATGCACATATTCTGTTTATACGAGCAATGATGCAAGTCCCCTCTTATCATGTCCTAGTCAAGACAAACACTACTGTTGTCAGCAAAATTAATTTCATAAAGTCATCCCTAGAAAATAAAGGATGAAAATGCTGCTACTGTGCCAACAATACAGAGATGATTGGCTCATGACCGAATGTGTACCCCTCCCACTCACACAGATCTGTCACCAATATGAGCCTTTGCTTTTCTACTTATTCGAAATGCTGATCAGAATTTATTTTATAAAAGGTCTCCAAGATGCTCTGCTTCAAGTAGCTAGAAGTACATGATAAGATTTCTACAACTGGATTAGAAAAAGAATGAGAACAGCTAAACTATGAAAATGTAGACGGGTCACAGAAGGGGTCAGCTAACTGAAGGATCTCCTGGTGTTTGTACTTCTAGTGATAAGGACTTCAAGAAAAGTTGTTATTCGGAAATCTTAGAATGGCAAGACTAGGAAGGTTACCTAGCCTATCTTTTGCAATTTCTTAATTCAAGATGGTGCCTTAAAGTGATTTTCCCATAAAAATGCTCAATTTAATAATGCAGTCATGCATAAGTAAATTTCACTTCCGGAACCCATCATATCTAGTATGAGCATGATAGACAAATTTCTTTAATATTCTAGGAAAAATACTTTACATTGATAGACAAATTTCTTTAATATTCTAGGAAAAATACTTTACAGCTCCAGACGAATTATTTGACCTGAGGTTAAAATTTGTTCTCTTGCAAGCAGCACTAAAGCAGACATAAACTTTTAATCTAGCTATCTTGAAAATAACAACTACTAAGTTATAATTCTTATAAAGACTCAATAACTTATTATGCAAGCTAAAGTTTTGAGCCAGCAATTTTGTATGGACAAAGTAAACCCCCAAATCCAAGATGCGCTGCACGAATACTGCCACAACTTTCGAGAGAACATGCACAATTAGGAAAGCAGAGAACCCACAAATAGTTGGTAATTGATATGCTTTGAAAGTGCATAACAAATGCCATGTCACAATTTTCCCATTGTAATATCAGCAGTAAATAGTATACCTTCTGGAAGCAGATCAGAGATTATACATAATGATAACTCAAGTAACTCGCTTACTAGCTTTGTATTTTGTATATTCAACACAGGGAAGATAAATGGTGCTCGAAACGACTTTGAAAAAAAATACACCTAGATCTGAATTCTCCAGCAATATTTATTGCATCTTGCGAGAATTGAAGTGTGATAGTTGTTGACTGCACAGTGAAGAATTAGGATGGTGAGAAACGTTAGAAATGTCTCTCCAAATTAGCACTAACAATGTGAATCATGAGTCATATCAAATCAGACTTCTACAATTTCCTAGTGCTACACCAATCGAATAAACAAATCAACATTATGATATATCATGACGTAATTACGATACCAAATAAAGAACTTAGGAACTCACCAAACTTCTCAGGCTGAAGCATGAACTGGATAACTGGGGTGAAGTAATCGCCATATATGATCCTCACCCTAGGGTGCTTGGCATGGAGCTTCTCTAGCGCACGCTTGAGCATTGCATTGTGCACCCACGAGAACGTGTTGAACCGCTTGAGGCAGCCACTACGCGGACCATATCCCTCCTTTGGGTCAATGTACATGGTCAAGTACACTGGAAAGCACCCAGATGGCATCACTCCAGGCACAATCAAATCCTTTGCCCCCTCAGCAATCAATTGCTGCAGCGGGCATAATGAATTAGAAGAAAGCTACACACAACATGTATGTGGATTGTAGACACCAGCAAAGTTACCTCAACACCATTAGAGATGCCCTGCACGACATGAGGCATCAAGTTGTAGGCCTCCCTGAGGTCCTTCCCGGCGAAGAGCGGCGCATTGTAGTCATTTCCACCAAATTCACCGACGACAAACAGGGACTTGGCAAAGAAGTCCTTGCATTCTTCAGACATAAGAAAAAGAGGAACAAAAGACCACACCCATTTCACATCAAAATCACACATCAACATCCATGAAATGGAACTATACTACGAAGGTAAAAAATTGTTTTTTTTTCTTTCTTTCTTCTACCTTGGGTGGAGTTGCAAAAGGAGGGCTTGAGGTCGCGTAGCCACTGGATTTGGGTGAAGAGGGAGCCTGAGTTCCAGACGGACTTTCCGAGCCCCCGCTTCTCGAAGAACTCGGTGTCGAGCGCCGTCGCGCCGGTGATGGCGAAGTTGGCGCCCTGAGCGAAGCTGGCATTCTTGGCCTTGGACGGGGGCAGCAGCGGCAGCCCGAACTCCTGCGCTGCAGGCACCAAGAAAGCCAGACCACACGAATCCATCAAATCTTGAACCCAAAGACACGCCCAGGGACGCACTCGAAGGAGCCAATCTGCCAATTACCTATGAAATCAATGACAAGACGGCCGTCGGAGCAGCGGCCGGTGGGGTACCCGAAGTAGCTCTGGCCGTACGGCAGCCGCGCCGTGGCCAGGTAGTCCGGGATGCCCTCCGTCACCAGGTTGCCGGCGTCCACCAGTGAGTCCCCGAAATTAAACACCGCGTTGTACTTCCCGGCCTCCGCCGCCGCAAGAAGAAGCTGCAGCACCGCTGCAAGAACCGCCGCCACCCTCCACCCCGCGCCTCCCCTCCTCGCCGTCCACATTATTCCTTCTCCCCACAAGTCTGGCCAGGAGAATTTGGGCGAGGAGAGGAGAAAAAGGAGGAGGAGGAGGCTACTTTGGGTTGGTTTCTTGGCTCGGCGCGTTGCTACTAGTAGCTTCCCGTGGCGCTTGAATTCTTCTTCTCGTGCGGAGCGAGATAGGCCACTACGCGACCATGGATGGACTGCGCAGTTCGGCCGGGGAGTTTGGTTTCTTGTGGCTGCGCGTGATGGAATCAGAACCCGATCCTTGTTCCGGCTCTCCACCTTTTCTCCACGCGCCGCTGCGGCGCCCTCACTGGGGTGGTGAGGTGGTGGTGCATTGACTGATAGCTACCGTGGTGGTGGTATTGAATGCGGGGTGTGGGTGGGACACCGGGATGGCACGGGGAAGATCGTGGGGAGCGGAGGTAAAATGGCTCGTGAATCGTGGCTTCGGGGCACCCTGGCAACGTGTTCGGACTTGTGGACGGAAATACGGTTTCGCCCCCGGATCTCCCTGGCCGTGGTTCGTCCTCCTTACGGTGTCTGGACGAAATTATGATGTGTGTGCAAAGTTAATGGTATGTTTTGTAACATGTCCTCTTTTTCTCTTTATGTGTATTTATTCGTCACCACGGACAGAGTTTCTCCTCCTTACGTTTCCAAATCAGTTGTGAGTGTATTCATTTGATTACGTTTTGTTTTTTAAACCAGAGGCAAAGTTTGCCTCAATTTATTAATTAAGCTAATAAAAATTATCCAATCAAATAGAGTAATCGCGTTTTGTAACTTTATCATTTGTTTAATCTATATGTGAATCAAAATACGTCTTAGATTAATCCACAAGCGAAGATTACCAAACTAGCTAGAAATATCAAAAGTAATGGGCAATTTCATCAAATGCTTATGTGGTTTCTTAAACTTCTCAACCTTGGACTTTTAGGTGGTTAAAGGGTGGATGGTTACAAGACACTAGTCTGTAAACATACATTAGAAGAAAGAGGAGGTTTACCGGCAAGGATGAGAGCAGTGAGCAAGATAGAATGAGAATAGCTATCATGGACGAATGCTCTTGGTCTAGCCTTCATTGATTGGACGTGGTTTCGATCCTTGGTAGCGTCATAGATGTTTTCACTTTCAATTTACTTGTTGCTATGGTTGTGTCTGCCGAAGTTAGCCATATTTTGGCAATTTGTTTGGCATTTTGTTTTCCCTTTAATAAACTCATGTTTCGGCTTTGATCATTGAAATAAGATTGAAGGATGTGTGCATCGATGCAGAGGAAGAGGGAGATCCTCTCCTCCTTTATCTAGAAAAATAAGTTGTAGCCATAATATTGTTTGTTCGATTGTCTCTCTATGGTAGTACCAATATATCATACATTCAAAGTTCATAGGCAGTAACATTTATGGATGTCTATATGAAACATGTCCCACTGATGCTCACAAAACCATCCAATCTTCCATCGTGCCATCGCAACAATGTCCGTGACGAAGAATCAATTCTATCGAGCATAAGTCGATGTCCTAAAATCCCGTCTTCTTGACCTTTGGCCACATCCTCGCTTGTGACTCCTTTTGATGGAGATGATTAATTCCATGCCATCAAAAAGGAAGTGGATCTGTGGTCTACGTGTCGCAAGCAGAGGTTGCGCCATAACTGACATTACCCATTTTAGCTATGGCAATTGATGGCTTTAGGTCACTAATTGCTTGTTGGATAACGGAGATTAACCCCATGTTGATTTAGCGATGACCCTTGGTCATGAAAACCCATGTTGATTTAGCGATGACCCTTGGTCATGAAAACCTTACCTTGTAAGGGTAACCACCTTAAGTGCCCAGATTGCAATCGTGAGCTCGCAAGCCAATCTCTCTTCATCATCGTATGGAAACATGCTCAACCTTCTATACGAGTTTACAAGACACCCCTTTGACCTCACCTTTCTCTCAAGTGATCCTAGTGCCTTTACTGCCTGTGACTACGAGAGGAGTTCCCCCAAATGTCCAAATAAAGGAGATGCTGTTACATCCATGCTTGATAGATCTTGTGATCACTCGATAAGCCTATGCGATTGATGTTGTAGACGCCAATTTCCTCTAATGTCTTTCCTCCAACCCTGTCGTTTCCCCATGGGATCGATATCCCCTTATGTCTTTTGATGCCTTCTTGAGCCCCTCCTTGCTTATCCTTTGTGATTTCCACCCCTTGATCCCAAATATAGGTCAAGGCATCCGACTGAATGAGAGTTGGTCCAAGCTTGGGTCCAGCCATCCCCTTTCTCCTCTCCCGAAAATAGGCAAGTCATTGTTGAAGGGTTCGAAGAGAGTCTTAGACCAGTCTCAAGAGTACTTAACAAGGAATACCTTGTTGTCTTTATGATACGGATGGCTCCCGATCTTCACGATTTGGACAAGGGTAACTAGGAGGGTCTAGATGAAATCCCAAACCAACAACAAAACCCCAACGGGTTAGCCTTTGGAACTAGGACTCAAATCAACTCCTCCTCTCAATGAATGCCTCGATTACCATCCGGGGGCACACGCCGGTCCTTACAATCCAAGGAAGATTACAAGGTCTAAGATGGAACTCCTACTCTAGAGGGATTAACCCTAGATGAGGAGCAAAGCTCTCTTAAGTCTTAACAACAGGTCTAATCTCAGTTAGGGTTTGGGTACGGGTATTTATAGTCCTAACCCCGTAACCCTTGGAGGCTAAGCCATCTCATTACATGGGCCTCGGCCCGTTACTGTGCGCAAACAGTGCGCCCGGACATTCTGGGGTACCTTGCCCGGAATGTCCGGACGTGGTGCCTGGACATTTCGGGGTAACTTTCTCGAATGTCCGGACGTCTTGGTCAGTGGACGTCCGGAGGGTTGGAGCTGACACTCCGGGTTGGCCGGAGGTTCCGGGGCTGAGGTCCGGAATGTCCGGGTGCGGAGTTGGAAGGCGCTGCTCTCGGGTGCCCATCCGGAGTATCCGGGGTTGGTGTCGGAATGTCCGGACACCATCCCGAGAAGGGCTCTTCAGCTTGTGCATCCGGAGTGTCCGGGCCAGGACCTCCGGACTGTCCGGATGTGGAGTCCGGAGTGTCCGGACTAGAATTTCCGGAGTGTCCGGATGTGTAGTCCAGGCAGCCACTCGGGTCCTTCCTCCAATTGGCTTCGCTCCACTTGGTTGGTCTTTCATACCCGAGCAAACAAAGAGTCGAAGCATTAGGTAGCACACCAGTCAAGCTCAAGTCAATTGGAGATGTATTAAGGAATAGATTCACCTCATGTTGTAAAGCCTTAGCTCGAGCTCTTGTCATTGGGACACTAGGTTTTGGCTGTGGGCTTGAGTGAGTTGCAGAGCCTTCACCCTTGGTGCAGGTGATGTCCACATCATTCCCCCTTCTTGAAAAGGAGTCGACCTCGACTCGACTGCATTGTAACCATGGAAGGAAGAAAGATCCGAAATGTTGAAGGTGTTGCTCACCGAGTACTTGGATGGTGGAAGGTCAATCTTGTAAGCGTTGTCGCCGATGTGCTGAAGGACTTGTAAAGGTCCATCGCCGCGTGGCATGAGCTTGGACTTACGTGCTTCGGGAAAACGCTCCTTACGGAGATGTACCCACACAAGATCACCGGGGTCGAACACCAGCTTTTTCTTGCTCTTGCTGACCTTGGTGGTGTGACAAAGCACTCGTTGCTCAATCGTAGCTCCTGTTGTCTCGTGGAGCCTCTTGATGAAAGCGGCTCGCTTGGAAGCGTCCATATTGACCCGTTCGTGAAGCGGTAGTGGAAGAAGATCGAGTGGTGTAGCAGGGTTGAAGCCATACCACTACTTCGAATGGGCTCATGCTTGTAATAGAATGGACTGCTCGGTTGTAGGCGAACTCCACATGGGGAATGCGTTCCTCCCACTCCTTCAAGTTCTTCTTGATCATGGTGCGGAGGAGGGTGGACAAGGTGCGGTTGACGACCTCGGTTTGCCCATCGGTTTGTGGGTGGCAAGTTGTGGAGAAGAGAAGCTTGACTCCCAACTTGGCCCACAATGTCTTCCAAAAGTAACTTAGGAACTTGACGTTGCGGTCGGAGACGATAGTCTTGGGCACACCGTGAAGCCTCACAATTTCCCTGAAAAACAAATTAGCAACATGTGAAGCATCGTCGGTCTTGTGGCAAGGAATAAAATGTGCCATTTTTGAGAATCTATCCACAACCACAAATACTAAGTCCCTCCCTATTTTGGTCCTAGACAATCCTAACACAAAGTCCATGATAATATCCTCCCAAGGTGCACTAGGAACAAGAAGTGGAGTATAAAGACCATGAGGGTTTAGTTTTGACTTAGCTTTGTGGCATGTGGTGCATCGTTGGACGAATCGCTCCACATCTCTTTGTATTTTCGCCCAATAGTAGTGGTTGGACAGCATCATGTAGGTCTTGTCCCGCCCAAAGTGTCCCATCAAGCCGCCGCCGTGGGATTCCTGCAAAAGTAGCAAACGCACGGACGACTCGGGAATGCATAGTTTGTTAGCTCGAAAAAGAAAGTCCTCATGCACATGATATTTGTCCTAGCCCTTCCCTTCTCAACAATTAGCAAAAGGGGAAGCAAATTCAGAGTCATTAGCATATAGATCTTTCAAACATTCTAAATCCAACACTTTAACTTCGAGTTGATTCAAAAGGGTCATTTTGCGGGAGAGAGCATCCGCCACAATATTTTCCTTACCCTTCTTGTATTTAACTACATAAGGAAAAGTTTCAATGAATTCGACCCATTTTGCATGCCTACGATTCAATTTAGCTTGGCCCTTGAGATGTTTTAAAGATTCATGATCGGAATGAATAACAAATTCTTTTGGCCAAAGATAATGTTGCCATACCTCAAGAACACGAACCAAGGCATACAATTCTTTGTCATAAACCGGGTAATTAAGCTGAGCACCGTTCAACTTCTCACTAAAGTAAGCAACCGGTTTACCTTCTTGCATGAGCACACCCCCTATACCGATCCCACTAGCATCACATTCAACTTCAAAGGTTTGAGTGAAATCCGGTAAAGCAAGCAAGGGTTCCTCGGTTAAACGTTTTTTTAATTCTTGAAAAGCATTTTCTTGAGATTGCCCCCACACAAAAGGAACGTTTTTCTTAGTCAACTCATTTAAAGGGGAAGCAATAGCACTAAAGTCTTTGACAAAATGACGGTAGAAACTTGCTAGGCCATGGAAGCTACGCACTTGACTCACGTTGATAGGGTAGGCTAATTTTTAATGGCTTCAATTTTGGAGTCATCTACCTCTATGCCATGAGTAGAGACAACAAAGCCTAGAAACACAAGTTTCTCCGTACAAAAGGTGCATTTCTCAAGATTAGCAAACAAGCGTTCATTCCTAAGTACTAGTAGAACTTGTTTAATGTGGCCAACATGATCATGCAAAGTTCTACTATATATGAGAATGTCATCAAAGTAGACTACCACAAATTTACCAATGAATTGGTGTAAAACATGATTCATTAAGCGCATGAAAGTGCTAGGAGCATTGGACAACCCAAAAGGCATGACAAGCCATTCATATAAGCCAAATTTGGTTTTAAAGGCAGTTTTCTATTCATCTCCTTCATTCATTCTTATTTGATGGTAGCCACTCTTTAAGTCAATTTTAGAGAAAATCGTAGCACCACTAAGCTCATCTAGCATATCATCTAGTCTAGGAATGGGGTGACGATAATGCACGGTGATATTATTGATGGCTCGACAGTCAACACACATGCACCAAGATCCGTCCTTTTTGGGGACAAGAATGACAGGGACGGCGCAAGGACTTAGGCTTTCGTGAACATACCCCTTGTCAAGTAGCTCCTGTACTTGACGCTGAATCTCCTTGGTCTCCTCGGGGTTGGCGCGGTAAGGTGGCCGGTTGGGAAGTGGCGCTCCCGGAATGAGATCGATGCGGTGCTCGATGCCTCGAATGGGTGGAAGCCCTGCCGGGACCTCATCGGGGAAGACGTCCTCGAATTCCTGCAAAACATGAGACATAGCTAGAGGAAGTGGAGGTGAGTCTTTAGTCAAAGCAACTACATCTTTGTACACAAGTACAAAGTGTAGTGTAGGGGGGTCATTCCTCACTCCTCTCATCTCGGATTTGGTGGCTAGCATCACTAAGCCTCTACTCTCATCCTTGCTCTTTTCTCTCATTTTGGGCTTGTGGCTCTCACTCACCGTTTTGTGGAATTCACTCAAGGTGGTGTTCTCTTGCTCACTTCTCTTCTTTTCTTCCTGGAGCCTTGCCAACTTTTGAGCATTGTCGGCTATGATTTGGCTTGGCGTCATGGGACGAAGCACATACTCCTTGTGGTGCCATCAGAAGATGTACTCGTTGGTGTGGCCGTCGTGGTGCGCCGATCGGTCGTATTGCTATGGGCTGCCCAAGAGGAGGTGGCACACCGTCATCGGTACCACATCACACTCCACTGTGTCTTGGTAGGCTCCAATCTTGAAGGAGACTTGCACCATGTGTTATATCTTGACGGTGCCACTATCGCTCAACCATTGTACATGGTAAGGACGTGAATGCTTCTGGTACTTCAAGTTGACTTTGGAGCAAAACTCTTGACTCACCAAGTTGTGACAACTTCCTCCATCAATTATGACTTTTATGATTTTGCTGTCGATTGTGGCCTTGGTTTGGAAGAGGTTGCACCGTTGTTCAGGTTCATCTTGAAGTTGGACAGTGAGGATCTTCTTGGTGACGACGAGGGATGGACCCGACTCGGTCTCGCAGTAGATTCGCACTTGTCCATCTTCATATTCTCCTTCTTGCTCAAGCCTGGCTACCTCATGGATGGCATCAATTTCGCCTTCGCTTGCAGACTCATACTCACCTTCTTTGGTGATCAACATAACACGTGCATTGGGGCACTCCCTTTGCATGTGACCACGCCCTTGGCATTTGAAACATACGATGTCTCGAGTCTTGCCCGTGGAAGCCATTGAAGAAACAGTGCTCGGACTTGGTGCTCCCTTTGAAGAAGAGGTGGTAGGACGGTTTGCGTTTGTCCATTGGCGCACACTTGTACTTCCACCTCCCACATGACTTTCTGTCTTGGTTGATGTAGCTCTTGGGGCAAACTTTGCACTCGGTGTGGGGCGAGGAGCAACCGCCATGGAACACGAAGTGTAAGGGGTGGGGCGTGAGGTATACGCCGATGACTTGGAGTAGCGAGCATCCTCTTGCACCTGGCGCTCTGCCTTGATAGCTTGATGCACTAACTCCACAACTGTGTTGTAGGGTTGATAATTGGCGATGCACTTAATTGGGTGATTCAATCCGGCCAAGAATCGAGCCATTGTTTGCTCTTTAGTCTCTTGGACATTTGCTCGAATCAAGGCAGTCTCCATCTCCTTGAAGTATTCTTCAACTGTTCGACTGCCTTGTTTGAGATCTTGAAGTTTCTTGAAGAGATCTCGCTTGTAGTACTTGGGCACGAAACGGGCCCGCATTTGTCTTTTCATCTCTGTCCAAGTCATGACAGGTGGTTCTCCATAGTTGCCTCGTTGATTCTGCACTTGTTCCCACCAAATGAGGGCATACCCATTGAACTCAAGGGAGGCCATGGCAACCTTCTTCTCTTCGGTGTAATTGTGCATCCGAAAGACCTTATTCACTTTGAGCTCCCATGTAAGGTACTCTTCGGGGTCCATGGCATCATCGGAAAACTTAGGCATTGTGAACTTGAGCTTGCCAAACTTTTCCTCCCCATCTCCTTGTTGTCCCCTTTGCTGGTGTTCTGTACCCTCATCATGATAATTCTATCTTCTGATCCCTAAGTCTCTATCTGGACATCTTTGATGTCTCTGCTCACTAGGCTGATGAAAGCTTGAACCTCCTTCTGATGCACTGTCCTCATTCTCATCACGCCCTTGGTGGCTCCTTGCTCGACCCTGATTTTGTAGTCCATGAGTTGGAACTCGGGCTCGGTGTTCGGTGTCTAGCGGTGCTCGGTGTCTGCGGTTCTTTGAGCTTGAGCACGCCGGGCCGCCATCTCGGCATCGATCTCATCAAGAACTTCTTCTTCATCAATCTCTGCCTCTGGAATTCGGCCCCGAAATGCTTGAACAACTTCCCGCACAATGCTCGTCTTCATAGATTCCATCTGTCGGGTCATATCGTGCCTCAAATTGTCTACAGTGTCATGGAGGCTTCGTTGGAGGGCCAAATGTTGCCCTTGAGTCATACAGTCTTCATTGCCACTCGCTCCGTGAGATCCTTCCCTAGACATGGTTAGCGAAATAACAATATATGTGGAGTATGTAGAATTTTGGAACTCTCTCACCTCACTTACCACCGAAGTCCTTGCCTCCTTGGGTTGAAGGATCGGACGGCCGTGGATGGTAAAAGTGACCCTTGAGAGGCGGTTGAAAAGTTCCTAGTTCCAAGGTACTCACTCAACAAAGCTTTTAGTGGGTCTCGGAAAGGATTAGCTCAATATACTAAGCAAATGGAATAATGAGATTTTGCAAAGATTAGTAATAATCCACAGTAGAAACAATACAATAAGAGTTGACCTCAAAGGATATAAGCGAAGCTCACAACTCACACACAACGATAATGTGATTTGTGCAACCAAAGGAAAGAGCTAGTACAAGATTTGTCTAACGAAGACTAAAGGCTCATGTTGCACAAATACTAGGAAAGACGCTAGCTCGATTGCAAAATGTAGGGTTAAGGATTTGCACACTTGACTACTTTTCCTATTTGAATTCCTTTCAAGCTTGCGTGTTCCTACAAAAGGATCATTGGCATTTGTATTTTTTTTGATCTTGATTGTTCTTCTTTTTTTTTGTTTTATGCCAAGATCTCACAAGACTAACGTTGTTGTTTGCTTGGGTGAAAGATGTTCTAAGTAGCACAAGCGTACAAGACCCTAGCAATCATCAATGAGCTAGTCTTAATGGGATCAAAGTTGTCACAAAGGAAGAGGTTGGCTCACAAAGAAAGAGGGCAAGATAGACGGCTATACCTCGCTCGATGCAGTCTATAATTGCACCGTCCGGAGATTCTGGAGTAGATTTCCCGGACACTCCGGGTGGGCCCGGAGATTCTGGGGTAGATTGTCCGGATACTCCGGGGTGCGTCCCGAGAAGGTCGATTTCCTGCTGCTGTAGGCCGGAGATTCCGAGCTTGAGGTCCGGATACTCCGGATGCACTGGAGATTTCAGATCTGAAACAGGAGCGGCCCAAAAAACCACAAATTGGAGGGGGAAAACGAGAAATAGGCCGAGGCAATGCAAAGGAAGGTTAGATCAACAAGTATAGCAAAGATCTAATGGATCTGGGGGTAGAGAAAAGAGGGGATACAAATCCAAACCGTGGCAACCTAGAGCTCTGATACCAAGTTGATACGGATGGCTCCCGATCTTCACGATTTGGACAAGGGTAACTAGGAGGGCCTAGATGAAATCCCAAACCAACAACAAAACCCCAACGGGTTAGCCTTTGGAACTAGGACTCAAATCAACTCCTCCTCTCAATGAATGCCTCGATTACCATCCGGGGGCACACGCCGATCCTTACAATCCAAGGAAGATTACAAGGTCTAAGATGGAACTCCTAATCTAGAGGGATTAACCCTAGATGAGGAGCAAAGCTCTCTTAAGTCTTAACAACAGGTCTAATCTCAATTAGGGTTTGGGTACGGGTATTTATAGTCCTAACCCCGTAACCCTTGGAGGCTAAGCCATCTCATTACATGGGCCTCGGCCCGTTACTGTGCGCAAACAGTGCGCCCGGATATTCCGGGGTACCTTGCCCGGAATGTCCGGACGTGGTGCCCGGACATTCCGGGGTAACTTTCCCGAATGTCCGGACGTCTTGGTCAGTGGACGTCTGGAGGGTTGGAGCTGACACTCCGGGTTGGCCGGAGGTTCCGGGCTGAGGTCCGGAATGTCCGGGTGTGGAGTTGGAAGGCGCTGCTCTCGGGTGCCCATCCGGAGTATCCGGGGTTGGTGTTGGAATGTCCGGACACCATCCCGAGAAGGGCTCTTCAGCTTGTGCATCCGGAGTGTCCGGGCCAGGACCTCCGGACTGTCCGGATGTGGAGTCTGGAGTGTCCGGACTAGAATTTCCGGAGTGTCCGGATGTGTAGTCCAGGCAGCCACTCGGGTCCTTCCTCTAATTGGCTTCGCTCCACTTGGTTGGTCCTTCATACCCGAGCAAACAAAGAGTCAAAGCATTAGGTAGCACACCATTCAAGCTCAAGTCAATTGGAGATGTATCAAGGAATAGATTCACCTCATGTTGTAAAGCCTTAGCTCGAGCTCTTGTCATTGGGACACTAGGTTTTGGCGGTGGACTTGAGTGAGTTACAGAGTCTTCACCCTTGGTGCAGGTGATGTCCACATCAATTTAAGGTGAAGGTCCTTCCTGGAGGTTTACACTTCACCCTCCGAAGACATCCTATCCCATTTTGATGGCTCAAGTTTGTGTATGATGAATTATTTGGAATTGCTCCTGTGCATACCATATATCATGAATGATCATGCAGTATATGGACGTGTACTCGATATCCAAGAATACCTTCGTGCCCATGCTAGAACGTCAATAGGGAGCCTGATCAACTCCTTGTTGATAGCACTACGAGTGGTACGAGATTATTCTTAGGTCCTGTATCCAGGACGGTACATCCAAGTCATCTTGGGTTGTACGATTAAGTTCCTAGTCACCATTTGGATGGGTGGTCATCGGGGAAGGGGATCGTTTCCCGTGTTGTCACACGCACCAGTCCCACCTAATCCGCCCCATAAGTAAATGGTATCTTATTCTATCCAGAAAGGTCTCTCTTAAAGTCACAATACTTGAGCTTGTGAGGAAAAATCTCTTTGCCACTTCAGTGCCTTCTCTTTCCTAAATACTACAAACAGTAGGAACCTCTTCCAAAGCTCTACATTCCCTGTATCTTCTTCTTCTTGATATCTCTTGCTGATGACTTATTTTTAGTGTTGTCCCTCTCCGCCCTGTTAGTGTTTGACTCTCTTTCCCTTTTGAGTTGAATATTCAGGCATATTGCTGACGCTTACTCGAATTCACGATGTCCTCTCAGTACCTTAATCTCACTCCTAAATCCTCCCACAAAGAAATCGTAAACAAATATTTCAATTGCTTCAGAGTCACCATTCCCACCATTTTCATCGTTCCTTACTTGAGTAAGGATAATTATTTATACCAGTTCCTCTTAACCCAATAATCTTGAATTCTGAATTTGCAGGACTGGTGACATCCTTGCACTCCTCAACCACCTGTCCTTACCCCCTTGACATTTCAATTGGTCAGCTATGGAATCCAGACGCTGTTACTACTAAAACTGGTAACTTGATCTGGTTTTCTCTTTCCAGAACTAGTGTAAAAGTGATTCCGTCCCACCGTTATCGACAACTCAGGAAAGAGCATGATGCCACTTGGGTGATCAGTGACTGCCTTTCCTAAGGTGGCACACTTCATCCCCATCAAGACCACTAACTCCCCAACTCATCAGTCCTTCTAAACTACTTGCCTAACCAGGAGAGTTGACTCCATTCCATGTTGAAATGCATGATATCTCCCATGTATCTTTGCTCAAGCAATACCTTAGTCTCCCAATTGGGTAAGCTTGATGGCAATACTTCGTTCCAAATCAAAATTTCTTTGTTAGGAGCGCTCGATTCACCCTCTCAAGGACACCATTCACCCTTGCTCCCTAAAACCATCTATTTGAGGTTGAATTCACTTGAGGACCGTGAAGTTTTTATGTGGTTCCCTCCCATACATTTTCCCCTTTCCCTTTTCCCCTTTCCCTTTTGTTCTCCTATCGTTAGCGATCTTGGGGTTGAGATCCTTTTTAAGGGGGTTAGATTTTTGAATAGCCCAAATGCATATAAATGATTCAGGCAATAAATATTATGCTGAAATAAAGCTTTGGATCATGCTTTCATCATCGCATGCATGCATATAGCTCATTCAAATTAATTTGAATTGAAAACCCCAAGCTTTTGACCTGGGAACAACTTGAACAGAAATTGTGATCTCAACATCATTGCATGTTTAGTCTAGCCCCATTGCTGCCTCTGTCGCTTCTAGGGGCTGTGCCGCCAACCTTTTCGGCAAGTGTTGTCACCGGCGGGCCTCCTCTCCTACAAGCCGATCGCCGCCGACCAGGCCCTGCCGCTCCTTCGCCCTTTTGCCCCGCGCGCTCCCAACCCCGCCCCCATGTGCCGCAAGCCCAACGGGCCGCACACCTTGGTGCTTCTACCTCTGGCTCCGTTGCCAACCGGCATCACGTCGGTCATCCTCACCAGTGTGCCACCTTCGCTTGGCTTCCTCTCGAACCAGCCATCTCCGCTGCCAGATCCTCCTTTGACTTGACCTCTCCCTTGTGCCGCCTGTGCCTGAGTGCCCAGCTAGCATGTCTACTGCCTCGATGTGCCACCACACAGGTGGACTTTGGCAGGCCCTTCCCCAGCAACGCCTAGAGAACTGCCTCTTCGATGTGCCCCTCCCTTCTGGCGGCCTCCTGTTGCTGGTGAGCTCGGTGTGCCTCAGGAGCCGTCGTACTCCAACCGATATGTTTTCAAGGTGAGCTCCTCCCCTCTTGTGCACCTGCCGATATGCCACCACTAATTGTTTGTCTTGGGTTGTGTGAAGAGAGAAATGGTAGGAGATGGAGGAAGAGGTAGAAGAAGATTGTGTCGGCTTCTTGATGAGATGGTGGCCCGATCTTTCGGTGAGATGAAGATAACTAACGGTTTGGTGGAGCTTGACCTTGACGATCCGACTATATCGTACATGACGATACGCCTTAGCAATCGCTAAACCAACCTCCGATAGTTATTGACCTTGCCATAGGCATGATCAACCTGAACAACGAAGTTCGAGTTCCTACAAGCAACTGAAGAACCAGCAAGAACAATGATAAATTACAATATGAAATTGCGAGTATTAAATTGGCACAAGAGATAGCAGAAAGTATATTGAGATTCCACTGGCGATCTAAACAAGGTGGTAGTCCTACACGACTTGTAGATGCGATAATGTAGCAGTAGCTAAACAACTCAATGAAACCCCAAAACTAAAGGGAGAATCCTAGGGGGTATATAAAGAGAAGATGCGATCTATTTCATAGACAACCTCAGATTGTTTTGGCAGTTGCGGTTGGCTCATAACGAATTTGGAGATGGGGTTGGATAGGTTGGAAAGAGCATGAGATAAGCTTTCCAAAGAGTCCAAGATCACCCAAATCGGAGTCGGTATGCTCGAGATATAGACATTTTAACTCAGGGCTGTCTCAGCAATCCGAATCAGAATCCAGATCTTATGGGACTCTATCTCAAGCTCTCCTTGGACCAAAGGTGACATGGGAAGACTCCTTGTATAGCACCAATTCATGTGGGATATGGGCATAGGCACATGAACTTCATTCCCTCCTCCTCTTGAGAGCTTGAACTTGAATGCTCGCTTGTTCTTCACGATCTTCACAAATCTCCTTTTGTTCGTTATAGCGGACGTAGTTGAAGTAGTGGTAGTAGAGGTGGCAGTGGGTGTATCCATGGGGGTCATGTCCTCATCAGCCTCCCCTCCTTGAAAACAAAGCCATCGTCGGCTTTGCATGACCTGAAAACCATTAAAGAGCAAAGAAAGCGTGTATACAGCATACATGTATCTATCAATCATGGTGAGCTCTTCAGGGTTAGCAAATATATGAAAACCATAATTAAAACTGTAATACACCTAGATAGATTTTGGAAACAAGTAGAGTGGCATAACATTCTTATAAGTCGAATCATTTGTGCAACTAAATTTGTAAATATAAGTGAAGAACTTGTCTTTATGATGAGTGGTAGCAAATGGAATCATGAACTTATTCATACTATCTTTACAATAAGTATTGCAACTAGCTTTGTAAGTATAAGGGAAGCATTCATTATAATATTGTTCAAACATATGCCAACGACAATGATGCGACTGCACATTCAAAGAAATGAAAGGATTATCACTAGCATGCTGAATTTTTGGATGTGAAGGAACACAAAAATGTGTAGCAGCATGTAACATAAGTCTTTGAATGAAATTCTCGCATTGCAAAGTTGATGAGATAAACAATTGCAAATGATCATCGTTAGAACGAGTAAGTTTATCAATAATTTCAGCACGGGTGATGCAAAAGCTATGCACTAAAATTCCACAATCTACACTGTATTCTCCAATCACATTAATTTGACAGCACGGAGTATAGATGGAATTCCACGAAGGTAAACTTACAAGTTCAGAAACTTTTATTAGAGCATGTGACAATTACATAGGCATGTCAAGATTAACATAGCACAATAAATTAGAGAATATGGCATCAAGTTCCTGTCGACGATCGGTGAATCGACGATCTTATGGTATTTGTGGAACGGTGATACTGGGGGGTAGGGACCTCTAGGGCCCAAGGCCAGGAGATCTGACAACAGGGGACATCCCTTTTTTATACAGGTTTGGGCCTCCCTCAGGATAATAACCCTACGTCCTGTTCGTATGTATTGATGAAGAAAACGTCTTTACAATGGGGGTGTATCTTAGTGGCTACCCTAGGCCTAGTCGCAGACTAACCTAACTAATCCCGCCGGACTCGACTCCTTCGAGGTAGTGGGTCTTCTAGGACTTCACCTCCTGGGATCTGGCTCAACTCGCTGTGCGACTAGAAAGACCTGTCCTCCCCTATGGGATTGCTGATCCTTATATAGGGGGTTCCCAGGGTCGTACTGGACATGGACTTACGCCCGAGTAGGACTCCGGCTTCCTTGAACGTCGGGATTGACTTCCTAGTTTAAGGGATATCTTCCCTCTTTCGAGGGGTTACCTTACGCTCTGGGGATCCTTACTAACTATGTAGTACCCTTCTGGAAGCCCAGGGAATCGTATGCGGATACCTCCTGATATACCGGATACCGTACTATACATCATCAAGCCCCCCATCAGTACGTGAAGCGAGGTCATGACGGTTCTGTAAGAAATCTGCCCTTCTCGGGGAGCAGCTCCGAGTAGGCGAACCGGGTGGTCCTTGTCGACAACTCTCCGAGTAGGCTTAATCCCTACCGAGTAGTCGTGATAGATATATCGGAGCAATTCTCTGGAAAAACCCAAAGTTCTTTTCCAAGCCAATCTGGTCCATTGATCACGGACACGCGTCTTGCCTGGCGGATTTACGGAAAACCAAACCGTCGTGGCGGAAATTTCACGTGGTGATGAAGAATCTTTCCTTTTTTCTGTGCCGCTGTGCGGCTGACGTGAGCCGTAACACGGCGTGCTTGTTGGGGTCATGGGTTTGTCAGGCCTTCTTTTTCCCGCACAACACCTCGTACGCAGAAAAAGCAACTGCCCGCATTAATTGCGATGGAACGGATCGTGCCGTTAACCGCGCTCGGTCAGTCGAAGATTGAAAATCCCTTAAGGAACCAAGAGTCGGGGTTTTTGCCCGTATTACTCTCTGTCCCTTAGCATTCTTGCCCCCCCATCTTCTTCCTCGCGCCATGGCCGGACGTCCACCGGCCGGGAATCCTTGGCCTCACTCGGAATTAACACAGGCGAGGCTTGCATCTTCTCTGGAATTGACTCTTTTTCAATCAATCTTTCAAGCCGAATTTCGCCCTGTTTCGAACGAAAGGGTTCCTATACCTGATCCCGGTTGGCTGGTCATTTTTCCTGATTTCTTTCGATGCGGATTCTTTTTCCCTCCTTCTACCTTCCTATCTTCGGTCTTCCAGTTCTATCGGATTGAGGTGGTAAACCTTGATCCGGCATCGTATATCCTTCTGAACGTATTCGCACATTTGTGCAAAGCGTTTCTTGGAGTTCGTCCTTCTTTGGATCTGTTTAGATACTACCACAAACTGGTGAGAATGAAGAAAGAGATTGTAGGAGGCGTGAGCATCTGTCTTCGAGAAGATAAGACCGTGGAATACATAGATGCCACCAAGATCTGATCCTTCACGGGGTGGGAGACTGAGTGGTGTTACTGTCGTCCATTATCCACCAAAGGTATTAAACACTGGGGTTCTCTGCCCGACGTTGTATCCTCGTGGGCTGATGAGACCCTACTTGATCCCCGTCTCAAATGCATGATCGAGGAGATCAAGATCCTCCGAAGGCGCGGCTTGTCCTCATTCGATGTCGCCTCCGATTTTACCAGACGAGGGATATGCCCTTTACGACTGAGGGAGGCAGGCGCCTGGGATTCAACGAGCGATCCTTACCAAAGGAGGAAGAGAATGGGTAAGCCTCGGACCCTTCCTACGACTGGCCAATAAAGCTTGCCGAGATGTTCTAACTCCTTTTGTTTTGAACAGCTCTTTCAGAAGCGGAAGTGTCCGAGAAGGTGAAATCCCTTTTCAAAGAGGTACCTCCACCAAGTCGTCAGGACATACCCTTGTCGCTACCCCTTCGACCTTCACACGAGTGAGAAGAGGTTCTAGCGGTAATCTTATGTTTTCTGGACCTCTGACCTTCCTAGTCCGAGTAACACTGATTGTGCGGGACAGATCTCTTCCAGGGATAAGGACGTGGGATCGCGGACCCTGAGGCGGGTCCCTCCCTCTCTAGTCGGAGTCCGACTGCTTCGGGGGACCGTTGTGACGGGATCACCAGACCTGCCGAGGGGGACCCCAAGCTGGTGGAAGGGTCCGCGCGGGGTGGGCCAGAACCTTCCATGCTTACTCCTGAGTCACCCCGCCCTCGGGGAGCGGAAGATCCTCTGGCCCGACGAAGACGCTCTGTTTCATTGAAAAGGGCGAGGTATTTTCCCTTTATCTTCGTTTTGTCAAGCCTTCTTGCATCGCTTTGGGTGCTGAATACGGCTTGTAGGGAAATGTCTCCGCCAAGACCCGACCAGCCTATTGCCCCAAGGAGGAGGTTATCTGCCTCTAGATTATTATCCAGCTGGAATCCGACGAGCGTGGCGTCGCCTCCCTCGCCCGATAAGCATTAGCTGATGGCTGGCCAGCAGGGCAGGGAGACTTTGGTCGAAGATGATCCCGTGGCGTTGCTTGGGCCTTTGGTGGAGGTAAGGATGTCCCTGTTCGTTATCAGCCCCATGAAATAATTTTTGTTTGATTGTCTGACCTTGATGTTTTCCTCAGCGTGTCCAAGGTAGATGGAGCGAGACGACTCGGCTCTCCAGTGCTCTTTCCGAAGAGAAGGCACGGGCCACCTCTGCCGAGGAGAACCTGTTAAAGATGGCGGATCGCCTAGAGTCGGTGCTCCGGACGGTCGGCGTATCCCTCCGGGATACCGGGAGCTTCCCAGATCGTCTAGCAGAATTGGACCGTGCCGCTCAAGACTTTTCTAAGCGTGCGTGATTGCCCGATGCGTGAACGTGTGGTCGATCTTGTGGTATTTTTATGTGTGACAGATTCGTATGGGGGACTTTCTTGGTTACGACCTTCTGACGATATTGTCCGTGTCTAGGCCATTTGATTATCATGGCTAGCCCCCGACTGTCCACTCGAGGAATGTCCTCAAGTGGACAGTTGATTAGTCTCACACATAGAACTTCTGGAGTTGGTCGATATTCCAGGAATTTGTTAGGACTCGGCCGTCCTCCATTGCTAGCCCAAACGATCCTGGTCGAGTGACCCCGACTATCGTGTAAGGACCTTCCCATTTGGGAGAGAGCTTATTGCTGTTGCTTTTGTTCTGTACGAGTCGTAGAACGAGATCCCCAACTTGCAATGAGCGCTGCCGAACGTAGCGGTTGTAATAACGACGGAGGTCCTGTTGATAGCTGGTGGCCCGGAGCAAGGCCTGAGTCCATTTTTCTTCGATGAAGTTGAGTCGTCCTCTCGTCGAGATATTTCCTCCTTGTCATTGTACAGCTCGACCCGTGGTGACTTGAGGGAAATTTCGCAGGGAGCATGGTCTCGGTTCCATATACCAAGCGAAACGGTGTCTCGCCGATGGCCCGACTGGCGGTTGTTCGCAAAGCCCACAGGATGGAAGGCAGTTTGCGTACCCAAGCTTTAGCGTGGGTGGAAAGTCTATCGAAGACGCGGGTTTTTATTCCTTGGAGTATAAGTCCGTTGGCGCGTTCGACCTGTCCATTACTCTGCGGGTGTGCGACCGAGGTGTAGCATATTGTGGTACCGAGCTCAGTGCAGTATTCGATGAATTCAGCACTGGAGAACTGTGTTCCGTTATCGGTTATGATCCTGCTCGGAACGCCAAATCTGGTCATAACATTTTTCATTATGAATCGCTTGGCTGCTTCTGACGTGATCTGTGCGACTAGTTTGGCCTCGATCCATTTAGTGAATGTATCGATTGCAACGAACAAGAACTTATAGCCCCCGGGCGCCACCGGAAATGGCCCTAGGATATCCAGGCCCCACGTGGCAAATGGCCATGACAAGGGAATCGTCTGTAATGCTTGGGCGGGTTGGTGAATGCGTCTGTGGTGAAATTGACCCTGATGGCATCGCATCACGAAGGGCTGTCGGCCAATAGAATCCTTGTCTAAAGGCCTTTCCGACCAGGGTTCGGAAAGATGCGTGTGCCCTGCACACCACTCCATGGATCTCGTCGAGTAGTCTTATACCCTGCGTCTGGGGGATACACCGCATGAGCACTCCGTAAGCTCCTCATTGGTAGAGGGTTCCGTCGACCAGGGAGTACATCCTGGCGCGTCGGGCAATTTGCTCGGAGAGTGTATCGTCCTCAGGCATGGTTCGATCGAGAAGGTACCTGCGGATGGGCTCCATCCACAAATCCTCAAGATCGAGAGGAGCGACGAGGTGCCCCGCCACTCCCCTCGGAGCATCAGCACCTGGTGACGCCCTTGAATGGTGCTCGATGCTGGGCATAGCCATTCCTTCGTCCACGGGTTCGTGAGAAGCTATGGATGGCGTCGAGATCCTTTCTACAAAGGCTCCGGGTGGGCATGGAGATCGTGAGGAAGCTAGGCGTGCAAGACTGTCGGCTCGGCAGTTGTCCTTTCGAGGGATATACCGTACTTCGAAGTTGACGAACTTCTTCTCTAGCTTTCTCACCTCCGCAAGGTAAGCTGCCATATTCGGGTCTGTGGTCTGGTATTCCTTGGACACTTGTCTCGCCACCAACTGTGAGTCCCCACTTACAAGGAGGCAGTGGATACCGAGTGCGGAAGCGACTCTGAGACCGGCTAGCAGACCTTCGTACTCAGCTACGTTATTCGTGGCTGGGAAGTCGATCTGCAGTACATACTGTAGGCACTCTCCGGTTGGGGAAGTTAATATTATCCCAGCCCCCGCGCCTTCAATGGTTAGGGAACCGTCGAAGTGTAGAGTCCAAATATCGTTCTTTACTGCTGTTGACGCCAGGTGGTTGGGCTCCGTCCATTCAGTGACAAAGTCGGCGAGGACTTGAGACTTGATGGCGGTGCGACGAACAAAGTGGATGTTGAACTCTTCGAGTTTGACATCCCACTTGGCGATTCGACCGATGGCGTCGTGGTTGCGGAGGATTTCTCCCAGAGGGTAGGTGGTTGGGACCGTGACGGTATGAGCCTGAAAATAGTGTCGAAGTTTTTGAGATGTGGTGAGCACCGTGTATAGGAGCTTTTGAACCGAGGGTAACGCTCCTTGGGCCCGTGCAAGATCTCACTGACATAGTAAACTGGCTGTTGGACCTTGTCACGTTGTTCTGAAGTCCCACGTTCCACCGTCAATACTCCGCTAACCACAGACGGTCCGGCCGCGATGTAGAGGAACAATCCCTCTTCGGGGTTGGGCGCGACTAGCACTGGGGGGGTAGTTAAGTATTCTTTGAGCTTTTGGAATGCCTTTTCAGATTCCTCCGTCCACTTGAAACCGTCGTGTTGTCGTAGATGTTTGAAAAAAGGAATCCCACAATCTCCTAGTCGGGATATGAATCGGCTCATGGCTGCCATGCAACCCTTGAGTCTTTGGACGTCTCGGACCATTTTTGGTGACTTCATTTCTGCAATTGCCCGTATCTTGTCGGGGTTTGCTTCAATTCCTCGGTGTGATACCAAGAACCCGAGTAGTTTTCCGGCGCTAACTCCGAAGGTACATTTTTCTGGATTCAGCATTATCCTGTTTCTCGGAGATTGGTGAAGGTCTCCAGTAGGTCCGAGAGCAGATCTTCTTTCTTCTTTGTTTTTACGACGAGGTCATCGACGTAAGCTTCGACATTCCGACCGAGTTGACTGTGGAGGGCAAGCTGCATTCCGCGTTGATACGTTGCACCCGTGTTTTTTAATCCGAAAGGCATTTTTGAGTAGCAGAATACCCCAAACGAAGTTATGAAGGAGGTTTTCTCCTCATCCTCTCGATGCATACTTATCTGGTGATAACCCGAGTAGGCGTCGAGAAGGCTTAGATAATCGCATCCTGACGTGGAGTCTATGATCTGATCTATTCTGGGCAGCGGAAAAGCGTCCTTCGGGCAGGCCTTGTTAAGGTCTGTGAAGTCGACACACATTCACCATTTTCCGTTGGCTTTTTTGACCATAACGGGATTGGCGAGCCACTCAGGATGTTCGACTTCTCGGATGAACCCGGCCTTCAGGAGTTTTTCAATTGCTAGCTTGATGGCTTCTTTCCGATCCGGGGCGAATCGTCGGAGCTTTTGTTTTACGGGTATGGCGTCCTTGCGGATGGCCAGTCTGTGCTCAATCACCTCCTTGGGGATTCCGGCCATATCAGACGGTTGCCATGCGAAAACGTCTGAGTTGCTCCAGAGAAAAATGATGAGTGATGATTCCAACTTTGGATCAATAGTCGCCCCGATCCGGACTATCCTGGAGGGTTCTACCGGATCCAAAGGAATGACTTTCACTTCACCATGAGTTTTCATGACTGCGTTGGCTTTTGAGGGGGCGTGCTCCCCTTCTTCCTGGCGCGTTCGTACGTGGTCGAGGCTGCGTCTATCACAGAGGAGCGCTTCTTTGGAGGAACTCTTTATCGTGAGGACACCTTTCGGGCCAGGCATTTTTATGCACTGATAGGCATAGTGCGTTGCTGCCATGAACTTGGCCAGAGTCAGGCGTCCCAGAATAGCATTGTACGCTGTTTCGAAATTGACGACGTCGAACAGGATCTTCTCTGTTCGGAAGTTCTCCGGTGTACCAAAGGTAACCGGGAGCGTGACTTGCCCGATCGGCGTGGCCGACGAGCCCGGGACGATACCATGGAATGCCTGCGTCACCGTCTGGATGGACGACTGTGGTACCTGCATTGCGTCGAGGGCGTTGGCGAATAGGATATTGAGGGAGCTCCCTCCGTCTACCAGCACGCGGCCTACTCGGCAGTTGTTGATTGTTGGTTCGACAACAATTGGATATCGTCTCGGCCGAGCACAGTTCTCAGGGCAGTCTGTCTGGTCGAAAGAGATCGCGACCTCGGACCACTTGACCACCCGAGGGACCCACGGTAGGCTCGCGAGAACTTCTCGGGCAATCACCTTGTATTGCCTCTTTGACTCATAAGAGGTTGAGCCCCCGAATATGTGCTCGATTGCTCTGACGTGCCCCTGGAAAGGCTCAGGGGTGGAGTCATCATCGTCGAAAGTCGTGTCCCGACTGTTGTTAGCGACCTGAGGATCCTCCTCGCGGAACTTCTCTCTTTCTTCCCTAAGGTATTTCTTGAAGATGCGGCACTGACGTAGATCATGCGAGTCGGTCTGGTAAAAGTCGCACCAGGGTTTGGACGGCTTGTCAGAGGGATTGGTAGGTTTGTCTTTGGGGCGCGGTCGTCAGGTGCGCTTCTCGGAGATGTCGGCCATTACCTCGTCGGCTTTGACCCTTTTCTCCTTGTTCCCCCCGGAGGACTTCTTCTTGCATTTAGTCTTTCTCGAATCGTCCCTTGCTCGGAGGGGAGAATTGGTCGGCCCGCCTCGTTGCTGCTTGATGTATCGAGGGTCTCCTCCGCACAGGCGGCCTTTTCGGCTAGGTCCATGAGCTGTCTCGTGGTCTTTGGTGGTCGCATGATTAAGTCGTGCATACACATCTTGTTTCTGCTGCCCCGAGTGAAGGCACGGATAACATCCGAGTCAGTTATCTCTGAAATAGTGTTGCAGACCGCACTAAACCTCTTGGTGAACTCTCGGAAGGCCTCGTCTGGTCGCTGGACAACTAGGAATAGATCGTGACACGACCAGGTGTTGGGAAGGTACCTTGGAAGTTCCTGAGGAGCATGTCGCAGAGCTGTCCCCACGAACGGATCATTTCTGGGGGTAAATTCATCAACCAAATCCTAGCGGCTCCTCTAAGAGCGGTAGGAAGATAGTTGGCCATAACCTTCTCGTCTCCGCCTGTGGCCTCGATCGCGGTGGTGTAGATCTGCAGGAATTCCACAGGATTCGTGGTGCCGTCATACGATTCTAGCGACCCGGGCTTGAAGCGAGAAGGCCAGCGCACCTGCCAGAGCTCCTGGGATAGCGCTTGGCATCCGCTGAAGGCTCCTCGATAAGGTGCATTCTCACCGCTGTTCGAGGTTGAAGCTCGGCCACGAACGTTGGCGTGTTGTGAGTGGTCCCTCCGAGGGAGCTGTTGCTCTTGCTGGTGCCTTTGGTGTCGGCACCTATTGAGCTGGTCTCGGAGGTCAACAGGTGGCTCCTCCTAAGAAGACTTGCCCCTGGGGTGTCGTCCTTCTCGGTCACACTCTTCTAGCGGAGAAGGGGTTCTTACTCGAGTAGAGCTGTGTGTCACCGGCTGGGCTCGAGAAGACTCGGCTTGGTCTTGGGCCTCTTGGAGGTCAGTCCCCAGCTGTTGTAGCCATTGCATACCCGCGGGTGTTGATAAATCCGCTGCCGGTGGGCGTGACAGCAGATTGCGCACCTCTGCGAGCCTTCGAGCGGTTCAGGACACGTACTCCCTCGTTCCTGGAGGGGTTCTTTCCGCAGCGGCAGGCAAGTCCCCGTTCCTGGGGGGAGTGGCCATCGCATTACGCAGTTGCGAGCCCCCAGGCAGATCTCGGTCCTCGAGCTCTTCATGACCATCGTCGATCGCGAGAACCACTCGAGGTCCTTGGTTAGATGATGTGTACTCACACTCCATCGCGTTGTCCTCATCGGAAGCGGCGTGGGTAGGGTCGTGATCATCCTGACGATCAAAAATCACAGGTGAAATTCCGACCATTGGACTGGTCGTTCCTGGCGGGAGGTTGTCGTTCAGCACCAACTTCCCGTCGAAGGCCTTGGCGCACTCGGCCCTGAAGCGATCTCCTTCGTGATCTGAGTACTCTCCAGGGGAGTATTCTCCAAAATCCACGCGATCCGTGACCGGGTACGGGTCCATGGGACTAAAGTTGTCGTAGAAGCCCCGGTCTGAGTACCCGATACGGCGTGTGGGGGCGATCGGACTTCTTGTCGCATCTGCTTCCTCCTCTTCGGATCGGACCGATGAGGGCTGTGCAGTTGACGAAAAGAGCTGATCGCGATTAGTTGCACATCCTGCCGATTTTGATTCTTCCTGAACGGCTTGATCCGGAGAGGTCCCCACGGTTGGTGCCATCTGTTGACGATCGGTGAATTGGCGATCTTACGGTATTCGTGGAACGGTGATAATTGGGGGTAGGGACCTCTAGGGCCCAAGGCCAGGAGATCTGACAACAGGGGACAACCTTTTTTATACAGGTTTGGGCCTCCCTCAGGATAATAACCCTACGTCCTGTTCGTATATATTGATGGAGAAAACATCTTTACAATGGGGGTGTATGTTAGTGGCTACCCTAGGCCTAGTCGCAGACTAACCTAACTAATCCTGCCGGACTCGACTCCTTCGAGGCAGGGGGTCTTCTAGGGCTTCACCTCCTGGGATCTGGCTCAACTCGCTGTGCGACTAGAAAGACCTGTCCTCCCCTATGGGATTGCTGATCCTTATATAGGGGGTTCCAGGGTCATATTGGACATGGACTTACGCCCGAGTAGGACTCTGGCTTCCTTGAACGTCGGGATTGACTTCCTAGTTTAAGGGATATCTTCCCTCTTTCGAGGGGTTACCTTACGCTCTGAGGATCCTTACTAACTACGCAGTACCCTTCTGGAAGCCCAGGGAATCGTATGCGGATACCTCCTGATATACCGAATACCGTACTATACATCATCAGTTCCTTTTCAGGTGCTACTAACTTATCACATCCTATCTGAGAATCATTCAATTCACAAGCCTCAACTTTTGGCACTGCTAGCTCTCATAGCAACCATTCTCAGCATGTGAAGCAATCAAATCAGTAGAGTCAATATCACTATTTGGGAGGCCTAAAACAGCATGGTTATCATCTAGAGGAACATTAGAAACAACCAAATATGAAATTTCGGAATTCATTTTATCCATACCAATGCTTGGTGCACCCAAATCAGTATATAAAACATGAGTTTCACATGATGCACATATATCTGTAGGTATTTCAGTTATTTGATCAATGACAAGCTCAAATCAGCAAGTAGTGCATTGGTTCCAGAAAAATTATCATGTGATTCTTGGGAAACAATTTCCGCATTCTTAATCAATTTCTCACGAGGACTAGTAACAATTTCAGCACATGGAACACTAATTTGAGCACTAACATGTGATCTTGGGAAACAATTTCCGCATGCTTAATCAATTTCTCATGAGGACTAGTAACAATTTCAGCACATGGAACACTAATTTGAGCACTAACATGTGATTCTAAAGCACAAGTATCATGTTCATCATCTAGTTGTAGTGTAGATATAAGTGAAGCGTTATCACACAACTCTTCCATCTCACAAGGAGCATTATGTAATTCTTTACAAACAGCATTCTCAACTTGTGGTAAAGGCAAAGTAACAAGCGGTTCCACTCTAGGTTGCTCTAAAATAGCATGTTTAGTGGACAAGGGTTGTTCATTCAACTCAACACAAGATGCATTTAACTCATTAGGAAAATTATCAATAGCATGTGAAATGTGGAGATGGATACCTTCATTATTACCATGGAGGTTTGTTTCACGTGTAGTAGGGACCATAGTGCGTTCAGTAGTAGAAGATGCATCCGGTGATGAACAAGACATGGGATCTTGTATTGAGGTTGGATTCTGTGCTTCGTCCTATATTTCTCTCTCAAAAACGCAAGCACGACAAAACAGACCAACAAGGCTACATGGTATATATTGAAATCTATCCTGGATGTCTTGGTTCAAACCTTTCATAAATTTTTCCCACAGCAAAGTCATCATCTTCTGGTAGATCACAACATTGCAAACAAGTTTTAAATTTATTATAATAAATGTGCACGGTGTCGCTACCTTGTTCTAAATGTTGAAATTCTTTACGCAAAGCATGAGCATAGTATGAGGGAACAAAACTAGCTCTCATAATTTTCTTTAATTTAATCCATGTGCTAGGTAGGTCCTGATTTTTAGAAACATAATCATTCCACCAAAGAACAACAAAGTCAGTAAATCTACTAGTAACAGCCCTCATTTTCTTATGCTCAGGAAAATCATGATCATTAAATAATTTCAGTACAGATAATTCCCACTTGAGGTAACCAGCAGGGTCATAACTGCCATCAAAGAAAGGTATAGTATTTCTAAATTCAGCATAAGCATCAAAACTCTCCTTAGATTTACCGAAGTCTGGCGCGGGCAGTGGGCATGGACGTGGTACAGGAGATGGATGCGGCCATGGTGCTCGAGGTGTAGCATCTCGCTGTTTCCTGAGCGGCGTAGTTGTACCCGTCGAAGTGTAGGTGTAGCCATGGATGGGTGCGCCTCTTTCTTCATCGTCAAGGGCTATGGAAGAAGCCCATGACGATCTCATCATCATTTTCCGCGTTGTACCTATCATGGTTAGTAGCGAACAAGAAAAATACACATGTGTATATAGTTCCTATCAACTATTAGAGTGGTGGTGGTGGGGTAGTAGGAATCTCAACAATTCGGTAGCAAATACCAAGCTCTTACCAGTTCTTACCGTGCTGCAGTGGTTGTCGGCCTTTGTCGGTGTCAACGATGATCAAAAGATTAGTATAGCGACTACCAAGGTGATCGAACAAAGTACAGTATAGGAAGGTGGAGCTTGGTTGGCTTCAATATGGTAGCAAGGAAGAGCAAATAATCAAAGTAGCTATGCAAAGTTGAAAAGATGTTCAAAAATACCAGTCCTAGTTGCTGGACTTAGACTAGAATGAGCAAAAATTAACTAGGCCTAGACACCGAAGCGATAGAAACCAAGGAAACAAAGAGAAAGCAACATGCAAATTTTTGAGGTTTTTTTTTGCGGTGGCCTTCTGTGTGGCTTCTTACTCTTTCTATATTTTTTTGATTTTTTTACACCTCAGAAAAATCTCAAACAGAGCAAAAGATATGCGCTACACAAGAAAACAGGACTCTGCCGTAGAGCTGATGCGGCAGCAGAAAACAGCAGAAATCTTGCCGTGGTAGGGAAATGGCAGGAGGCTGAAACTTAAGTTAGCCTTTTCTCCCAAACCACTCATCGGATTGCACTAAAAATTTAGTAGTAGACTCCTGGATTTTTTCCTGATTTTACAGAATTGTTTTAGAATTTTCTGAGCAATTTGAATTTTCAGTCCGAATTTGACTTGGAGTTTGAATCCGAATCCAAAACGAGTTGTAACTTGAATTCTAGTCTGATTCTTGGTGGGAGATCTGTCCAAAGGCCTTCTTACGGACGTGGAGGAGTCCTTTGGGTCAGTCAAGTCCTTTCCCAATGGTTAGAGATAGAAGACCAAGCCTTACAAGATGATTCCTTTGCCTAGTTCAACTTGAACTCCAAAACAAAACCTTTCCTGTTGTGTTGGACTTTCCAAAAGCTTGTAGATCAGGTCCAATCTACTATTGGTTTGGTCAAGTAAAGATGCAAGTGACCTTGGCATCGTCACCCTCTTTTTCTGATTTTCTGCAGGGAGAACTAGAAGCAACAAAACAAGGTTTGATCTAGTAGAAAATTTTCAACTATGAACCAATCTAATCCAGTAACTTGACACGATCAATGCAGCAAAAGTTCAACAATGCAAGAACTACGATGAAAATTGCGAGGCTCAGATTGGTTTGGACAAGGGAAAATGAATCTAACCTACTATTTTTTGGTTTTTTTTGTGTGGACAATAGGACAAACACATCTAATCTACGAAAAATAGTAAACTCTCACCGATCAAATTGAGCTTTGATACCACTTGATGAGACAGTGGCCCGATCTTTCGGTGAGATGAAGATAACTAACGGTTTGGTGGAGCTTGACCTTGACGATCCGACTATACCGTACGTGACGATACGCCTTAACAATCGCTAAACCAACCTCCGATGGTTATTGACCTTGCTGTAGGCGCAATCAACCTGAACAATGAAGTTCGAGTTCGTACAAGCAACCGAAGAACCAGCAAGAACAATGATAAATTGCAATTTGAAATTACGAGTATTAAATTGGCACAAGAGATAGCAGAAAGTATATTGGGATTCCACTGGCGATCTAAACAAGGCGGTAGTTGTACACAACTTGTAGATGCAATAATGCAGCAGTAGCTAAACAACTCAATGAAACCCCAAAACTAAAGGGAGAATCCTAGGGGGTATATAAAGCGAAGATGCGATCTATTTCATAGACAGCCTCGGATTGTTTTGGCAGTTGCGGTTGGCTCATAACGAATTTGGAGATGGGGTTGGATAGGTTGGAAAGAGCACGAGATAAGCTTTCCAAAGAGTCCAAGATCACACAAATCGGAGTCGGTATGCTCGAGATATAAACGTTTTAAGTCAGGGCTGTCTCAGCAATCCGAATCAGAGTCCAGATCTTATGGGACTCTATCTCTAGCTCTCCTTGGACCAAAGGTGACATGGGAAGACTCCTTGTATAGCACCAATTCATGTGGGATATGGGCATAGGCACATGAACTTCATTCCCTCCTCCTCTTGAGAGCTTGAACTTGAATCCTCGCTTGTTCTTCACGATCTTCACAAATCTCCTTTTGTTCGTTATAGCGGACGTAGTTGAAGTAGTGGTAGTAGAGGTGGCAGTGGGTGTATCCATGGGGGTCATATCCTCATCAGCCTACGAGAGAAGACGAAGAAGAAGGAAGAAGAACAAAGAGGGAAGTGGAGGAGTGGATGCTGTGTCGCCATCGGATCCGCAACCTCGTCATCAACGTCGCCATTTCTTTGAGATCCTCGTAGCATGGGTAATTCCCTAATGCATATTTATGTGGTGTATGTCCTATGCATGTGATAGGTACAACAATTTGTGCGATTTTAGCGATTACTAGTTGAAGGTGCCGTTAGGGCTGAAGTATACCGAGGCCATTTCGATGTCCTCCCTTTGGCTAGCCTGAGATAAGCTTAAAGGATCAAGTGTGGGCATCGACAACAGCTTTGTTTGGAGTACCTATTTGTATTTTTCTTGAAAAACTGTTTGGGAGTTAGAGCCCAAATACCGTGCTGTCCGGACTTCCCTTTTTACTAAAAGATGCAACTTACATTACTTAAAATAATCATGCTAACGATGAACTTAAAAGTATGAATCTATTATGATGCTTCTTGCATGCCTAATATAAGAGTTCTAAGAGCCGACCCATGTTAATGATCATGTCATTTTTATGTTCAACTTATGCATGTCTTTTTCTAGACTAATATTGAACAATAAGTTTCACTTGAATAACCATACACCTTGCTTTAATCCGTAAGAACAAAGCTTGCATCTTTAAAATGTTGTATGCATAGTATATGTCATTGGCACCCTAATTTGCACTTTATTAAGATGAATTAACTAAATGAGCCCTCACCCTTAATCTTAACTATATACTTAAAGCCTTTTTCCTTAGGTGCATCTCACATCTCATGCAACTATCCATAATATAGGTTCATCCAGGTTAAGCTTATAACACCACCAAACCAAATCAATATGTAGTGACAAGCTTAGGTTGATTTCATACTCTAATTTAATCCATCTTAGTTGCATTCATACCTCTTTGCCATGTTTAAAATATCTCCTTAGATTTACTTTTCTCTTCTAGTGGTTATGCACTTCTTATTGGTGTTGACTCTTCAGATTTCTCTCACGATTGGATTTGGCTACCTTATGCATCTTCACCAAGCTCTCAGTCAAGCATGTAGCTTGTTGAAGATTCCAGTTGATTTATTACTTGGTTGGGTGTTAAATGACTGTGTCTATTTTCGTCTAATTGTTGGTTATGGATGTCTTAAACATTTAATCGATGTTAACTCAACTAGAATCATTAATAAGTGAAATGAGAGACGTGGGAGCATGGTCACAGGACGAGCTGTAACATTATTGGTGTAGCTTGAGCCCTACGTTGAGTATTATTGGTGGAGGTTACAATAGCGATCCTTGCGTGATGCTCCCTGTTAAGCCGATGAGTATTGGTCGTGAGAAGACCATAGGGGGTGACCGAGTGGCTTTCGCTCAATGGGGATTAGCTATACCCATGTGAGGAAACCTTGGAGCACCAGGTAGGGCTGTCGAGCGACCAATGTCTCTTGTTTTGAGATCATGTGAATTCTTGTTGACTGAATGTCATAACACTGAGGTTTGAATGAATCGTTGTGGACTGAATGTCATAACATTGAGGTTGAATGATTTGTTGTCTACTAAATGTTGTAATATTGATGTTTTAATTGATTGTTGTTGACTGATTATCATAACATTGTGTCTTTATTCAAATGTTTACTAGCATGGTTAGAGTAACTACTCTAATTTATGTTGATGCCATCATATTTACTTCCTATCAATACCATGTTCTGTGTAACCTAAAATGAAATATATGTGAGGTTATTCAATATTCCATGCCATGTTTAAGTTAATTGGGATAAGCATAGCATCTTGTGAGTATGAAAGTACTCACGGGGAATTCAATTTCCGCAGGTGAACTTGGTGTAGTTGGTTTCATGTTTACTACTTGCGTCATCTACCAAGTCAACTAAAAGATCTTGGGGGTGTTTCGTGGTTTTGATGACGGTCTCACGGACCGTCGGGTTTTCGGTTTTTTTATGTTTATGCTGTTTAACTCATTTGGAACTTGTGACCTACGGGTCTCTTGTGTGTGAGTATCTAAGTTGCTCGTGTAAGGGATGTGTTTAATATTCCTGTAAATGTCTCCTTAGAGCTTGTTATGTTTATCAAGTTGTTTACCATGTTGCCCCATGCATAGTGCGTGAATGTTTGAAGTGTACAAGGTGACGGTAGAGAAGTAGCATTGGATCTTCTGTTGTGAGTCTTGTGATGATATCAGTCGAGTGACCCGCTAGCTAAGATGTAGTTGCCAGCTAGGTAGCGTGTGGATTCCTGTGCCGGTCCTTCGGTGACCCACTAATTGCGCTTCGGCCAATTAGGTTAGGGTGTGGGCCTAGGAATTGGGCTTCTCTAATTGATTGTGAGGTTTGTCACCGAAGATGGATGTTGAATCTCTACATAGGTGTTTGGAATTTTATTTGACTTGCCAAATGATGTCTGTTTCTAGTCGGCTGGACCAGCAGTGAAATATACGACCGACCAGGTGGTCAGGTAGAGTTCGTGTGCTGTGCTGGTTCGGTGTTGGACCATCTAACGGGGATGCACATGAGGTAAGCATGTGCCCTCGTTATGTGGTTTCTCGGTCTTTGAAGATGCACCATTTCTTAAGTTAGGTATGATTCCGAACCCCGACATCTTGTACCCCTCCAGGTCATACATAGACGACCTTTTATTACCATAGATGTTGTCTTTAGCAATTAATATCGCTATCTCTTTTACCCTTTGAGAATTTCATGTGAGACTATCTTTGTGAAGAAAGATAGTTACGTTTTCCTTGTGTTAGCAAAACTCATATGTGGCAGGGCAAAACTTACATCATGTATTCTAAAAAGATCATGCCCCATAGCAATGCATATGTGACAAATGGCAGGTTGAGACAGATTTCAACATCCTTACCACATCGTATTATATTTTACGGTTCAAATCCTGATTTGGATTTGGTTCAGCCCCATAGATTGTGGAATTTTTGGTCGCTAAATATGAATGTTGTGATACTTTTAAATCTAATTCAACCTCTTTTTTTAAATACAAATACATGATCTATAGTGAAATTTACACATGTTGAAACAAGATAGAGACTACGAAGACCTGAAATTCCTTGACTTTAGCTCAGCCTTAAAGGGAAAAAAGGACGGATATTCTCTTTGTTCCATAATATAAATCTTATTGCCTTGTTTCTAAGAATGTTGAAGTTTTCGCATTAGACTCACAAAAAAAGAGGAACAAAAGCATGATATCTTTATTCTAAAAGATGTCATCAATTCGAGTACAGTAGAAACAGTTTCAATATTTGCATTTCTTGTGAGGAGCAACAGTTACAATTTAAGCTACTGGACACCTCTCTCGTGCTCCCTCCCCTTCCTCTCCTCACTACTACAGAATCGATTTGTCCAGACGGTTCGGAAACACCGGGCGGGACGGTTTTTCGAACCGTCTGGACGAAACAGTCAGTACAAATCAGTTTTGTACAGACGGTTATTGAACCGTCTGTACAAATAATTAGTACAGACGGATCCACACATGAACCGTCTGTGATATTCTCTGGTACAGTACCTCCAAATTATTTGTACAGACGGTTTCATCCACAAAACCATCTGCACAAATGCATTGAACAGTACCTCAAAAGCATTTGTACAGACGGTTCCATACCCAGAACCGTCTGTAGAAATGATTTGTACAGACGGTTCTACCCCTGGAACCGTCTGTACTACTGCTGTGGCAGGAAAACAATGCTGCCGCGGCAGCAGTGCGGTTGTACAGACGGTGCTGCCGCCTGCTGCCACGGCAGCAGAAACAGACATTTCGGCTGCCGCGGCAGCCGTGTGGCAAGGCGGCGTTGCTGCCACCTGCTGCCGCGGCAGCGGAAATGGCTGATTCCGCTGCCGCGGCAGCAGTGCGGCAGGGCGACGGTGCTACCGCCTGCTGCCACGGCAGGGGAAACAGAGGTTTCTGCTGCCGCGGCAGCAGTGCGGCAGGGTGACGGTGTTGCCGCCTGCTGCCACGGCAGCCGTGCGGCAAGGCGATGTTGCTGCCGCGGCAGCGGAAACTACCGTTTCTGCTGTCGCAGCGGCCGTGCGGCAGGGTAACGATGCCCGGTGCGGCCGCGGTCCGGGCGCGGCAGTGAAAACGCTAGAAACAAAGTGATCAATCACAGGCATAGCATGGACAGACACATAATGTACTCATTGATCTTAGACATAGCATTCAGAAACAAACATTAAATGTCATTCTCAACCACAAAGTCATTCACATGCATTGTTAGGGAAAAAAACTCTCAAGTCATTGAGGAGGAACATTTTGAGGACAATGGAATTCTCTGGTTTCCTTCAACACCTCTCTAAGTATGAAAGCTATTAACTGTTTTTGAACAAATCGGATGCCCTCAGTGTCGAGCTCATCTGTAGGGAACTTAAAACTCTGCAGAAGGAAATTAAATAGCTAGGTTAGGCACGACGTCCGAATGATGAAAAATGGAATTACATAGTGTAATGACACTAACCTCCACATCTACCGGACTAGAGTGAACGATCTGCATCATATATGTCGCGACATAGTATCCACAGAGATTGTTGCCCGGCAGCTGCTTGTGGCACTGTAGAAATCATGGTTACGTGCAGGGTAATTTAGTTTTACCGAATACATATTAGAACGTGCGAGATGATTATTCTTGGGCGAGGGAGGAGTTATTACCGGGAAATGAAATCGGTGGGTCGGTTCGGTTTGTGTTGTTTTCACAGCCCCCCTTGGCAACATACTTGTTGAACGCCCTGTTGAGCACCATCGTCAAATTGCGTACTTCTCTGGTGGGTAGTCCCTGGAGTCGAAGTACGTGGCATGTAGATATTGTGGCTCGAGGCAGACGAGCATCTAGTGGAAATCATAGTTGTACGGTAGAAGAATGACACGCTTAGTAGAGAGAAGGAGCATGACGTCCGAAATGTATTCCTCGACCTCGTTCGGCTGGAATTGGACCATTGTGCATATGGCCACTTGTGGATCGAGGAATCCGATATTAGGATTTTCTGCCCTAGCCTCTTGAATCATATGTCTACACATAAAAGTAATGCCATTAAAAGAGCGTATCAATAAGTTAGGCAATTCATTTAGCTTAAACAATGATTGAGAACACTTACAGTGTCCAGCATCTTAATAGGCTGACATCGAGGGCGTCATGACGGTAGAGGTCGGCTAAATCCGAGAAATCGATGGTAAAGGTTCCACCTGGATGGAAGAAATGTTGCCGCTTGTACATGGCGTTGATATTTTGAGGAAGCGCTGTCTCCTCGTTGGACCTCTTCATGTAAAATTTGTGCACAATCTGAGCTGCTCAACCAAGTCGTTCTAACGCCGCCCGTGTCACTAGCGGCTGCCTTTCCGTGTAGACTCTTATCTCGGGTTCTTCATCTACCTCTTTGCCCTTGGCCGACTTTGTGCTATTTCTGGTGGCCCTACGCTCAACTTGAGGAGTCGTTTTGGCAGTCTGCTGGCTAGATCTGCTAGATTGCTTAGATTGTGCTGAAGCGGATTTCACCTTCAGTGGAGGAGCACGAATTGAGAAATCTGGACCGTAACGTACCGGAGACAGGGGCCGTGCAGGAGGTGGAGGGGCAACCAGGGAAATGTACTTCTTCGGCCACTGGATGAACGTGTTGACGGCCTGCCCCAGTGTCCTGACGTCGTCCTCCGGTGGTACAGGAAGTGTGAAGGAGGAGCAATTCGTATGCACCATGTCCACTGCCACCTTAGCGTTACCCGCCGCTATCGGAACTCCGTGCACCCTCGTGTCTGCAACATATGGAAATGCTAACCCCGTGCCAGCCTCAAGCATGTCAGTGGGGCCAAAACAGCTGGGCACGAGGAGCTTGCAGCTAGTTACCACCACTATGTCGTCGACAGGGAATCTTTCGCTGACGTCTCCAAGAGGACTCGGCTCGACATGTAAGTCGTCGGCGCGGTTGTCATCCCGAACGTGGTCATGAGCGGATTGTTCGTGGACGTCTTCCACGGATGCGCAGCTACTCCTACGCCGAGCATGTGGGGATGAGCCTGCGGGGCTGCGTTCGGCCGCGGCGGCTGCATCCGCCTGCCTTATCTGCCGTACCCGTTCTTCGACCCTTGCATCGATCCTCTGTTCTAGGCCTGCATATATTTCTTCCATCAGCTCTTTTTTCATCCGTTCACGCTCGGCTGCCTCACGCTCTGCTTTCGTTCTCCTCCGACTCCTGTACGAACCCACATCGTCGGGGAATCCCATCTTCCATGGAACCGTCACCCCCACGCCACGCGTTCGACCCGGGTGCTCTTTGTTTCCCAGAGCCGAGGTTAGTATATCCTTTTCCCTGGCTGCTTGGAAAGTTCCTTGAGCAGATTGTTCTGACAGTCGCAGGATGTTTTCAGCCACCTGGACGGTTTCGGGCTTGTTGAAGGCGACGGTGCCATCAGCCGAGATGTTGGCCCTCGTGCGATACCAGTTCCGGGCCCGCCTCTCTGGGATCTGGGAGAACGGTGTGTCGCGACTCTCCTGAGACGCCCACTCGTCCTCTGTTTTCCATTCCAACTCTTTGTGCGCATACCCACCGCTTCCGAGCCTGTGGGGGTGAACGTTGCATGCCTGGCGCGCCCTGTTTGCCTGACTCCACTGCATAAATTCCTCCGACGTGCACCTCTCCACAAATTCCATCCATTGTTCCTCCAAGTACCCGTAAGTCTTTGGGTCCTACCTGTAGGGCATAAGATCGTCCTTCACATACGTGTTGTAGAGCTCGCTCTTGAAGGTCTTCCACGCCTTGCCCATCTTGGCTTTTGCCTGTCTTTCCATGGCCTGCTCGGTACCTTCGGGGAAGTCGAATTGTGCTTTGATTGTGCTCCACAGGAACTCTTTCTCGTTATCCGGCACTGACGACTAGCTGGCGTACGTTATCCAGACCTTCGTCCTCGCCAGTGAAGCGTGCGCACTATGGAATGCCGCCTGAGCCTGCTGAGGCAATATGGGCACACCCTCATCACTGACATGAGTAATCGTGTAGTGACCCGTGGGCATTTTATTTTTGCCTCGGCCACCTCGCTTTCGCTTCTGCCCACCCGATTCTTCGGTTTGCTCATGAGACGAGGCTTCTGCATGTTGGGAGGGCAACGGTTGAGCCGGTTGAGGAGACAAGTGCGGCTCATCTTGTCGAGGAGAAGAGGCCATCGGCAGTTCACGTTCATCTCCTCCGGACGCCATCTTCAAAAGACGAAAAATTCAGATATGCAGTACACGACATGATTCCAGACACTTTCATATAAAGACACATGAACTCTAGCTAGACTTAGAAAGTTTTTTGTATGCACACACACGTATGAGTCCCCTAACACCCCTCATCGGAGGTTTACCTTTCCAAATGTCTTGGTCGATCCCTCCACATACATCGCAAGATTCTTGCAACCCTAACCGAGCTCAATTTGATCGGAGGACATTCGTTTAATAGCTGAATGTGCAAATATATAACCCTTGTCAAAAGTACAACAACTTCGTAAATAGTGGTAATGTTTGTAATCTCATCATAAATATCTTCCTGAACTCTTTTATACCACGGCCGAGGGCCTCCACCGGCCTAACCGCGAGTAACTAAAGTAGTTAGGTTCTATTCTCCTTACCGGTCTAATTAATTCTTATGCTCCTGATTAACGCCCTAATTAATGTGATGTTTACCGATGGCTATCTCCAGTGCATAGCTGAGTTCAGTCGTCCCCGGAATGTCTGAACGTTGTCTTGAACATAGGTTGATCAACACATCCCTAGTGAGCTGTCAATCCCCTTATTGAGACATTAAGGAAGTGCTTCATACTCTCACGCACATGTTGGATTAACTAAATATGTTAGCCGCTCTAACTATTAGCTAATCACTTATCAGTACAAGTAATAAACCAATAAACTAGGTGATGTGGGTCATCATTACTTAAAAGGTTCACCAAGTTGTACCTAATCAAACTAACATAGCATGAAAACTTGAATGATTAACATGTTCCCACCAATACGCTGATTCCTTGCATACCATGACCACACGATGGTTCCTAAAATTTCAAAATGGTAGGCAATCCTTACTGATTAACCATAAGCGACCAATCAAACCCTAAATGACATGGACCCACTGGTCATCTTCTAGCTCTCACACCCTTCAACTAATTACAAAAAAAAAGTTTAGATTCTTTTCTCTACCGAGAAAGATACAAAAAAGGGTTTCAAACATGGTTTAGACTTTAACAACCCATAAGTAGATCATCCGAATGCAAAAGATAACCCTACATGCAGAGGGCTTTGGGGCGGCGGCGGCGTCGGGGCAGAGGGATGGCATCGGGGCGGCGGCGGTGGCGTCGGCCAGAGGGCTTCGGGCGCGACAGGCTAGGGTTAGCGAAAATTGAAACTGGCGGCGCGGCTTTGGAAAGAGGGGATTTATTACAGAAGATGTTCCAGACGGTCCGGAAAATAGAACCGTCTGGACTAATAGTACAGACGGTTCTATACCAAGAATCGTTAGCACTATTATTACTACAGACGGTTCTGAATATGGAGCCGTCTGTACTAATATTGCAGGCGGGACCCTGCTACATTAGTACAGACGGTTCTTAATACGGAGCCGTCTGTATTAACATTAGTGCAGACGGTTCTCAATATGGAGCAGTCTGTACTAATATTGCAGGCGGGACCTGCTACATTAGTGCAGACGGTTCTCAATATAGAGCAGTCTGTATTAACATTAGTGCAGACGGTTCTCAATATGGAGCCGTCGGTACTAATATTGCAGGCGGGACCCTGCTACATTAGTGCAGACGGTTCTCAATATGGAGCAGTTTGTGTTAACATTAGTGCAGACGGATCTGTACTACGAGCCGTCTGTACAAAGATTTTGCCCGAGTTGACCTACGGTCCCACTTGTCATGACTTTCATGTTATTGATTTATTACTAGAAATGACTTAAACTTCTAAAAATCATAGAAAATTCATATGAATTCCCATTGAGTTGAACTTTTTTTGTAAATTCATATTTTAATCTGTACAATTTTATGGTATAACTGTTATTCATGTTACTGTTATGGAAAAGTTTGAAAATGCCCTTAAACCCATAAACTTGTAAAATTCATAACTAATGACAAGATTTTTTTAATGTAAATTTATGGTTTCGTACGTACTATCACATGGTGTAATCTCATTCATATTACTGTAACTCAAAATCTGCAAACCTATTATTGCATTAATAGTTCATACAGAAAACCCTGGTGGCGATACATAACAATCGGGTTACATCATAGAAAATAACCTAATCTCCTTTAACAACCAGCCCTTCTTGATGATCGACGCGCAGATAGCAGGTGGCCCCGATCGGTAGTTGTTCTTTGTCGAGCGCGGTGTCGTCTCCAAGAGGGAACTCATCAAATTGATTGTACTCTTCTTCATCCATGACATTCTCAACTCCGACAATCCTTCTTTTCCCCTGAAGGACTACGTGAAGTTTCTGGTTTGCCGGGTCTTGGACATAAAAGACTTGAACAGCTTGCTTAGCGAGTACAAATGGTTCATCTTTGTATGCGGCACGTTCGAGGTCCACTGTAGTCATGTCGTACTTGTCGACCTTAACACTTGAGAGTGCGCCCAACGGCACCGGAAGAGGGGGATCTTGAAACGTACGTAGTTGAGTTCCCAGATCTCCTCAATGTACCCGTAGTATGCACACACCCCACGTTTGTCCTGGAAGGCATCTATGCGGACACCGCTGTTTTGTACCGTACTCTTCGTATCCTGTGCTCTGGTATAAAAGGTGTACCCATTTATGTTGTATGCTTCAAATTTCAGGATTGTGTGACTTGGCCATCTAGCCAACCAGCCAATATTCTCCTCTGTTGTACTATTAGCACTTCGAACCCACAACCAGTTGTTGAAGCTACGGTTGTGCTGTCTGGTAAGCCAAGCCTCCGTACGGCCTGGATTCTCTCTGCATAGCTCGTCCTTATGCATGTTGATATGTGGGGCTACTTCAGTCATGTGTTGCAAGACTGCGAAATGGGCTTGAGATAACGACGCGTAGTCAGGAATGAGTATTTTCCTTCCTATGGTCCCTTTGCCGTCCAGTCTCCCCTCGTGGCGAGACGTAGGCACACCTATTGGTTTGAGCTGTTCCATGTAATTGATACGAACTCGACCACCTCTTTGGTTGTGTAACCTTCGACGATGCTGCCCTCTGGACGAGATCTATTTCGTATGTACTGCTTGAGAATTCCCATGTACCACTCAAACGGGTACATCTGACGTAGAAATACCGGTCCACAGATCTTTATCTCTCTCACGAGGTGGACGGTAACATGGACCATGATATCAAAAAACGATGGAGGTAAGTACATCTCAAGATGACATAATGTCTTCACCACATCGGCCTGCAACACATCTAGTGCTTCGGGATCGATGACCTTCTGAGAGATTGTGTTGAAGAAGTAACACAGCCTAATGATTGTGTCTCTAAGATAGGTCGGCTGGATATTTCGGATTGCAACAGGAAGCATCTATGTCATCAACACATGGCAATCATGGGACTTCATACCAACTAATTTTAGATCTTCCATCGAAACAAGTTTCAAGATGTTGGCGGAGTAACCGGGCGGAACTTTCACACCTTGCAAGCACCGGCATAGTTCGGTCCTCTCGGCCTTTTTCAGGTTATAGTAGGCCGGAGGAAGCCTTGTTCTGCCTTGTTGGGAGGGCTCAGGTGCCAACTCGGGCCTGATCTTCATGTCTACTAAGTCGAGACGTGCGTTGAGGCCGTCCTTCGTCTTCCCTGGAATATTAAGTAAGAGACCAATCAGGCTGTCACACACGTTCTTCTCTACGTGCATAACGTCGATGCAGTGGCGAACTTCAAGGTGCCGCCAGTAGGATAACTCCCAAAATATTGATTTCTTCTTCCACATGCCGCTGGCCTTCACTTTTTACCACTCTTTCCAAGGACAACATCGATATCCTTAACCATATTGTACACCTCTTGCCCGCTGTAATGCCTTGGACATAAAGCTCTCTCCCTCGTCCCGTCAAATTGTTCCTTCATATTGCGGTACGGGTGATTCCTCTTAAGGAACCTACGGTGGCGCATGAACACCGTCTTACGGGAGTGGACCAGCCACCTACTCGCGGTACCATCCAAGCACTGAGGGCAAGCCTTGTCTGGTTCTTTACTTTGGCCCGAAAGGTTACGTAGGGCAGGCAAATCATTGACCGTGCAGAACAACATGGCGTGTAGGGTGAAGTTCTCTTGTTTGTACGCATCCCATACCTGTACCCCTTCATTCCACAGTGTTTTCAGATCTTCCACCAAAGGTCTTAGGTAGACGTCAATATCATTCCCAGGTTGCTTCGGCACTTGGATAAGTAGTGACATCATGATGTACTTCCGCTTCATACACAGCCAAGGTAGTAGGTTGTACATACTAAGAGCAACTGGCCAAGTGCTGTGCCGGCTGCTCATGCTGCCGAAAGGATTCATTTCGTCCGTGCTCAACACGAACCTTATATTCCTCAGCTCCGCACCGAAAGTGTTCGAAGATCATGTCGATGTTTCTCCACTGCGCGTAATCAGCAAGGTGTCTTAGCTTTCCATCTTTCTTACGGTCCTCCGAGTGCTAGCACAACAATTTAGACTCTTTTGGGTTCGCAAACAAACGCTTCAGACGCGGAATTACGGGCAGATACCACACCACCTTAGCGGGAATTCCTTTCTTCGGCTCGATGAAAGACTCGCCGTCGTCTGGTTGACTCTTACGCTTGTAACGAGATGCTTTGCACACTGGACATGAACACAAGTTCGATAATTCATTACGGTACAAGATACAGTCGTTCGGACATGCATGTATCCTTTCTACCTGCATCCCCAGTGGACAAACCACCTGCTTTGCTCGGTATGTGTTTTTGGGCAGCTCGTTACCATCCGGAAGCATCTCCGAGAGGAGACCTAGGAGCGCCGTGAAAACTCTTGTCTAACCAACCATAGCTTGCTTTCAATTTAAGCAGCTCGAGCACAGATGACAGCTTTGTGTATTTCGGCTTGCAACCCGGAAACAAAGGTTTTTCTGAGTCCTCAATCAAGTACATGAACTTATTTAGGTCTCTCTCAGTATTAAAGTTCACGTCAGCATCGCGCAGCATCTGATCCAACCTATCATCGTCCTCTGCGCCACCACAATCATCGTCTGCACCTACTTCCTCATGGCGGCCACAATCATCGTCTGCACCTACTTCGTCGTCATCTTCTCTCCTTTCGTTGACTTCGGATTCTTCGACGATGCCAACGTCTTCATGTAACATGTTCTGCTCTTCACCATGTTTGGTCCAACACGTGTAGTCCGGTTTGAAAGCCCCTAATAATCAAGTGCGCTTGGATCTATAGGGCTGAGTTGTGTCCGAGAAATGATCTCTCATTTCTACAATCGCAACAAGGACAATATATAAATTCAACACCCTTCTTCAACCTATCCTCCTCGGCAACTTTAAGAAAATTCGTCACACCATCAAGGTACGCTTGGTTCGTACGAGAACCGTACATCCACACCCGATCCATCTAGCTACACGCGCTGCACAACAAGAAAATTAGTGTTAAATTGACCTAATAAAAGAAAGCCACCTAGCTTCTCATCGAAAAAAGGAGCTTATCTAGAAATCGTACTGCAATTTAAGGGTTTAAGGGTATAAACATAAATATCAAAATGCGGAACATCGGCATGAGATGAAATGCATGTCATGGAATAGAGGACATAAAATAAAGACTAATGCAAATGGAATCAATTTAATCAGAGTCCGGACGCTCAAAATATCGCGATCCGAATTTCTCCGGCGGTTCCGAAAACCCTAATTTGAGTTTTTAGTCAATTTTATTTTTTCTACAATGCAAACACGAATGAAAATGACATAATTGCATAGATCTTGTTTTTCTGAATATTTTGATATATTATTTGCATTTTTCTGACTAATAATAAATTTTCTATGATTTTTATAAGATTTAAATATTTAAATACTCTTTTTGATCTTTTCCTCAGTAAAAATAATGAATAAATAAATTCAAAAATAGTAGAGCCTGACAGGTGGGTCCCACTGGTCATATTTTCATTTCTTTTATTTTTAATTTTTTATTTGGCTTAATTACCCTGAAGGCGGCCCGGGACGCCGGCCGAGCTCGATCGAGCACCGTGCGGCGGCGGCAAGCGGCGGTGGCGCGGGACCGCGGTGGCGGAGGGAGGTGGGAGCCCGGAGCGCGGCGGCTTACCGGGAGGTGGCGGGGCGAGGCAGGCGGCGGCGAGGTGGAGGCCACCGGCGGCGGGGAAGCTTCGGGGGCGGGCGCGTGGCGGCGGCTTGGGGAGATCGTCGGCGGGTGGCGGCAGGGGCTTGGGGAGGTCGCCGGCAGGCGGCACGAGCTTCGGTCGGCGGCGGCGCTTGCGGGCGGCTCGAGAGGTCGGAGGTCAACTCTGCTGGGAGTGGGAGTGTGGGAGTGAGCTTATGCATATTAGTACAGACGGCTCTAAGTAGGGACCGTCTGTACAAAAAACACAGACGCTTCCGGTAGGGAGCCGTCTATACTGTATGGGTTAGTGCAGACGGCTCCCAACTGGGACCGTCTGTGGCATTAGTACAGACGGTACCGGTTGGGTGCCGTCTGTACTGTATGGGTTAGTACAGACGGCTACCAACTGGGACCATCTGTGACATTAGTGCAGACGGTCCTTGTTGAGAGCCGTCTGTACTGTGATACCCAGTGCAGACGGCTGCAGTTGGAAACCGTCTGTATTATTTGTACAGACGGTTCCACTAGCGAACCGTCTGTATTGTGCCGTCCCGCTTGTTCGCCATCCTTGGTCGTCATTTTCTTAGACGGTTCGTGTTGGAACCGTCTGTGATAAGCATTGTACAGACGTCTTCCGGTTGCCGTCTGTACAAAGGGGCGTCCCGTTAAATGGTATCTGTAGTAGTGGCATGAAGAGAGGTAAATTTCAAAACCTGCAAGTTAAAATAACGAAGAGATTATTGCAGTGGGGGGATGGCTAGTTATCTCAAGGAGGTAAGGAAGTCATGATTAAATATGTTGCCCAAGTATTGCCCACCTACGTCATGGGTGTGTTCAAGTTATCGGCCTCCATATGCGACGACATTTTCAGAATGATCCGGAATTTTTGGTGGCGGGCTTGCTGGAACCAAATGTCACTTGGAAAACTGAGTTGCTTCATCAACATTTCTTGCAAGCAAACGCAGATGCTGTCATGTCCATTCGGCCCTCGTTGTGTGGTCATGATGATTTCTTAGCCTGGATGCTGGAACGGAATGGCTCTGGACGAGCGTGGGCGCGACACGATGAACGCATCAAGCCTTGTCCTAGATGGTTGGCAAGCTATTTGGACAAGGATATGGAGCTGCCCGGTACCTCAAAAGTTAAAGATTTTTGTGTGGAGATTAGCTACTAATACTCTTGCAACTTGGTCAAATAAAAAAGCTAGGATGCTTGAGCCATCTAATATATGTGTATTTGTGGCATGGAACCAGAGGACACGTTTCATGCGATGTGCAGGTGCCGGCCGGCATGAGCTCTTTGGCAGGCTATGAGTGAGGAGTCGCCTTCTTGATGTTACCAAGATGATCCCAACTAGACCAAAGTGGCTTCTCCAACTCCTACTGACAGGTTAGAAGTAGAGCGAATGATGTTGTTGATGACCCTGTGGCGTATCTGGCATGTACACAATGAGATTACCCATGGCAAGCCTGTGTCGTTGATTGTGGCCTCCCGCAGACTCCTGGCTAGTTATCTGGACTCGTTGTTGGCACTCTGAAGTTCCCGACATACAACGTAAACAAAGGTAAACATGTGATCACTTATGAAGATACTCACCACTCGTTCACGCGCTCAGGGCCAGCGGGTGACTCTGACCACTGTCAGCACCATCTCCGAGCTGGGTGAAACGGAATGTGGATGGCTCATTTGTTGCGGCTTCTGGTATGGCAGGTGCGGGTATGGTCCTCCGTGACCATACCGGGACCATCATTTTCTCCTCATTTAAGGAGTTGCGCCATTGCTTGGACACGGTAGAGGCAGAACTCCTTGCTTGTATGGAGAGCCTTGCACTAGCTTTACAATGGAGCCAATGCCCGGTTAGTAGCGAGGTGGTGTCTATGCTGAGGTCTCATGAGCCGGACCGTTTGCAGTATGCTAATATGATTGTTGAAGTGAAGCATATGCTTTAGGAAGGGAGAGAGATCTCGGTTCATTAAATGCAACGAGATCAAAATGTAGTGAGTCACAAGCTTGCGAGGATTGGCCGTTCGGAGGGACGCACAACAGTTTGGCTGGGGTCGGGTTCGGCATCCGTATGACGTTGGTCCAAAACGATTGTACTCGTTGGTCTGATTAATATATTTATCTTTTTTTGCAAAAATAATAATCAATAAATATATGCAAGACGGATGCAAGTCAAGTTAAAAAGAAAAAAAATATAATTGTGAAATAAAAGAAGTATCTGAATAAGAAAATAATGGAAAGTATAACTTACCGGAAACAAAAAGGAGCATCACGGTCTTTTGCAGCGTAGAAACCACATGGGCAATACGAAACTTGGTCATGTTGCTGATGAGAACATCTATAGTGTTCCATCTTGAACCGTTGCTCAACCATCTACACAGAAGTGACGCCAGTTTCAACAGAGATGACCGCTCCCAGGAGGGCTATGACGACTTGGAACTTACTATGTGGGCCTAAACTGGAACAATTTCTAACCGGGTTCGTTGGACAGGGGCACCGTAGCTTCGCTTTAGATTAGGTAACCCATCCCATGATCTCAAAGTTATCATGCATTGCTCGACGAAAAAAAGAAACTATGCATTGGAGGGATGGTTAGTTTTCACTTTGCATTGAGGCTTAATTTACAGTTGCTGAACTATGATGTGTTAGCTGTATACATTGCATAATGCAGAGGCCGAGAATGTCTACCTTTCCATTATCTAAAAAAGAACTATGATGTGTTAAATCTATTTTAGTTTGTTATTAAAACTTATGTATGAAAACTGACAAAATCTAGTTAGCTAAATGATAAAATAACTAAAAACTGGTTATGCAAACAGAATTATTATAATTTACCACAATTACAAATGCATCCTAAAAACTATATGGGCCAACCCTTTTCATTTACGAAATAAATGGAAAATGACGCTAATCTTCCTCAAAAAAGTTTCTTTAAGTAGCATATATAGATAATACTCCATAAACTCCTTCCGGAGCTCGAGCACCGATGCCCTAGGAAAATTTTCTTTTAGACACTGCAAAAAGTTCTAGAAAAAAATTAACATATGTAAATATTACTTGGAAATGTAAACGTGACACACTTTTGGAAGTTGAGCAGAAAAAATAAACAAATTCAAAGTATTATCACTATCTGTTTGAAAATAGGTGACGTTTTAGAAAACATGCAATTAATTTTTTCAAAATTTGACTCCTAATAGGTTAAAAATATTTAGATTGGTTGGTAAAAATAGTATCATTAGATATTTTTTATGAAAGCTATTTTTAAAATATATATTTTTGTAATTTTTTGCTAATATATACATATAAAAAGTAATAGTTAAAGATATATATTAGAAACCGTGTCAATGACTAAAGTGACAGCTATTTACAAATAGATGGAGTATTAGTTATACTAGATCCTCTTTCTTTTATTACCCAGACAGGAAGTGAGAATATTTTTTTATGAAATTTCACAAGTTCATGTTTATTTGTTTCTACATACACATGGAAATTGTTTTAGAATTTTTGAATATATTTTTTGAATATTTTAAAATAACGGAATCACTTGAACGCAGGAGCCAAAAGTCACGATTCCCTCCCTTTTCAATCGCCTCTTATGTCATTCTGTATGGTCCCATGAAGGAAATTTTATGAGCCGGCCGCGCGCATGATCACAGGTGGAAGATGGAAGGAAACTTCCATCGTGCTGGCAGTCCAAGATTCCCGGTTTGCAAAAGTCGAATCTTTGCCGGTATCCTTGCCCTTATGAGGGACTAGTTTACTGCGTGTATCTATGTCGCTATGAAATACAGTACACGCGTGTGCGTAAATCAGTCGGTTTGGCAAGGACGGCCATGATCCGATTCGCAATACAACCATACCACACGCACTACATCTGTTATAAGAAAAAAGAAAAGAAAAAAGTCTACTCTTCACCTTCTTATGTTTGGTCGTTCGTCTACTTAAACACTTTATAAAGTACAAAATGAGGTATTGTGCTTCTTAAATTTTAAAACCGGATCTTAAATTTTAAAACCGGCCGGATCAAATAACCCCTGAGATGATTTCGAAGGTGACATGTCACATGGCTAATACGGGGTGATGAATCAACAAATAAATAAATAAATAAATAAATGATCTAATAAAGGCCTAAGACGTCAACGTAATTTTCCTTCTCTTTCTCCGCCCCTTCGTCCTCTCTCTCTAGGAATCCAGCAACCGTGCGCCTCGATCTGCCCAGCATTCTTCCTATCGATCGTTGCCAAGGTGAAAAACAACTGAAAGGACAGCTGTGAAAAGCCTCGTTTTGTCATTCAAGACCTTCGTCGAGTCCCTAAACCTACGTATATATGTATACAATGGTCATGCCGTCACCCATGGCGACTTGGCGAGCTCGTCAGGACGTCAACCTTCGCAGCCATATCATCGACGAGCGCGAGCTTGAACTCCTTTGTCAGCTCTGCGTCGCCCGCGCCCACCTCGCCAGCGGCCACGCCGTCCACGCCTAGTTCATCGCGCGGGGGCTCGCCGTCAAGTATACCTCATATTCTGCCGCCGCACCGATGGTTGCAAGGCATTCAGCCGGATGCCTATCAGGGAACGTGTCGCCTAGAACGGGTAGAGCAGCCTCGCCAAGGTGGCAATGGTCATCGGAATGCAGTAGGATCGGCAGTATCTCAGAGTTCCTCGACGCTAGCAGAGTCCACAGGTACCGCAAAAGCTGTCGGTTTTCCCTGCTTGTCCGAAAGCGGCACTGGCGAGGAGGGAGAGCGGTGATTAGGACGTTAATAAAAATAAACTAACGATAGTAATTTTACGCAAGTAATTTATAATACTAAGTATAATTTGATATGGTACAGATCAAAATAAGCAATAAAACGCGTATAGAAAAGTGCAAAAAGATAAATACAAGGGATACGAGATTGTTTTCAAAGTTCAAGTAGACTCTACGTCTCCCTATCTTTAATGATAGTTATTTATCTTATAGTAGATGGACTCTAATTTTTATAAACTTTTCTGTTTTCTCACAATCTTGAATACTTTTGAGCGACATCTAACCGTATAGGAGACACCAATCTCCAAAAGTAATAAGAGTTTAGTCTCAACTTGAAAATGACCCCTTAGATGCTCAACGGAGATTCAATCTAAATCCGAACGATTTCTCCTTCTCAAAGATTCTTGCAAGAAGGCAAGCGAGAGGAGAAAAAATGTTAAGCTTAGGATTTGGGACGCAAAGGCTTACCTCCACCAGGGAGGGTACTGGTTTATTAGGCTGCCCTAAAAAACTAGCCCTTACTCACAAGCAACCACATCCGGAGTTTCCAGACAATCCTGCTCAGAGATCCCGAGTTCAAACAGAAAGCCTAGTTTGGGAGAAAAACACTTCTCAAAGGGTGCACCTTGGACATGTTGAACAGTTCAAAATATTAGGAAAATTCAAGACACGGAGGGTCTGGAGCGAAGACACTCGCAGGTTCTAAACGAAAACGACCATTTTGTCCCAAAACTCAAATGACTCAGAAGTTTCGAGAGATCCTCACTCGGAGTTTCTGGCCAGGCAAAAAATAGGGCCAACTTGGTTTCCTCGGAGGTGCCACACCACGAAGGTCCAAACGAAAGAAAGCATTGGGATAGAGGCTAAGTCCTGACTTGGAGGTTCCAAATAGGCTTCTTTCGGAAGATCCAGACAATATGAAACACTCTGGACAAATCTACTATGTGGACTTTGGATAGTTTGGACAACCTTCACTCGGAAGGTTCAGGAGAAAAATGATATTTGGACAAAAACTCTGTCTTCACTCGGAGTGTCTAAACAGATTTCACTCAGGAGATCCGGACAATAGGAACTCAACTGGAGAGAAGCTCTGAAACGTTCTGAGGATGAATACCACTCGGAGGGTCCTGGTTACACTTAACACGTTGGAACCTACTCTCACACACACTCGGACATTCGAGCAGACTGGGATGTCTACATATAGGTTGCATACATGTTGTCCTTTTTGTTCCTTACATCTCCAGTTTGTCAAAAGCCGAGGATGGCTTTTCTTGAAGAAAGGGAGAATGATGTGGGAAAGATAATGAATAATAGCATTCATTATGCATACGACAAATTGAGGACAATTTGCTTTGAAAAAAGGGAGGATGATGCAGGCGCATCAGTGACCATTTGTATTTATCAACATGACTCTTTATATTGGAAAGAAGTGCTAAGCCTCATTGATAAATATTATTAGGTGGATTCAATTAACACTTGTCTTATACACTTCATATATCGAGAGGCAGAGCTACTACTTTACTTCTATGATATGTGCAGGACACTTGTTGAGCTATACAAGTCCAAAGTGAAGATGACATGTGCTAGCGTCCAGCGGGAGGAGAGGGAGGAAGGACTACGGCACAAGTCAAAATACACAAGTGTCTACATACATATTTATAAAGTATATCGAGTCTACTTTCCAAGGAATCAATGGTGCACGATTTGGAGCTTTCAAAAGAAAGTTATGGCCATGGAAGTAAAGGTTGTATGAGCTATCTAAGATTACACGTGAAAATTGACATACTAGAAGAATCTGGAGCTTATATGGCAAGTATTGGTGGAACCCTACACTACTACAACATCCAAAGGTTACTAATGCCATCCTTATCTTGTTCCACTCGGACTTGGGGCAAAATAGGCAAGAAAAGAGAAGTTAATTACAAAGAATTGAATTCATTTCAGATTCGGTTTGGATCAGCCAGGAGGTCCAAATTTAAAACAGCCGTGATTTCCTCATACAAACTCCAAATTAGGCAAATAAGTACTTGTTGGAAAGCTAACTCCAATTACTTTCCAACAGGTATATGTCCATCCACAGATACCTTTTGGTCTGTCCACAATCATCACAATAAGTCATCAGTTATATTTGTCATTTTCCAAATAGAGTCCTGTAACTTAGCAAAGTTAGAGTTAGGTTAGATTTCGACCTTAACACTAGGGTGGACATCCTAGGGTCTTTATATACTGCTGTACTTCATGGATTTTAACCTCAGAATTGAAACATAGCTATTGCTTGTTCTTTCGTACCAGCGTTCATGCGAGGACAGCTGAGAGAGGATTAGGTGATCGTGTTTATTCTACAATTCAAGGTCAAGCCGTCGTTCCGTTGGGAATTGGGGACTTGGCGATCGTTGCTCGTGGTCTCGGACGATCATCTACCAGTTTGTTTGGGCGAGAAGATCGGGCCATCCCATATCATTGTGGTATCAGATTCCAGGGCCACTCGGTAAGAGCTATTTACCCATAGTTTATTCTATTTTCTGTCCTATACACCCAAGAAAAAGGCCTACAAAATATTTGTGTTAGCCGTAGTTTTACTTCTACAATTTTCGTGCGCTGTGTTAGGTCCATTTTACTAGATTATAGTGTCGAGTTGCTGATCATGTTCCTTTTGCATCACTTCAGACATTGTTTTTAGTTTCAATCTGTTTGGTCCTTTCGTGTGCGTTTGGTGTCAAAATCACGTGTTTCTTGATCCGTTGGCAAGCTTGTGTCGTCTATTTGTTATTTGTGTCATCAAAACCAGAAAATACAAAAGAAATTAGCCACAAAATTTTGGAACCATCATTTCTGCTTGCACTTGCGATTATCTCAATTGATCATTTGTGTTCGTGGTGTATTCCCTGTTATTACGTGCAACTTCGTTTCACTTATATCTAGCATTTGCACGATAGTTATAGATTAGTGAGCTCCACCGTCTTGGCGATATCTTTTTTCACCTATTGAGACTAGCTATAGATTTGCTCGAGGGGCTGCTCATTGTTTAGGTTGTGCACAATAAGTTTTGGTTCATCAAGTTATTGTGCTCCCTGCTATTTTGCACGTTTATTGGCCAAAAAAAGAAAAAAAGAAAAGAAACAAAGAAAAGAAAATAAAAAAGAGATAAAGAAAATACGAAAAGTGGCAGGTTTTATCATCATATCAAGTGTTATCTTATTTGGGGCTGCATATCATCTAGTTTTGTTTCCACTATCTTGTGCCCTCATCTTTAATTTTTGAGCAATAGCTAGTGTCTCTCCTTGAACTGTTGCAATACGAGCTTTGACAACACTCTAAATTTTTATAGCTCATTCTTTTGATACTCAATTGGTCTGGACATTCTAGATGAACAGAAGTTTGGTGAGTTTTCCAAATATTTTAGAATGGATTTTCTTTGAGTACTTAGCAAGTTATCTTCCTCCATGCTATTGACTAGCTCCCCTTCTCGAAACTCACTTGGGGGGCCAAGATGCACATTCATTATCCCTCCTTTTGTTTTTCTCTAAGTAGGTTTACGCGTGAGCTAAACTCTAATAAGCTATTGTGTATATATATACACGTTGTGATCATGTTCTTTTGCATCATTTGGGTTTCTTCAATGATTTTCAAAGCATGCCATGACCTGAAGTGCATCAAGCAAAGACTAACATATATATAACCCACACATGTTACATATACCTGTACGCATATACGCTAAACCTAACTCCTCCCTTAGCAAATAGATAAACCCCTAAAATCAATCTATGGCCAAATTCATCTCAAAACCATGGGCAAGACTCTATTTCACCCTCCACATACAAGATCACATGCATTTCATGTCCTCTAAAACTGCTAAGAAAATTTCAAAAACACTCTAAAACTACTTCCAACCCAGATATAAAATAACATTGGGAGGTGTAGTTGAAATTTTTTAAACCACAATAGATTTAAATTTGGTGCAAATTTGAATGTTTTACTACAACCTTTCTAAATAAATCTCAGAAACTTCTCACAAAATTACACAACAATAACACCAGGAGCCCAAATATACAAGAACATGGCCACCTTTAGTTCAAAATCGAGAGAATTTTCAAAAGGGAGGATCTGCCTAAAACTTAAATATCAAGTTTCCTTCCTCCAAAAGTTTTGGGAAAAATTCCAAACAAACACTTGAGGTACCCTAGCACCCTTGGAGTTCAAAATCATGCTCACCTACTCATCTTTAAAGTAGAAGATTCGAGCAAACCTTAAAGTCCAGTTCTGCCCTAGACTTGTGTCACATGAAATCATGACCTAAAATTCATAGAAAAATCCCCTAAAATAGCTGAGGCTTCTCCTCTGTCCCAGAACTCAATTCCATCATTTTCCCTTCAGCAAGAAATTTCTTTATGCCTAGATTGACCTAACCCAAACCTAACCTAGCTTGGCATTCAAAGATTTCCACTATCCACACTATTCCTTTCGGTGCCTAACTTCATCTATTCCTTCCCCCAAGCCCCCAGGTCACCAATGGCATGAGGGACACGCCTACGCATTCCAGGACGCACCAGGACACGCACATGCCACTCGTGCATGCGCTCTGGCTGTGCATAGACATGTACACTGTGTGCCCACAATGGTAAATCATGCCGCCCACTGATTCCCGTGCCACCCCTCGCATCCCCGCACGGCAAGATATTCCCTTCACCCTCCTACCACACAGCATTGTGCCCATCAGCTCCTGCATAGTCACATCGTCGTGTCCGACCAGCTACAGCGGCCGCCTCACTCCCTCTCTCGTTGCTTCACTTATTTAAGGGGTGCCTGAGCTCCCTTCGTACTTCACTCATCTCCCTCTCAACCTTCCAACGCTAGAGAACCTCCATCTTCCCTTCGGCGTCCTCCCTTTTCCCCCTTACCTCAACAATTCCACTGCCTCTGCCCTAGCCAATTCATCTGATGCGGACCTTCCCACATTGATCCCTTACCACCATGAAGTTCCTCTCTCCTTCCTGAGAAAAACCCAAGTTCCAATTTCTCAGAACCCCCACTGAATCAGAAAAGCCCAAAGCACATCAGAGATACCCGCCAATGTCCTCTCTAGACTACTGTCAAGCGGCGGTACTGCCGTGTCCAGCTGAAAGGTGGGGCCCTAGGGGAAACATAATTGAAGTGGTACATTCCCCCGAGTGCCACCGACAAGCAGGCCCAGGTTATCCTGCGAGGCCCACGTTAGATAAGTGCGGCCACCACCTGTTCCTGCCTCCACTATTTGGAAGGCGTATTTTCTTCTAGCCAAAGGCATAAACCTCTTTGAAATTCCGGTTCTTCATTTAAATAAACCAGACCTTCTTGGTTTGTTCGGTTCAATGTTTGGATATATTTCCAGAGCTCCAAAATATGGTTTAAATATTGTTCAAACCCTAGAGGACCTCTATAAACTCATGTTCTCTCTTATTTAGGGATCCATATCTCATGTTTTACAAGTTAGCCTAAAAATTTGAAATAAAGGTCCAGAGGACTTTTGTGAACTTTTGTCATCTTATTAACCTTGTGTACTCTCTCGACTCACTTAAAAATAAGAACCCTACATGACTTTATATTAATGCCTCAAGAAATGAGAAACCTTGACTCAGAAGCCCGAGATATATAAGCATATATGTATGATAACTCAAACCACCTTTGCAAACTGTTTTGGAAAGATAAGAGGGCTTTTTAGGTGCATCCTTTTGTGTTCATTTGGTTTCTTGCCTCATGTTTTTCTTATTCGGAGTTCTTTCGACATGTAGTTGCTGACATTTCGGAACACCGTGAGGATGATCCCGAGTACCTGTTGTATCAAGACCCGAAATACAAATTACTAGGCAAGCTTCTCCCCTCTTGATTATATTGAGACCCATATTTGTGACTACAATATGTTTGATTGTGAAACATGCATGCTATGTGGTATAAACCTCTTTTTTGCGTAGCATTAGCTATAACCCATTTTACATGAGCCCTGAATTCTTATTCCTCTCGTTTATCACCCTAAGAGTATCTATACTGGATAAACTAAGCGGGAATATAGAATTTAGTATATATTATACTGTGTCTTAGACCCGCAATAGAAAAATAGGTTTTACAAAAAAGAAAGAATCTCAGGGAATCTCATTATAGGAGGACTTGGGAAGGACCAGGAGTGTCCAAGGGATGTTTGAAGGGACAGTGATGTCCGGGGTAGCGAATGACTTTGAAAATGTGTTTATCAAAACCAAAATCAAAATAGAGATGATTTGGATCTCGGTTGGAAAAAGGAAAGAGGTGTAAGGAGGGAGTGATGGCTAAAAAGCGAAGCCTGTCTAGGCACGAATATATACTAGCCCATCGTGGCTAGTCTACATTAAGCTATTGTAGCATGATTTGTAAGAAATGGTGCGGAGTCTTTCTCAGATCAAACAAGGACCGAACCTAAGTGCCACTCGTCCAAGTTCACCCCGTACGTTCACATGTCCTTTATGGGAAGGGCTTGACCCAATAGTCGATCTAGTGCTAGTGTGCGAACTCGTAGGCAGTGAGTAGTATGTGCGGATGAGGTAGTGGCTTCTATAGAGATGTTTCCCTGTTGTGGCGTGAGGTTATGCTCGACACAAAGGTGGAGCACCACTCTCTTTGTAGCATTGTTGCAAATTCAAAGTAGAGGTGGTTAAGTACATCTGGAAGGTTCATCGTTAGGGCTACACTAGTGAAAGGTCTCATTGTAATAACCCTGCCGGAACACCTCGTGCAGTGTACTCGTTAGCGCTTAGCAACAAGGGCGACTTACATCTTGTGGGTGAAGCCATACATTCTCTGCAGAGTGTTAAAATCTATTTGAATAGCCATGCCCATGATCATTGGCACAACTTGGTTAGGCCACACCCTGGTTAGACTGTGTTTTTAAAATAAAAAATTGGTTATGGGTTTAAGGACGTAAGCATGATGTTCTTATTGCTTTGTGAGCTCCCGTTGTGGGACGGGGTAGTGGAAATAAGGAGAAAGCCATTCTACAAGGGTGTAGAGCGGAATGGCTAAAAGGTAGTAAGCCATACCCGTAGTGGTCAGCCTGATGGAATAAAAAATGATTACAGATGCTACTATCATCATGGCTCGGTAGATCGAACTCGTTTGCAAAATGTGCTTCCTAAATCTATTAGAGTACTTTGAATGAAAATTTACTTTCTTGCATAACATGAGACCTAGGTTAGAAGTCCTTTCTTGAACTGAGCCTTGCATAAATATAGTTGTATTATTCTCCTCGAGGGAAAAAGCTTGCGAGTACATTCAATGTACTTACCTGGCTTTTTGATTTGGCCAGACGGGGAGGAGTACTTCGCCAAAGATGACGACATTGACTTCGAAGCATAGGGCATTACTCCAGTTAGTTGCCTGTTGGGTTGGCATATTGATAGGCAATCTGCCATGTGTATCTTTCAGCTGCAGACATTTATTCAGCCAATAGGCCACATGTGTAAAAATAAAGACCATAATGGCATGTATCGAACTTGGTATTATATGTGTATGACTATGTTTATCAAATTAACTTGTGTATACTTGCTATTTATCATGGGACCAGTACAGAAAACACAGGGGTTTATCTGGCCTTAAAACCGAGTACACCACACATACTCTACTATGGCGGCAAAATCACATAATTTTGCTGGTACAGTAGCTATGTGGCAGTGCAGAAGTAGCGAATGAGAGGGAGGGCATGGAGCAGAGCAGGAGGTCGTTGTCCACGATGAGCTCACCAACTAGTCATTGGCTGAGGGAGCGAGGCGACCACAAAAATGGGTCCAACGCATCCAGGGGAAACCAGCAGTGGAGTCAATGAACCCGGTGAGGTGCCAGCGAGCACGAACGGTAGCCGCATTGAGGGCTAGTGGAGGCGGAGCTACATGCTCAAATCTATGAAATTTGTTTAGGAGAAATGTAGAGGGGGAGAGGGTCATGTGACCGGGACAAATTGGACAAGGGTTCACCACTGGAGGAGATTGATGTGCGGCGGCCCCGGCTGACATTGGGGAAGAACGTCGGCCGCGGCCAGCATTGGGGAGGGCATTCTCCTTTATAGGGGCACGAGGTTGAGTGGGCACCGGACGAGGTAGAGGTTGTTGCCCCAGCAGTTGCCGAGAGGTGCGTGGTCACTCTAAGCGGGAGCGGGCGTGCCCCTTACAAGAGTAAGACAGGGGAGGTGAGAGAGAGGGAGAGAGGTGGTCCTCGGCTGGGCTGGAGCTAGGCCGCGCGCACTTTTGAATCAAAGGTTCTTAAAATGCCAAAAAATCAAGATGTTACACTGAAGGAGCAGGAGGAGGAGAGTGTCATGCAGGTGAGCGAGATGCCAAAGTATGAGGAGGGACGCTGAAATTGTGGCCTTCTCTTGCTTAGCAGCTTTTGCTTCTAATAAGGTCTAGCTCTTCGTGATGCATATCTAATTGTGCTCAAGCTTTGCTATTGTCTTCTCGAGCTTAACTTGCTTCGCCATCCAAAGATGCTGATTCTCATCAATCCAGAGGAGGAGAGCAAGGGCTAGATCGAGCCTGGCACCATTTGAGAGAGGTCCCAAAGAGGATGGAGCTGGTGCTAGAGTAGGATTGGGGGCACCGGTAGCTGAAGAAGTCGGGGGTCTCGATGGTGGCTTGGCACGCTTGATGTTGGGCCCCGATGCCTTGATAACATTAGCTTCTCTCCTCGGCTTGTATGCCTCATGCTTAACCTCGAGGAAGAATTTCTTTTAAGACTTGTAGTTGATGAGCCTCTGAATGTAAGGAGAAAACAGAGAAGATCTCTTTTGCTCCATGGAAGCAATCCGAATGGCTTCATACAAGTACTCCATGACATTAAAGTGGGTGCCGTTGTTGAGGTAGTAGAGAAGGTCAATGGTATAAGATCTGATGTTTGTAGTATCACCAACCTTTGGAGCAAGGGTGTTTCTCAAGATCTTGTTCAGGGTCGAGAGCCCTAGGTATAGCCCTATGGTCGCATTGAGCTTCACATGAGAGATGCCAGACTGGTAGAAGTGGGTCATGTTTGAAGTGTTCCTCGCAACCTTGGCATGAACAAACTCAATCTCATCATTTGTCAGAGACAGCCCTAGAACCTTAGCAAATTCTACAAAAGTGTCACTCAGCTTCTTCCCATTAGTCATCCATCTGATTGTCTGTGCCTCGTTTGAATCAAAGACCATAGTCGCATAAAACTGTAGGATGAGCTCATTGCTCCAATCCTATTGAAGAGCCATTATTCCATCCACGCCTACTGCGGTGCACTCCTGGTGAACATTTAGAAACTCTGCCTCATTAGCATCGATGTAGCTCCAATTGATGTAACCCTGCTTGATCACTCGAGGAACATCTATGAGAAGCACTATCTCGTAGAAGTCCTATTGGAAGAGTGTCCAGAAGCGAGGATCAATAGATGTCCTTCTGCCAGTGAATGAGTTCTGCTTCTTCATCCTTCTAATGTATGCCGTGGGCTTGGATAGACGATACTTAGATGCCCTCTACAAATTTTTCCTTATGGGATGATAGGGCACTAGAGTCAAACAGTTTCCAATGAGTGAGCTCTTCACTCTGTGACTTAAAAAATGAGTGATGGAGGACTCCACATTACCCTTGGCAACCACTGAGGAATGGTTCTCTACATCGAAAGATATTAACTCATGTGAAAGCGTATAGATGAGAGCATGGGATAAGTGCACACTGAGCCAGAGAATTATTTTCCAAAATTTGGATTTGAATTTGATTTAAAATTTTTAGAGAAAGTTCATTCAGTCTTTGCCTGGAATTTTGGAATGATCCATGTCCAGAGGTTCCGAACCACTCAAAGCACTCGGCCAGAAGCTGTCCGAAGGGTCTGGAGAGTCATTGCTCAGAGATGCCGAGTGACTTGATGCCTTCGGCCATGCTATCTAGAGGTTTCGGACGGAATCCACTCGGACGTTCCGAGCGAACACTAAATGCACTAACCCTAAATTTTTGCCCGATTCAAATATACGTATTGTCAACGAAATGGAGACGAATTTATGGAGAATCAATAGTGTACCATTGAAGTTGGACTCACGAGCGAGGAGGCGCTTGGGGGCGTCACTTGCCCTACCTCGGCGGAGCGACGGATATAGTGGTGCACGGGACAAATGCCAGCGATGGTGTGGACTCTAGAGATGTGATCAATCGGAGAAGAGGGCGGTGAGGTTGCGAGGTGATGGAGGACGTGATAGTGGAGGCGAACAATGGCTTTGTGGTCCACACTGTGAGATTAGGTTAACCCTAGCCGCACGGTCCCTTGAGTGATAAACGGTTTGCTCACCTTCCAGAATGTCTGGGTCAAGATCATCCGGAGGTTCCGAGCAAACTACAAAGTGTTCATCCGGAACCTTCGGGCAAGTTCGTTCAGATACTCCAGAGAGAAAATTGTTTCTGTGTCACAAGCAAAATTTCATCCAGAAGTTCTGAGCAGGTGTCATTCTGAAGTTCTCAATGAAAGCACACACTCTGTTTCAAAATTGTTGCCAATCTAGGAGTTCTGATCGAGACTGGTCCGGACGTTCCGAGAATAGACCAAATGCTCAAATGTGCAGATTTAGATGAGAACTTTGATGAGATAGATATATGTTCTTTTTACATCCAAGTGGGAAACAACCAAACAATCCATGCAACACTTGTATACAAATCGAAGAAGATAAACTCAAAGTCTAGGTATCGTGTGCAAAGATGCAACAAAAACTTAGACATATGAGAAGCAACGGAAACCTATGTAAAACCTAAAGACGAAGATTTTGTGTGATATCTCTACCATGTATGAGCTCAAATTTTCATTAGGATCTCTATGAATTGAAGCATGGAATCCTATGATGCAATGACTCACATTTTTGCATATCCATGGAAGAACTTCAATTCGCATATCATGGACATTTCGAAATTGTTTGCCATCATCTTTCCAAATTCTTTGCTAAATGCATTGTTAGTCGAATTGAATTTGATATCATCCACATATATTTGGTAAACAAAAATCTTGCCATCAATGAACTTAGTGAACAATGTGGAGTCAAAATTTCCAAATTTGAAGCATTTCTAGAAATTCCCTAAGGCACTCATACCATGTTCGAAGAGCTTCTTTGAGGCCATATAGTGCCTTATGGAGTTTTTAGACATGGTTAGGAAACTTAAGGTTTTCAAAACTGGGAGTTTGCTCTACATAGACTAGTTCATTAGATTTTACCATTTAGAAAAACGCTCTTGACATCCATTTAATAAAGCATGATATTATGATGATTAGCAAATTCAAATAAGACTCAAACGGCTACTGATCTAGCAACTGTGGCATAAGTCTCCCCGAAATCCAAACTTTTGACTTACGTGTACCCTTGGGCCACAAGTCTAGCTTTGTTCCTTACAACTTGTCCGTCTTCATCTTGCTTGCTGCGGAAGACCCACTGGTGACGATGATGTTCTGGCTTGGTCTCCCCACAAGCATCCAAACTTTGTTGTGCTTAAAGTTATCAAGCTCTTCATGCATCGAATTCACCCCATCCAGAACCTTAAGAGCCTCATCTACCTTGGTTGGCTCAAAAAGAAAACAAACAATCAATGTTCACAAAAATTTGCAACACGCATATCACCAAGAATTTGGTCAATCGGGTGATACCATTGCAGCTTCCTACGTAGCCTTGGATGATTTGGTTGTGCTTGGGATTGCACTTGAGATGGGATTTGTGTTTGGACTTGAGGTTGAGAATCCTCATTTTGGACTTGGGTCGCCTCCACACGTTGGATCTCATCATGTGTCGATGTGAGAGGCACCACCTGAATTGATGACATGATTTCCTTGACTTCTATTGGCATGTTCTTGATGGCATTTTCCAATGCATCATCACCTACCTCAATGTTAACACTTTCCATTTTGGAACCATTACTCTCATTGAATTGCATGTCACACATTTCTTCAGTTATACGTGAAGTACTGTTGAAGACTCGATAGCATGTGCATTCGATGTATAACAAGGAAGAATCCCTCATCAAATTTGGGAGAAAATTTAGAAAGCCTTTTCTTTTGTTTAAGGATATAGCACTTGCTCCAGAAGACATGGAAGTAAGAGACTTTTGGCTTGTTCCTAGAGATAAGCTCGTATGGCCTCTCCTTCAAGAGTCCATGGAAGTACAAGCGGTTGATGGCATAGCAAGCATTGTTGATGGCCTCCACCAAAAAATGGTTGGGAGTCTTGTATTCATCAAGCATTGTCGTTGCCATCTCAATAAGCGTGTGGTTCTTCGTCTCCACAACTTAGTTTTGTTGCGGTGTGTAGCCAGAGGAGAACTTGTACTTGACTCCTTCATCAAAGAACTCTTCAATATTGGTGTTCTTGAACTTGATTCCATTGTCACTCCTCACGTTCTTGATCTTCATCTTGAATTCATTTTGAGCCCTTCTCACAAATTTCTTAAAAATTTTGTGTATCTCTTCTTTGTCATGCAAGAAAAATCATCAACAATAACAAACCCCTATGAGTTACCTCCTGTACTCACATAGATTGTGGGACTGAACAAGTACATGTGAAGTACCTCGACCGGCTTGGTAGTTATCATGAAATTCTTGAGGGGATGTGGTCCTCCTACTTGTTTCCTGGCTTGGCAAGTGCTACTCCTCCTACTTGTTTCCTAGCTTGGCAAGTGCTACTAAGGCGATCTTTATCAAATGTCACGTTCTAGATGCCAAGTATGTGATTAGCCTTGAGAAGCTTGCTAAGATTCCTCATTCCCACATGAACTAATCTCCTATGCCATATCCACCCTAAAGAAGAATGTACCGACAAGTATGTTTGTATGCATGAATTGTTAGAAGAAAAGCCTACCAAATACAAGTTGCCTTTCCTAAAGCCTTTGAATACCAAGGAGTGATCATCACTCTTAGTCACAAAGACTCCATGCTTCGTGAAGTCGCACTCAAGATGAAGATCACAAATTTCTGAGATGGAAAGCAAGTTGTAGTTCAAAGATTTCACAAGCAAGACATTAGAAATGGATATGTCATTTGATATGGTAATTTTACCTATCTTATTACCTTCCCTTTTGCATTATCTCCAAAGGTGATATTCTCATGTAGTGATACTCTAGTATCAAATGATGTGAATATGTCTTTTCCTTTGGTCATGTGGTTGGTGTATCCATTATCAAGCACCCAACACTTCCCCCGGAGGTATAGTCCTACAAAACAAGTTGAAGCTTGTTCACCTACCCATACCTTATTGGGTCCTTGAGAGTTAGTGATAGGAGATTTTGGAACCCACATAGAACTTTTGCTAGGATGACCATCAATCTTAGCACCAACAAACATGGTTTGAATCTTACCATCTTTGCCCTTTTTAAACACATACGAGGGTCAAAATGACCAACAAGATTAGGATGACCCTTTTTAGCCGAATGACCCTTAAAGATGGAATCTTGCACTTTCTTCTCCTTTGCTTGCGCGACCTTGGTCTTGGGGTATTGCCGGGGCATCCATGCCTTAACATTGTGATTGAACCTTTGGGTAATGACCAAACCCTCATGGTTGAAGTTCTCAACTTGATGGCTCAAAATCTCCTTGAGGGTCTTACTACCCTTGTATCATTTGAGCAATCTTTAAGTGAGTTGATTCTTAAATCTAGCATTCTCACTCAATAATGTTGCTTCACAAGATCTAGGGTTAGAGGAACTAGCAACATCATTTAGAGCAATAGTAGGTGAATCCTTAGGCAATGAGGCACATTTAGGACATGTATCTCGACACTTTCTTGAGATGAAGTAGATTTCTTGTCAAAGACAGAGAGTGATGCTTGCCCTTTAGGATATCATGAGGTATCTTAAGAGTTTCATAATCTAGTTTATTTTTGATGTTCTCAAGCCCAAGATTTCATAAACACTTCTAAGCTTCTCATGAGACTCTTCAAGTCTACGATATGGGAGCTAAGCTCCTTATGCTTAAGGGTTGGGGCCTATTTTTCTCTATCTTCCTCACAGACAATTTCTCTTGCCTCTCAAGAGTGGAAATAAGAGAATCATAGCTAGCCATACTCAAATCATCAAGTAAATCATCATTACAATCATCATAGGTAGGAGACTTGGTGATTTGCAATACCTTTGACCCATTTGCAATGAGACAATGAGGTGTCTCCTCGTCGCTTGAGTCATCAAAGAGAGAATTGGTGGGTCTTACCATGGTGATACTGATGACTCCTTCATCTTCATCAGAGTTGGAGTTGGAGCATGCTTCATTGGAATCCCACTCTTGGCCAATTTGATCTTGAGCCTTGTAGTGGTTCCTCTCAACGAACTTGCCCTGTCAATTGCGCTAATTTTTCTTGTGCCCATTCTCCTTCTTATCCTTCTTGTCCATCTTGTTGGAACAATTGACGATAAAGTGTCTCATCTTGCTATAATCGAAGCATGCCCTCTTGGTGAGTTTCTTCTTTGTGTCCTTTGAGTACTTGTGGCTTTTTCCTTTGCTGAAGAGCTTGTCGGCACCGCCCTTCTTGAACATCTTGGAGAATCTTCTCACAAATAGGGTGATGTCCTCTTCATCAAATTCCTCTTCTTCTTGAGTTATCCTTCATGACTTGCTTGGCCTTCAAAGTGATGTTATTCTTGAGGCTTGAGTTGGAGGTCACGAGCTCTTCCTTGTCTTGGATTGTCATCTCATGTGCGATGATTCTTCCAAGCACCTTGGTGAGAGTCAATTTTTGAAGTCATCCCTCTCAGGGTGAGCATCACCAAGTATTCATACTTTGGTGAGAGGGCTTTTAGCATCTTCTAGACAATGAAATGGTCATAAATCTTTGGGTACTTGAGAGACTTGAACTCATTCACGATGTGATTGAGACGAGTGAACATTTCATTCAAATCTCATCCTCCATCATGGTGAAGTGGTCAAGCTTTCTTGTTAGAACATCGAGCTTGGACTCCTTGAAGAAAAAAGTTCCCACGTGGATATCCATGAGTGTGCTCCATATAGTCCTCAAGAATGCTCATCCTATTGAATTCATCTGTACTCAAAGCGTTGAAGATGGTGCTCGCTGCTTGGGCATTGAGGTGGATGTTCCAGTGATGACCATCAGTGAGCTCGCCTTTGTTGAGCACTAGATAACTATGAACAATAATATGCCATATGCTTGGGCTAGTGGCCACTAAATGCATCTTCATTTGTTTCCAACTAGCATAGTTTGAACCATCAAAGTATGAACCTATCCCCATGCATCCCCTCACTAGTAGACATCTTATCTCTCTAGATGGTGAAACCTAAGAAATGAGAGCACGAGGCTTCGATACAAATTGAAAGGATCTAGGCTATCGACTAAAGGGGGTGAATACAATATTAACAAAAACTAATTCTAAAAAACAATTATACACAAGTAATTCTATAGCACTAAGAAAAACCTAGCATGCTAGTGATCAAAACAATCAAGGAAACAAGTATAGAGAAGTGCAAGGAGAAAACCACATGGGGGACACAAGATTTGTTGTCGAAGTTCGAGCCTTGGGCGAGGCTCTACATCTTCGTCGAGAAAGCTTGATCCAACGATCAAAGATGGCACCGAATCATTCTCTTTCCTCAAGAAGTTTGGTGATGTGAAACTCCCCTTCTCTTATGGTAGTTCTTCACCTTGTGGTAGGAGAACTCCAACCTTCACAAACTTCTCGGTTTCTTCACAATCGTGATGACTTCCTAGCAATGCCTAAATGTCTAGGAGGTGCCAACCTCCAAGGGTAACAAGAACTTGGTCTTAGCTTGGAGATGATTCCTTGCTTAGATGCTCAATGAAAATTCAATATATACCTCAAGTTTTCTCCCTCTCAAAGATTCTTGCAAGAAGGCAAGCGAGAGGAGAGAAAATGTGCAGCTCAGGATTTGGGACGCAAAGGGTTGCCTCCACCCAGGGAGGGTAGTAGCTTATATAAGCTGCCCTAAAAATTCTAGCCCTTACTCACAGAGGAACCACGCCCGGAGGTTCTAGACAACCCCGCTCAGAGGTTACAGGGTTGAAACACAAAGCCTAATTTGGAAGAAAAAAACTTCTTGGAGGGTGCAGCTTGGACATACTGAACAGTTCAAAACCTCAGGAAATCTAAGACATGGAGGAAATCTGGACCGAAGACACTCGGAAGTTCTTAACGAAAATGATCCTTCTGTCCCGAAACACAAATTTACTTGGAGGTTTCGAGAGCTCCTCACTTGGAATTCTAGACAAGCAAAAACCAGAGCTAACGTGGTTTCCTCAGAGGTGCCGGACCACAAATGTCCAAACGAAAGAAAGCATTGCGACAGAGGCTAAGTCCTGGCTCGAAGGTTCTGAATAGGCTTCCCTCAGCAGGTCCAGATGAAGCTAGGGAAGTTCTAAACAACATGAAACACTCTAGAAAATCTACTGTGTGGACTTCAAATAGTCCAAACAACCTTCACTCGGAAGGTGTAGGAGAAACACGATCTTTGGACAGAAGCTCTGTCTTCACTCGGAGTGTCTAGACAAACTTCACTCAGAAGGCCCGGATAGCAGGAACTAAACTAGATAGAAGCTCTAATAGGTTTCGAATATTCTGGACAAGCCTCACTCAGAGGGTCTAGGCCAACACTTAGCGCGTTGGAACCAACTCTCAGACACACTCAGACATTTCGACTGATAGGCCTGGACATTCCAAATGAAAAGAAGTTTGGTTTAGCATTTTCCAAAGATTTTAGAATGGATTTCCTTCAAACACTTAGCAAGTTATCTTCTTCCATGCTATTGACTAGCTCCCCTCTTTATAGTATGGTTGTCCTAGACTCAATGTGATCACTAGATCACAAAAAGGACTAAAAAAGGTCCTTAATCTTGTCGGTTCCATGCTGCCTCTTTTTCGGTCTCTTTAGGGGTCGTCAATGCTTGTTCCAACTTGCCTTGGGGACTTAAAACCTGATCAACTTCTTGATGCATATATTAATTCCTCAATCATTTTGTCATTAATCACATAACCCATTTGGGGGCCAAGATGCACTTTCAGACATGTAGGTGAATTTTCCTCATGGTTCGTGCTGGAACGGCGAGGGCATAGACCTGACCTGCATGAGGAATCTCAAGATCTAGAGACGTTGTGACCAAATCTATGTGTTTCTAGGGACTATGGGCTTTAAGGAGGTGGAGGAACAAGAGGGTCTTAGTTCAGTGGGTAGATGGAGAGGGAGTTGGAGGAGGAGGAAGAAGAAGTGATACACTGACATTATGGGCCCTATTTCGTTGTTTTATTCTTTTTGCTGAGTCATTGCCGCATCATCAGCCACATTGCGCTCCATGGTGGCAAAACCACCACCAAAGCTACCCAAGGGGTTATTTTTTGCCAGTTTTGAGATTTGAGGAGGGCATAGTACCTAGTTCTATTACTTTAGGGGGTTAAGTAAATGAATGACCAAACCTCAAGGGGTAATGTGGGCATTTTCCAAAAAAAAGCATGTCAATTTGCTTGACACCAATGTATTTCTGAGTGTGCAAAATATGTTCAGTGTTACCAAACATTCTGCCCCTTTTACTATCTATACCACTTATAAAAGTACAAGTTAGGGTTTGACACATTTCGTCATAACCATCCAATTCAATCCAACGGCTGATAAAAATTGTTGCAAAAATTATTTATCTCGTAATATCTCCTATACTTATTCTAATTACTCCTGATTTACTCCCTGCTTTAAAATACCACCATGCTCACCCATAATCACTTCTTCCGAATTATTATCTATTAATTCTTCCTATTTCTAATAATCTAAAACCGCGCCATTTATAACGTTGCATGGACGAGTATGTCTACACATTACCTATGAAAAAGCACATGCTCGATTGCTAGTTGGTACAAAAGGACATGCTAATGACACAATTAATTGATTACTCCATGGGCTGGTCAATGTGGTCACATGGTGATATCTTTAATCTTTGCAAGCTTTCATTTGTAGTAACGAGCCATTATTAACTCTATCCTAGTAGGGCTAGCTAGTGGAAGTATCTAAATCATTTGGTCCTGTTTTGGTGCTTGCCTTGTTGGCTAATCAAGTGAGCTCACTTGAATCTTCCCTAAATCTTTTAATAAGGAGGAACCACTATAAATTTGGCAGACGGTGGATGTGATTCAGGTGTTGCTCAAAAAGTGATAATCCATAGTTTACTGCGGTTTATTGACCTATGTGTACTTATCCTTTTTTTAAATATTCTTTATACCTTTGAAATGGTGTCATATAAATGTATCTTGCCATGACATGGTGTTTTTTCATGGAATAGTGCTCACGATTTTCACAAAATTCAACCCTTTCAACTAACGACTATTGACTATCTAACCAAAGGGTACCTTCACTACTTAAGATCTAAGAGTTGATGTCTTAATTGACAAAAAAATAGTCACGACGTTGTGTTAGTAGCTCAAGCCGCAAACGGTTCACGCGTGGGATCTCATGTTGCGCACATGGTGGGGACCACTCCAATCCTTATCTCGTCCACCTCCCTTCCCGATTTCACAACCGTTTTCCTCATGAACCACGTCTCATCCCAATCACCAATTAACCATGCCCCGATCCATGCCGAAGGCTGTGCCTCGCTCAACAAGAGCGTCGCTGCCTCCCACCGGCGACCGTATCGTGCCGTGCGCCTACTGGTCGATTTCAGACGAGGGCACTGCCACCCCACCATCAACAAGTGTGCCCCAACCTCTACCTCACCGCGGCTCATCTTTGCATCCAACGCTACCGGTGATGGAGGAACAGTGTGGGTCGTAACCATATCTTGGTGTTCCTTTTTTTTTCCTTTTTTTTGTTTTTTCGAGTAGAAACCTAGCAATTACTAGGTTAAAAGTCTTGGATGCGAGGTTGAAAGTCGGGATTTGAGGTTTGGGACATGGAACGGTTGAGATGAAAGTTGGGATTTGTGGCAGTTGAGAGTTATGATTTGATTAGTTGTAGTTTGCACTTAGTTGAGTTGTAAGTTAAGGAATGTGAAGTTAAAAGCTGAGATTGGTTGAGCTGAAAGTCTTTATTCATCTGGTTGAAAGTTTGTTTTGTGTGGTTGAAAGTTTGTTTTGTGCTACTCGAAGGATGTTGCTTAATGAGTCAAAAGTGGTCTTTTTTTTGCTTTTTGTCTTCGTCGACGGTGATGGAAGTTGAAAATCCTGATTAAGCACTTGAAAATTTTGGTTGATGGAAAGTTTTTGGGTCAATTTTTTTTTACAGAATGAGTTGAAATTTAATTTTTTGCTCTATAAAATAGAGCATCCGCTTTAGCTGAACTCAATATCATGGCTACCAATTGAAAGGTAACCGATGTACAACAAGGATGTTACATTAAGAGTCAATTTTATTATAGTACAAGCATGCTAACAAAATAATCTAAAATATGTATAAATATAAATTCTAGTCACCCTTCAATCTACATTACCAATATCTTGCCAAAAAAAAATGTAGCACAGACCTCTACACTCATCAATTCCAGTCGTTTAAGTCCCTAAACTCTAAAACTATCTATACACAGTCCTAAGCTAAGTCAGACACTTGAGATCCAAACATCACTTGGCTGGCTTGACTGCTTATGTGCTGCATCATTACCTCATCCTCTTTCTATTTCCCTCTCACTACTACAGAATGCGTCATGGAAGACCCCACATTACAGGCGGATCCCGAAAACCCGTCTCTGTTATAGTAGATCACAGGCGGTTCGCAAAGAGGAACGCCTGGGTTAATTCGGAGAGATGCGAACCGCCTGGGATTGTCATCACAGGCAGTTCTTACATAGCCTGTGATATGTAGATGACATATCGCAGGCGGTTCTTACTCAGAACCGCCTGTGATGTGGCCTTATCACAGGCGGTTTTGTTTGAAAACCGCTTGTGATAAGGTGTCCATTTATTACACTTCGTCAGACCGAGCTCCTTGTCTTCAATATTCTATTCTTACACACAGCAACAGTGGCGGCGGAGCTCCTGCGATTTTTCAGCTTGGAGATTGAATTGAGTCCAAAATGTGGATTTGGAGATTAATTTGGTAGATGTAATGTGGTAAAGAGAGAGAATGTAGATCTAGCTAGGTTATGGCAAATTTTATTTGGCTTTATTGAATTTGAGGCATAAATTGGTTTCAATTACTATGTTAAGGATGTGGCTAGCTAATTTATGGTGGTAAAATGATATATTTGAGTGGTTTAGATTTTATGAAAGAGAGAGATGTGTATATATAGCATATATGAGTAATTTATTATTTTAGAATTGATTTATCTTGTCTCATAAAAAGATGTTGTAATTGTCAAAAGGTTGTATGGAATGAAATTTTCAGAATGCTTGATATAGTAAAAACCTACATATTAATGACATGATTAATTAAAATTTTGTTTATAAAGTAAGTCTTATATTAAGTTGTATTTTTCGTGAATAAATTTGTAACTATTGGTAGGTCATATCTTTATGAATGAAATAAAATATTGGTAATAATCATTCACATGTAGTAAAAACCATACCGACATAGTAATTGTTTGTTGGGAAATAAAATACTATTGGTAATTATTACTTACATGTAGTCAAAACTAAATAGTAATAATAATATTAACTAATAATTTATAGATTAATTGGTACGCACTTTGTGAGTCTCAATATTTAACACGAATTAATTAAATTTATTTAATTTTTCCTGTAGATGGACCGAAACTGGATGTATGATGGTAACCGCTCAAGTGAACGGTACCTTAGTGGCGTGTCAAATTTCATAAGGGTCGCGGATGAGTATAAGTTGAATAGAGGGGAACAATATATTTGTTATCCATGCAAAGACTGCGAGAATGTACACATGTTTGAGAACTTAGAGCAGATCCAAGATCACCCAATCCGTAGGGGTTTCATAGAGCGATACACATGCTGGACAAGTCACGGTGAGCAGCAGACAATCCAGGAAGGTGGTAATGATGACATCACGGAGGAAGATAATTACATGGTAGATGATGTCGATTATGATTCAGATGAAAAAACATCATCGGATAATCATCACCATTTGGATGAGATGTTGTGACATGCAGAAGGAAACCGTAATATGTGGGAGTACGAGAAAGTTAAACTCTTGATGGGGGACTCGGAGAAACCTTTGTTTGAGGGATGCAAGGGTAAGTACACGAAATTGTCATCAGTGCTTGAATTATTGAAACTGGAGGCAAGCAACAGGTGGTCAGCCAAAAGTTTCACGGAGTTGTTAGGTCTTGTAGCAGACATGCTTCCAGAGGGAAACGAGTTGCCTAGAAGTACGTATTAAGCAAAGAAGATTCTTTGTCTGTTGGGAATGGAAGTACATCGAATACATGCTTGTCCAAAGGATTGTGTCCTCTTCCAAAAGGAGTTCGCAAACCTCCATACATGTCTGATATGCAAGTCCTCCCGATATAAGCGTAAGGAGAAAGGAGTCAAAGATGAGGGGGACGAGGTGATGAAAGGAAATCCAGCTAAGGTCATGTGGTATCTGCCTATAATCCCTCATCTGGAGCATTTATTTGCGAACCCAAAGGATGCAGAATTGTTGCATTGGCACGCTGATAAGCGCAAGAATGAGGAAAAGCTTAGACATCCTACTAATTCCATCTAGTAGAGAAACATTGGTAAAAAATTGAAAATTTTTGGGAGGGAACCAAGAAACATAAGGTTTGGATTGAGCACTGATGGAATGAACCATTTCGGAAACATGAGCAGCCGTCATATCACCTGGCCAATGAATCTGTGTATCTATAACCTTCCTCCTTGGTTGTTCATGAAGCGAAAGTACATTATGATGACGATACTTGTGCAAGGACCGAAGCAACCTGGGAACGATATAGATGTTTACCTGGAGCAGTTGATGGAAGATCTCATAAAATTATGGACCCACGGGGAAGATGTATTTGATGCTCACAAGCAAGAGAACTTCAATTTGCGTAGCTTGGCGTTCTGTACTACAAATAATTATCCAGCCCTTGCTCACCTTTTGGGGTAGAGTACGAAAGGGTCAAAAGCATGTACAAACTGCTTGGATGATACGGCTAGTCAGTGGCTTAAGCATTCTGGGAAAATCGTGTACATGCATCACCGTAGGTTCCTTCGAAGAGACCATCTGTACCGTCGAATGAAAAAAACAATTCAATGGACAATTCGACGATGGTACCCCTCTGAGGAAATTTAGTGGTATGAAGGTACATGACATGGTAAAAATAAAAGTCACGTATGAGAAGGGAAGTAAATTAAAGGCTACGCGAGAGAAGGCTATGTGGAAGAAGAGGTCGATATTCTAGAACTTACCATATTGGGAGCACCTATAAATTTGGCACTGCATCGATGTTATGCACGTAGAGAAAAATGTATGTGATAGCGTGGTTGATTTGTTATTGAATATCAAGGGCAAAACTAAGGATGGCCTCAAAACACGGCTTGACTTGTTGGACATGGGAATCAGAAAAGAGTTACACCCGAAAGAGACTCAAACTGGCCAGACGTTCTGCGAGCCTGCATATTATACTCTGTCAAGGGCTGAGAGAAAAGAGTTGTGCCAGTTCCTGCATGGTGTGAAAGTTATGCCCGGCTATTCATCTAACATAAGAAGACTTGTTTCAATGGAAGATATAAAATTGATTAGCATGAAGTCTCACGATTGTCATGTATTGATCACTCAGCTACTCCCGATCGCTATTCAGAATATCCTACCTATCAAGGAGAGACAATCACGAGATTATGTTCATTCTTTAACACAATATCTCAGAAGGTCATCGATCCCATGGAACTTCATGCTCTACAGGAGGAGGTGGTGAAAACTTTATGTCAGCTTGAGATGTATTTCCCCCATCGTTCTTCGATATCATGGTGCATCTCGCTGTGCATCTTGTGAGAGAGATAAAGTGATGCGAACCTGTGTTCCTTCGAAGCATGTACCCTTGTGAGAGATACATGGGAATTCTGAAGTAGTTCGTACGTAACCGATCACGTCTGGAGGCAAACATCGTGGAAGGATATGCAACCGAAGAGGTCGTCGAGTTCTGTGTCAACTACATGGCTGCAGTAAAACCAATAAGTTTGCCCAAATCTCGCTGTGAGGGGAGGCTTCGAGGTATTGGAACCCTTGGTAGGAAAGATGTCATTCCTGACCAGAAGGTTATTGATCAAGCGCACTACACAGTCTTGCAACACATGGCCTTAGTGGCCCCATATATCGACCAACACAAGGCCATGCTATGTGAGCACAATCTGAAAGCGACAGAAGTTTGGGTGATTAAATAGCACAATCGTCGATTCAACAAATGGTTATATGAGCAACCTCATGGGTTATCGTCTTCTGACCCAACGCTCACATGGTTGGTAGAATGTCCATCATGTACAGTTGTGACATTGCAATGGATGAACATAAATGGCTACACATTTTATACGAGATCAGGACCAGAAGAGCACAAACCAAAAAAGTGGTGTCGGCATAGATGCGTGAGATATGGTTGGGAGGAAGAGCTCGTACTACGGGTACATCGAAGAGATCTGGGAGCTAGACTATGTAAAGTTTAAGATTCCGTTGTTTTGTTGTAGTTGGGCAAATCTCTCACATGTAAAAGTTGATAAGCATAGCTTCACAACGGTCGATCTCAGAAGTACTGCACACAATGATGAACCATTTTTCTTAGAAAATCAAGTTCGACAGATATTCTACGTTTCCGATCCTTCAAATCTGAGGCATCACATAGTAAGGGACTCGAAGAGACACATTGTTAGAGTAGGTGATGTAGTTGACGAGGACAAGTACAACTAGTTTGAGAAGATGTCTTCCTCCAAAGATGGCATGACTGTCGAAGACGAACCAAATCAAGATGAAGCTAGATACGTGCGCAACGATCATCAGGACGGACTCACATTTGTAGCAAATTAGATATATCGAATCATGTAGAATTTATAATGTCATGTACAATTTATTTGAATGTGGAGGTGCCAATATATATGAATGAAATTGTTGAATAAAGGAAAAAATTAAATAACAAAAATAAGTACCTATTCAGATTAATATAAAAAATAAAATCAGAAAAAATAAATAAAACCTATCCAAATTACACACCGTATGCAACCAAGTTATAAACCTAACTCAAAAATAAAAGGAAAAATGGATATCGCATGTAGTTCCTCCAAAGAACCACCTATGATGACTAGTCATCACAGGTAGTTTTTTTTTCCAAACCGTCTGTGATGACTTGTCATCACATTGCGGTTTTGGATAGAATCGCCTGCGATGAGTGCACATCACAGGCGGTTCTTACCAAAAACCACCTATGATGAGAGCTCCTTTATATACCCGAAACATTTTGAAGTCCCGAAAAATCTAAGTGTTCTATGCCGCCAACCCCCCGACCCTGTTCAGTGCTATCCCCGATGCCACCCGCATCCCCCACCTCTCGCCAGCAGGCTGCCCGGCACCGTCCCCGACGCTGCCCCCGTCCCCCACCTCACGCTGGTAGGTTACCCAGCCACGTCCTCGACGCCGCCATCACTAACGCCGCCGCCCTGGCCCCGACAATGAAGGCACCCTATGGTTTGGAGAACGCGTATGCGTACCGGCATGCGAAGAACTCAAGGAGTTAATCTTAAAGGAAGCCCATGAGTCCCGCTACTCTATCCACCCCGGGGGTACCAAGATGTACCAGGATCTGAAGGAAAAGTTCTGGTGGCATGGAATGAAACGGGAGATAGCAAATTTTATCGCTAGATGCGACACATGTCAATGTGTCAAAGCGGAACACCAGAAACCCGCAGGACTGTTACAACCTATTAAAGTCCCCGAATGGAAATGGGATGAAGTCAGTATTTACTTCATTATGGGACTTCCAAGGACAAGGAAAGGGAACAACTCTATATGGTTCATTATAGACCGGTTGACTAAAGTGGCACACTTCCTACCGGTCAAGACCACCTACAGAGGAGATCAAATTGCCAAGTTATATCTTACCCGGACATTCTCCAAGATGCAGAAGAAAGAGTGAAGTTCATCCAAGATTGGCTAAAGGCAGCCCAATCGAGGCAGAAGAGCTATGCTGACCCTAAATGAAGAGATGTCACCTTTGGACCGGGAGATTACGCTTACCTGCGAGTAACCCCTCTTAAAGGAACACATAGATTCGATGTCAAAGGCAAGTTAGCACCTCGATACGTTGGACCATTTAAAGTAGAAGGAAGGAGAGGTCAAGTGGCATACCTGTTGGAGTTACCCCTGGAACTGTCAGAGGTCCATAATGTGTTCCACGTATCTCAGCTAAGGAAATGTCTTGAGCCACCCATGAAACAAGTCCAGTACTAGGACCTAAGCCTTGACAAAGACCTCACCTATAGAGAACAGCTTGCCAGGATATTGGAAAGTGCCGAACGATGAACCCGGAACAAGAGTATCTGGTTTCACAAGGTCCAATGGGACAATCACACCGAAGAAGAAGCCACCTGGGAACAAGAAGACTTTCTGTTAGATAAATTCCCTTATCTATTCCAGTCTGTAGAATCTCAGGGACGAGATTCGACTTAAGGGGGGTAGGTTTGTCACACCCTGATTTTTGGACATCTAAAATTTCGCCATGAAATAGTCTATAATTAAGGCAATCCCATCCATGTATGAACCCATTATACCTGAACCGCCACACACGCACCGTATACCAGACTGGACCCTAACGCAAGAACACACATTAACTCGACATCTACACCTAATACACCGAGGTACCGACAGCACCCTGCCAACGAATAGTCCAAAGCCAAGGTAAGAGGATTTCTGTGAGTTCCCATATTCCGTCCCGACCTTGTCGCACCTCAGAACCCTAATCCTATGCCCCGAACCCTCTCTTCCTATTACCTCTAATTTCCAACCGAAACCCTAATCGCGAAATCTAACACCCTTAAGCCTTTCTAAAAATTCCAAGAAAATTCGTGAGACAACTTAATATGGAACCCAACTCAAATATAACATAGTAATGCCCAGTTCAAAAATAATTGCCAATGGAAATAATAAACTTTAGGACAGAAATGCGCATTGAACCACAACCCCTAAAAATAAACTTCAGAAAATTGTGATAAAATTTCACAAAAATTCCCACATCTCTAGGAGCCTGAATATACAAAAACATGGGCATTACATGTTCAAAAAATCTGAAATGGCCAGCGTCGAACACCTTTGCTCGAAACAACTCTCCACATGAAATCATGAGGGAACCTCAACAGAAAATTCTCAGAAAAACATGTGAAACCCTCCCTACTTCCAAGAACCTGCCCATATCACTGCCTCCTTGAATAAAGCTCCATGTGCAGCTGTATCCACTCAACCCTAGACAACCCCAATGCGAGCATTCAAGTAAACGACTATGCTACCGTACTCCATTCGGTGCCTAACTTTACTATGACCTTGAACACCTCACCCCACACCCTGTGGCATGAGGGACATGGCAGAGCACGGGTGGGCAAGCCACAGCACGCCAATGCCACTCAGATGCACATGCTGGCCGCGCCTTGGACATGCCACAGTGCACGTCAGCAATACCATCCGCACCGCTCATCGCCTAGAGCCCCGGCCGCTGCGCCACCCCGTGCCACCGTCTTCCCTCAGCTCCTGTCCAGCTCGGCGCTCACCTGTTGCTCCTCGGGAACACCCTCGCCGCAGACTCCAGCCAACGTACCCGCGCCAACCGTCAGTTTGAGCTGAGCCCAATGAGCCTACCACACGCCGTGATTCTCTCTAGCCTGCCTTCTCTCTGCGCCACCACTTTCCGCCCTTCTGCAGCCCTAGCCTCGTCCCAAACATCCGGCCATGTCCTATCACCGAGGAGAAATGGCCACCGCCAGCCCCATCTCACCGCCCGCTTATTTAAGGAGCTACTGGGCACCTCCTTTCCTCACCCAAAGCAACAGCTCAGCCCCTCTCTAGCTCCATCTCTCCCCAAAGTGTTACCCTAAGCTTTCTCGAGCTCCGCCGGCCGCCAGTTCGGACACGGCTCCTCCGAGCTCTCTGAAGCTCCGCTAGCCGTTGCCCCGTGTTGAAGAGTAGCCACCTCCCTACCTCCATCCTACCCTGCCTTACTCCCTCTTCCTTCTTCAAGCACAATGTGCCGACCATTTCCTCCCGGCGGCCCTTCCCTTTCCATGGTCGAGCACTTACCCATCTTCCCTGCCTTGGCAAATCTGAGCTCCGCCCAACTCCATTAGCTCTCAAATCGCAACCAAGTGTTTTCCCTTCTATTCCTCAATAGACTGCACCTGGAGAATTCAACCAACGCCCCCAGGCAGCATACCCCCAATCCAGCCCGGGACCCCGCCTGCCATTGCCGCTCTGGAGGTCAAGCAGAACAGCCGAGTGGCTACCCGCGGTTAGGACCGAAGCAGGTGAGCCAAAACTCAGGGTCGAAGCGGCCCACTTGGCCTATAGCAGGGTTAAGTGGACACGGCCTCCTAGCGTTGCGCCACCTCCTCTGCAAAGCGTAGTTCACGTAGGCGGGAAGCGTATATATACACCAGTTTACCATTTAAAATAACCAGAGCTCATTGGTTCACCCAGTTTAACAAACTTCCGACCGGTTTTCTAGCAGATGGCTCCGGTCTAGGAATCCTTAGGATAGATTCAACCTACTTACTCAAAGAAACTCAAATTTGAAAGTCATTCAAGGCATAGACAGTAGGGAAATTGATTTAGGTCCTTTCTTCTTTTCTTTAAATCGGCACATACGCTATATACGTTATTTCTAGGGCAACAGAAAAATAAATTTGGTATACTACCAGTATACCAGAATATCCATTCTAACCCATAAGGCAGCAAAGCAAAGGATTCGAGGTAGGGTCTTAAGCACTACGGTTTTCCCTCCGATTAAAAGTACACTTTCATCTTAGGAATATATATATACCATCGGCCTAGGGATTACCTTTTCTCCTTTTGACTGAAGATTCAGAACCTCGGCCTCCTACTACCAACTTAAGAATCATATATATTTCCCCGTCTTGAGATATTCATAAGTTGCACCGTCGACTTGCCTTCCCGATATTCAAAACCCTAAATTCGGCCCCATAAAACCAATACCCCCACTGCTCATTTCATTAGCATCTTTCCTTTTTCAAGCATGCGTACTATTTGGATTTATTGGAGCTACTATGGTTGCTTCTTATTCGCCATCTTTCCAACGTGTAGTTGACGGAGTGAGGTACGTATGCCAGGAAGACCCAAAATCACCCCCACATCAAGAATAAGAGCAAGAACTGTCAGGCAAGCATTCCCACCTTGATCATGTTGAATCCTATATGTGTGAAACTTAATTATTTTGTTTGCAAACTTTGCATGCTATGTGAGTATCAACGATATTTTATGCTAGACCTAGCTATACCTAGTAGATGCATACGACTTAGGACCGAACATCCGACCATTGTATCCCTAGACATAATTACTCGGTTGTCATACGACCGACAAAATTAATAAGGGTATAGGCACTAGCCGTGCTTAGACCTGCTATAGTAAAAACCAAATTTTTATTCGGTTACACAAACTCCTTCGGACATGGGATTAAAACCCTCGGATTGTAAGTGCTTTCCGAGGAGACTGTTTGAAAGAAATGTTTGCTGAAACCCCAAATAAAATGAAGGATGATTTTGATTCGGGTGAGAATGGTAAGGGTAGTTCGGGGATGTTAGAGTAACAGGTGGTAGCGTGGTTGTCGAGAACGAATATGGAGTCTTGCTCGAATCAACCAAGGACTAAGCCTAAGTGCCGCTAAACCAGTTTCCCCACCGTACGTCCACATGGCCTTTATGGGAAGGACTTGGCTTATTATCCCGGCAAGTATTAGAGCCTAGACCCGTGGGTAGTAGGAAGTATGTGACTAGGCGGTTAAAGACCTAGATAGCCACTACCGCATGGCGTAGGGTGTTGTTCAACACAAAGGTGGAGAGTCCCATTTTTGGTCTACGGGACGCAAAAGTTGGGTTATCCATCTAGCGGGTCCGGCTCTAGTATGAAAGCGGGTAAAAAGTCTCGTTGTAATAACCCTGCCGATACACCTCGAGAAGTGTATCTGTTAGCGCTCGGCAACAAGGGGGACTTACATCTTGTGGGTAAAGCCGTACAACCTTTGCAGAGTGTTAAAAACTATTCGAATAGCCGCGTCCTCGGTTATGGACATGAACTGGTAAGGCCACACATTGGTTAGACTGAGTTTTATTTACAAAAACCTGGGAAAGGGACTAAGGATGTGGGCATGATGTGTCCACAGAGTGCAATTTATGCTACAGGGCTGGTAGCAAGGAATTGCAGAAGAAAAGGGCTAGCTGCACTTCCAAGGGTAGTGCGGGCTGGAGCCACGAGCTAAGTAGTGATAGGTGGAGCTATCACACTAAGAAGAGAAAAGAAGGTAGCGGAGTCTACCTCGAGTTGTGTTTTGTTACTTTGAATTATTCTAGTTTTCAAAACTGCTTTGAAATCTACTATTCTTGTATTTAAACTGAAAACTTACATTTCCGCACAACTTGCAACTTAGGGTAGAGTTGTTTCCTTTGAATCACACCCTGCATGCAGTATTGCCGTATTATTCTCCTGTAGGAATTGCTTGCGAGTACATTCAAAGTACTCACTAGCTTGTTGATATGGCCAGGCGAAGAAGAATACTGCTCCGATGATGATGACAGCGGTTTCGAGTGCTAGGACATTTCCCCAGTCAGTTGTCTGTGGTTCGGCATATTGATGGGCGAACTACCACGTATTTTACTTCCGCTGCTGTTTTAATTCGGCCAATAGGCCAGGTTTGTATGAATTAAAACCATAATGGCTATCTGTGTAATAAAGACCTCAGTATTGTATGACGATGTTAACAAGTGCTTATGTGTACTAGCCACTGATCATGGGACTAGTACGATTAAACACAAGGGTTTATCCGGCCTCAAAACCGGGTACATCACACTACTCTAGATTGGTAATATGTCATTTATAATACCTGCCTCTCAGTATATCCATCACCTCAACGTCATATTTAGTAACTTTTTCTTCTATTACAGGAGAACCTGTCAACACAATCCTCCCCTTGCGAATTTCGAAGGGACAAAGATATTCTTACCTAGGCCATTGGCACCAAGGAGCATCCTGGTCGCATCGGGTACTGGTGTTTACGCTACTTGGAGAGATGGATTCCCCGATGATTTGCATCGGTATAGGAATAAGAGCATGGCCAAAGCTGAGCGCGGAGCAAGTGAAAGAGCAGCTCTTACAGAAGAAATCACGGCCACGATGGAAATGAGAATCGATGCTCATTTGAGAGCCCTTGAGGATATGGTGGCCATGGCCTCACAAGGTGACGTCAAAATGCAAAACCTGCTGCTAACCAAAAGATTAGCCAAGACTCCATCCCCGGTGGTGAAGTTGATTGCACCATCTTGTATCCTGTCGATGAGATCCTGGTAATTTTATTTTAATCTCAAGTTCCACTTCAAATTCCATCGCAAGCCATATGTAGCTAATTGTTCTATGTTCTACCACATTTTACCTTCAAGGATACGATGCAGTGCAAGCTGTTGGTGTGGCTTCTTGACGACGAGCCTTTAGAGGTTGCAACAAGGATGGCATGTGATCTCATCCACCATGTGCCGATGGAGCGTGTGAATGCGAAGGTCAATGTGGACTATGTCTATGACACATGCAAGTCCATTAAACTGTAGTTTCCACCAAATGATGAAATTACGAAACTGGGCCAAGCTAAAGGGATTTTCATCCAGTGGCCCAAGAGGGATGTAGTTTTGGAAGACAAGCACCCTCCATGTATCGACCAAGTTGAATAATGGGAGGTAGACCTACCCGTGATTCCAGAGCCTTATATTGCATGTAATGAGGACACCACAATCGCTATAGTGCTGGTGGAAACCACTTTGGCTCCCGTGCTTCCAACAAGGGCCCATTCATCTCCCGCCAAGTCGTGGAAGCTGATCGTTAAAAGAAAGCGAGGCGCTAAGTCGAAGGCGAAGGTGTTGAAGGAACCACACCTTTACATTGAAGAGTTCCCCTTCGTGCTATTGGCCGATAAATATGTTGAAGGGAGAGTCATGGCTCAAATCGCCAGAGGCGCTCAATGCCCTCAAAAAATATACCAAGGAGGTCAAGAAGCCAAATAATCAACGGACCACAACTTTGAAGGTGGACTTTAGTAGGGAACATTTCCAGCACGACTTCGAGAATTGTCAATTCTTTGTAAACTTCATGGACTTGTGGGAACTCTACAACCTCCGGTCCCTCGAAGTCTCTCTCATCAGATGCTACACACTGTAAGTGTTCGCAATCACGGTCAACATTCGTGTTATACGTACTATATCCACATACATGTAACCCGTTCCTTCTTTATGTGTAGGATGATGATTGAACAATACAAAAGCAAACATGTAAAAGTAGGGTTGCTCGACTCATACATTATCTCCACGCGGATGATCATAGAAGCGAAAGAATTTTTTGCCGAGTACGTTCTAAACGCGTTACTTGCTCAACAAGATAAGGAAATCATACTTTTTCCGTACAACCAGACGTAAGTGTCACACTACCTACTTCACCATCCTAGGCTATTGGTAATTTTATCAAAATAAAGTGAATCTACTAACCATTGAGACTAAATGCAGAGAGCATTGGATTCTTGTTCTCCTTATACCACACCATCCAAGGCTCATGTTTATGGATTTGTTACTACGAGTAAACTTTGACATCGAAACATTTGGAAGATTTATGAGCAAGTAAGCATATTTCCAACATATACAAATCTACCGTTCACTACTTTCGTGTTGCAATGCCGAAGACAAACCATTTCAATTCATGTAGGGTGTGGAAGAGTTATCTCAAGAATGAAGGAAAAAGCGCCAATCAACCCCTTTTAAATGACAAAGGCATTAGTGTATATTTCTATACTCAATATAAATTTTCATAAATTGTCGTAATGACAATCTCCAACTACTAACCAATTGTATATATTACTAGTGCCACCAACAACAAGAAGGAACAAGCGTTTGTGGCTTCTACGTTTGCCACAACATGGAAATCATGCTCACTAACATTAGCAAAAATGAAATCCACATTTGATGCTATTGCGATAAGTATTATCATATTTTTCTTCATTATAAGTACATAGCTTTAATATACATTCTTATCAACAACAGAAAGGCATTCCCAAGATGTTATTGGATTAATCTCATCTGGACCGGATAAGAGAACACATCACCGCGTTCCTTATTAGAGATGTTATCGATCATTATGGCCAATTCCACGCCTACAACATGGAGGAAGGTGAGTTCGTCTTAGCTAAGAAGTGATATGTATTTCTTTGTGAACTTTTATATGGATACCAAATTTACTAAGAGTTTAATTACTTTCTAAACTTTGTGACATGAGGTGGATGAAATTGAGAGTTTAATTACTTTGTTTGGGTGATGTTGATAAGTTTGATGAGAGTTCATTTTGTGACTCAATTTATGTAATATGTATCATGTTTCTGTTATTTCATATATGATTCATTTCTGATTACTTTGAATGAATGAGATATATATATGTATTGTGTGTTTTGTTTCCTGCTACTACGCAACAACCTGAAATAATTAGGTATGTTGTAACGACGATCACAGATGATTCTTATGGAGAACCGCCTATCATGAGTGTCCTCATCTCAGGCGTTTCGTATAGGAACCGCCTATGATATGCTCTCATCACAAGTGGTTCTTGTAGTGATCCGCCTGTGATACTCTCTCATCACATGCGTTCTATAACCACCTATGATGAGGGGGTTCATCACAGGCCCTTACTTACAGGCGGTTTGGGAAACCGCCTGCGTTGAGGTTTCCGAACCGCTTGTAATGATCTATTCTGTAGTAATGTCTCTCCCTCTCTCTCCCTCTCCCTCCTTGCCTTTCTCTCCCTTCCTATCTCTTTCTTTCTTTCTCTTAAAATATGAGGGTGTAAAGTCAATTGTTTTTTATCTGTAAAGTCAATTGTTGAATATAATTCATATTTTCATTTCGTAAAAGAACCATCTTTTGTTAAGGTTAGCCGTTTAAACTTAAGCGGCCAAATAAGTGGCTTCAATATACTCAATTAGATATATTTATTTATTATTTTATCTATTATTTAATCTTTGAAAGCTTTCTTTCATACTAATGTGTCATTATCAAGCTTGTCATAGTAGGACTGGTGAAAGTATCGGAATCATTTCTTTCTGTTTCGGTGCTTGTTGTCTAGTTCCCTAATCAACTAAGCTTACTTAAATCTCTTCTATAAATTTAAATAGGTATAAGGTATGCACGACTCAGGGCCATGGGCTTCTTAAAAGTTGATAAACATTTATCATCATTTCAGCATGAGATCTTGGATAAAACAGTGACCTTTCGCCACAAGTGTTACATCTACATGTAGGCAAGCGCTACCAGAAAATTATGGAACATTACCAACGGCCAAAAAAGTCCAGAAAAGCTAAAATCAGTCAAGAAAGCTCATGCCTGACGGCCACAGTACTAGGGCGTCAAGAATAGCCGACATTTCCCGATGGGAATGTCTGGACATTTTTCCCGACGGCGATGCAGAACTAGTCAAACCGAAATACTGATGGCATTCCGTCAGGATAGGCTATCAGGAATGTAATAGTCAGAAATAGTCGAGTAATTCCTCAGAGTTCTTTGGGGCATCCGATTCATCATATGTTCTCTGCGTTCAAGTAGTAACAAGAGCATGTGTAGTGACTAATCTGTTGTTTCAAAATGAGTCAGCAGTAGCACGTACGAACTGAAAAGAAAAAGAAAAATAAGAATCTATATGGATTCCTCCGAGTTACTCCCTCCGTTTTAAAATATATGACGTATTTTGCCTATTCAATTTTATGTTTTGACCAATAATTAATTCAACAATATGTGTGTTATGTTACACAAAATTGATATTATTGGATTGAACAGCAATTTCTTATGATTGTGATTTTAAAACTGTTAACAAAATATTGTACAAAAAAATTATAGTTAAGAGTTTAAATTTAGACAGTCAAAATATACTATATATTTTAAAATAGAGGTAGTAGTACTGTTCTATGTCTGTGCTGGTAAAGCAAGACTGCAAGAGCTTGAGTTCGCTGTGGGGTGACTCAATCACCTACAAGAATATAATTGTAAAGTTTCCGTATCATTCAAAGGTCAAGAATAAAAGTATAAAACATGTTTGCATGTCATAGTAGTATATAGATTGAACAAAATTAAAGAGGGAAAAGATATGCTTCTTGTATTGGTGTTTACTACAGAAAAGGAAACTATTGAGGCACAAGTTTTGTTACCAAAGGCATGAACAAAATTAGGTGCAAAGAGAAAGCAAGGACCATGAACCGGTGGTCAACCCTGACTAGGCTTTCTCCATAAACCAACATGATTCACTGGGATTTTAGAAACAACGTAGCTAGTTAAATGACATTATCCTCGATTCTTTCCGAGTATTTCTAAGTGATTGAATGGTCTTTTCCTTTCCCTTTATGTTTGAGCTAGATACTCCTTACCCATTGTTCGAACAACCCATTAGGAGCGGCATATGGATTAATTAGGTCGGCCCAATCTCTACTTGTCCAATCTAGTCCTTAATGGTTTTTCTGCCATTTAGCATATAAATGGATATCAAATAATTAAGTTCAGTAGCATCCTAGACTAAAAGTAAAGCGTAAGGATCTGTACGTGTGGTAAATCTTACCAGAATCTTAGAGACCTCAATAACAACAATTGCACCCCGTAGACCAAGTTAATTTCGACGCAGTTATCTTTCTCTCTAAATATGAGGGTGTAAAGTCAATTTCTGAATATAATTTCTAGTTTCATTTCGTAGAAGAGCCATATTTTGTTTAGGTTAGCCATTTAAACTTAAGCGGCCAAATACGTGCCTTCAATAGACTCAATTACATATATTTGTTTGTTATTTTATCTATCATATGCTAGTACACCTGTTCAAACGTATTTAAGACGAGTATAGTCAACTATATATGTTGGTTTTGACCTGTAGGCAGTTTGAGGACAGAAAAATATTAAAACAACAAAGTGTATTTCGGAAATGAAGTAATATTTATTTGGAGAAAATAGAATCGATAAGTTAATTGAGGGAATTGGTGTTTGGAGAGCGGAGGGGGGAGGCGCAGAGTGTTGGGCTTGAGGCTTCGTCTAGGGTGTGTTTGGTTGCCTGCATAAATCTCACCCAGGCCCGCCAGATGCAAATAAGGGGTGTTTGGTTGCCTGCATCAGCTCTCAGGACAGGTCAGCACGATGCTCAAAGCCCCCCTCACCCAGGCTCTAGGACCACCTCCTTTTTACCGAGTATGCTCTACTTGAAAGAACATATTCCTTAGTAAATAAGTGCATTACTGTATTCACAACTATAAACTAAGCCTAATTTCTAATAATTCATATGTATCACTTTGATGTTGTGGGATCACTAGCTTCTTGTTGAATGGATTACTTACTTTATAACTATCTTAAAGGTTGACCTAAGAGAAAAGGATGATTGATGTTAGCACGGCCGACATTGATGCCGAGAAGTAGAATCGATGTTGAGACACGAGGAAGTGAAAGTGAGGGTGCTAAGCATTTCTAATAGAATAAGGTTTAGGAAGTTCAGCAATTCGAAACTTGCTGGATAGTCGTAACTTATTCAATTGTCAATTTTGAACTTAAAAAATGAAAACTATTCACTTTATTGATTAGGCATATTAGAGTTCAAGGTGGTAGTCAAGCTTTCAAGTCATGCCTTCCTTCGTTAATAGCGAAACAATCGGCCGTTTCTCCAGGGCTAGGCTTGCTCGGATGCAAAGCATGCAACTAGGGTGATGAAAGGACCTAGAATGTCGCCCAGAGGGGGGTAAATAGTTGTTTTAAAAAAGATTACAATCTAGGCCAATTCTTATTGTGGAGTTTACCTAAGTGGATTTTCACAAGATCTAATCCTAAAAATTCTAGGATTAATTAAGTGCACCAACAAGTCTAAAAAAAATATAAAATTCTATGATGACAACCAATCAAAGCAATTTCTACACAAGATAAGTACGCAAGTATGAATATCAGAAAGTAAAGGAGACAAGGAAAACAAACAATGTTTGTTCTCAAAGTTCGCATACACACCAATATCCTATGTCTCCATTGAGGAAGCTTGTCCCTACGAACAAGCTGGCTCTGAATCAAGCTTTTCCCTCAAGACCCTTGCATTTAGCAAGAACTACTCACTATAGATAGTTCCTCCACCTCGGAGATGGTGAGGTCCACAACCACTCACAAGTCCTCGGACCTCTTCACAATCTTCTTGAAGAGATCACCGAGCTCAACTCCACCAAACTATTTAGGAGGCATTTGCCTCCAAGAGTAACAAGCTCTTGGATTTTCACTTGAACACAATCGACACAAAGAGCTCAAACCGATGCAATCATCAAGTGCAAGATCATGCACAACTTCCTCTCACACCACACCAAGAGCAACTCATGTCCTATAGGCTATTAAGTGGAGGAGAGTAGGAGAAGAGATCAACAAATGATCCCCTAGATCTGAAGCCTTTTTTTCAAGCCGGCCAAGGGCTGCTTATAGCCCACCCTCAAAAACTAGCTATTGCGCACTTTCTGCACAAAATTCGGAGGTTCTAGGATTCAAACCAATGGCTATATCAATGGATAGAGAGGAAAATCAGAGGTTCTGACTTCAAACTTAGAGGTTTGAACTTCCAATCCCGGAGGTTCCAAGATTCAAAAAACTCAGCTGAAAACAAATTTTCAAGGGCAATTTCGAAGGTTTCCGACTTCAAACTCCAAACTTCCGGGATTCAAACTTGGAACTTCCAGAACCCAATCTCAGATATTCTGATTTAATCTCGGATATTTCAAAATTGCGGATTTCAGCACAGAAAATCTGCCTAGAAGGCAAATGATTGATTTGAACTGAGAAATTTCTTCTCCTTGATGCAACAGTGCAATCAAGTCATCAAAGATCAATAAAGGAATGGTTAAATCACAAAAATTCCAACCAAGATCAACAAAGAGGAGTTGCAACTTATGCAAAGGTTTGAGCACTCGACACGTGACTCGTTCAAGCTATTTGCCTATAGCCCCTCTTGATAGTATGGCTATATATCCTATAGTCTGATCTCCTACCAAGCACCTTGATACAGGTCAAACTAGCAAATCCTAGCCTAGGCATATATTTTTCTTGCACATTCCACTTAAGCCTCGATGAACACGATCATCCACGCTCCAAGCCGGAATCACTTTGACCACCGTCGCTTGATGAAGTCTTTCATTTGGCTTCCCCACAATCCCTTTTGGGAAGCCTTATGTTGAAGACCAGCTTCACATGTCCATCAAAACTTGATGGACCGCAAGCTTTAAGTATATCTCCCAAGCATGGCACTTGACTTGAACTTGTCTTGCTCATGTTGTTATTATCACAACTTAATGCTTTTTACTTAAGCTTGTGGTTATGATCCTTGCATCTTGATGAACATCATCACTTGATGTCAATCTTCACTCGAGTTTTGTGAGATCATTCTCCTGATGCCATCTCACCAAGTGGTACCCAACCCGTACACTCACTTCTCTCACACATAGAAAAAGGGTTAGTCCACAAAGTGTAATTCACAATTGCTTACCAAATCTAGTTGATTATAAGATCACAAGTGGCACATCTTTTAAGCTATATCAAGATCTCCTCAAGCCATATCTTGAATTCTTCTCTTAAATTCCATGCTTCATGACCTTGATCATACAAGGCTCATCTCACGAGCTCAATCTTGTCCACCTCAAATTCAACCATGGACTTCATTGTGGTCAACATTTGCTCTTCTTTTGAACTTCACCTTGATGTCGTCATCTCTTAGTGCTTATCAACATTGAAACTTTGCTTGAGATTCATCAACACATGATACACATATCAACCTTCTTTTGAGGATCATCCATATGAAGCACCCTCTAAGGCTTATGGCGACACTCAATGCACTTTGATGACCATCAACACTTGAAGTTCATCCACACATGATGCACACCTCAATACCATCAATCACGGGCTTGTAGGTTCATCCTCTTGGTGCCACCTCACGGAGCAGGACTTAACCCATACACAGTTTCTAAACTCAAGAGAATGGTTAGTCCACAAACCTGATTGTCATTAATCACCAAAACCACTAAATACAAGTCTAGGAGATTAGATGCACTTCCAATCTCCCCCTTTCTGGTACATGGGATGTACCAACCAAGGCTGAAAAAAGTTGGGGAAAACTACCTCAAAGGCAACCTCCTCTAGGGCAACAAGTGATACAGAGTGTTCTTCACTCCACCACTGATGCTCTCAAGTCCAGCTTCACAGTGTGCAAGAACATCTCAGTGAAGGAATCTAAGATTAGGAAGACCCAGAAGAAGAACGTCATCCGGATGAAGAATATTCAAGCCTCCATGAGCATGTCAGATATCTCTCCTTATGGCTCCGAGCATGCACCAAATGATGATCCTATAAGACATGTTATTTAGGTCATTTATGCTTGGACCTATATGCTACACTTTTTCTTAATTATGTCATGCCATGTCTTACTCTTGACTCATATGAATGCATAGTTCTTTCATTTCACATGGTTAAATTGAACTCTACACATTCCCACGGGATCTTAGATATAGGGGGAGCTCTCACGCATTCACCTTTTAAATATGTGCATCATTATTTTCATGCAAAGTTTCTAGTGCACACATTTAGGGAGAGCTCGTCATATATCAAAGAAAACAAAATTTTAAATTCTTTCTATCCAAAATCGAAACTTTAATCATGTTGTCATCAATTACCAAAAAGGAGGAGACTGAAAGTGCATTTAGACTCCATAAGTGGGTTTTGTGGCTAATGATAAATGATTAAGGAACTAATGATCATGTCAAGTTTATGAACAGGTTTTAGTCCTACATGATTGATCCAACCAGCATCGACGACAAAGATGAAAGGCATAACGGCAAGGATTCGGTGAGACTATACCTCATTTCCTAGTTTTTGGTGACTTAGGAAGTCACCTCGAGTATAGAAAAAGCCATTCTATGAGAGGGGTATACTCTAGGATTTTAAGGAATTTTCAGTGCTCTTTATTGTCAATTAGGAGCACTTTTCTCAAAAGAACCCAACTGAAAATGTGCATAAATCTGTTGGCTGGAGTGTTCAGGAGTCTCTCTGGAGTATCCGAGGTAGTAACAGATGCTAAGTTTTAGCCGAAGTATCGGCCGAGGTCTCTAGACTAGAGAATATGGGGGAAAACTACTCTTTACTCCCTCCGGAGTATCCAAGAATTTTCTGAAGTGTCCGGGCTTGTTTTCGGCTAGAGTATTTGAGCCTGTCTCTAGGAATTTGCATTCTTAGTTACCTTGTCCAGTGTCTTCGGGTTTTTTTTTGATACTCTAGGAGTTGGTGAGCCAAGACACTATCTAAGGGTTTCTGATAGATTTTTTAGCCCTTGGGTTTCATATGGCTGGATACTCGGAGCCCCGACCCAGACACTACGGGTATGCTTTTCTGCAGCCAATAGATAGTTTTTCTTAAGTGGGCTATTTATACACCCACTCTCCCATACAAGCATAACTATTTACCACTTTGAAATCCCACACTCAAGAGAGCTTCTCCCACCTTTCTCAAGCCAAAATCCTTTGATTCTTGAGAGAAAGATCTAGATCAAATGCAAGGCCCCGTTTGGGACAGCTCCAGCTCCACAAAAAAGTGAAGCTAGGTTTTCATAGCTTCACTTTTTCATGGAGCTGAAGCTGAAGGTACATCGAAGATGGTTAGAAGTCATATTTTATTAACATTATATACTAAAAATAGATATATACACAATTTTATTTTAGCTTTTAATCTTCAAATCTGACGTGAAGCTGGGAGCTGGAGCTGTCCCAAACGGGGCCTTAGATTGTTTCTAATTGAGCACTAGAGCATTGAGTTCATCTCCAAATGTTTAACGCGCCTTTTACTATTGGAGACTGGGGTCTCCTACATGGGTACGAGCCATTGAGGGCTTCTAAGAAAGTTGTGGTGAGCTTCAAGAAGTTTGTGAAGGTTGGGATCCACCTCCAACAAGGAAATGATCATTAAGAAGAATCCAAGAGACACAAAGTGCGTCCTCGAGGGATAAAGACTTGAAAGGAAGCTGGCTCTAGATCAAAGTGATCGATTTCCCAAACGGAGATATAGAATTCTCCTAAGGATCCAACCTTCAGCAACAAATCATTGTGTCTCCCTTAGTTACTTCATTCCACCATTAATTTTCGCAAGCTTTACTATTTGTATTATTGTTGTGCTTGTAGTTTACTAGTATCTAGTGGTGCTCATATAGTTCTTACATTATAAAATCTTTAATTCTGCATAATTATAAGAAAATATTAAAATTGCTTAGTCGTCTATTCACCCCTCCCTTCTAGGCCAACATCTTGATTCTTTAGAGGAAAAAAGTTCAAATTGGATGTCATATATTTCTTGCATTATAAAATATTTAATTCTACATAATTAAGAAAATATTAAATTTTCATAGTCGTCTGTTCATCTCTCCCCTCTAGGCCGACATCTTGATTCTTTAGAGGAAAAAAGTTAAAATTGGATGTCATGACATAAAGGGATTGAAAGCGTATTGATAAGTAACATAAGCTATTTGGTTGCACCATGGAGAAACATGAGAACTTTCTTAGAGAGTGCACATATGGCATACTTGTTATAGACGCAAAGGGAAATTTCAAATAAAAGTATGAAAAATGTTTGAATTCTTCAACATTTTGTACCTATTTTGTAGAATTTTTAAATATGTAATTTTGTGCTTTCCTTTGAACTAAACACCCCACGTAGGAGTATATTCGATAACATTCGATTCCTCCAAAGTTCCTTTATTTTTCCTATTCCAAAGATACCTCAGATCAGAGGCCCCAAAAAGTTGCCCAGCATTGCCAACTCCTCTAGTTATTCCACAAAGATTTGAGTACTTCTAAGAGAAATGCTAGAAAATATGACTCCATTAGGAACCAGTCCGACAGAATCATGTTCTACCGTCGGATCAGAAGCATTGGAGGAAATCCCATCATCTTCTTTCTCCGCCTCCTCCCTCACTTTGCTTCATCTGCTCCTCTCATTGCCGTTGCTTCTGCTATTCCCCTCCCACCACCACTATGCCCTCCTCTCTCTCTCTCTCACATGATGCTGACAAAGACCTCTCCGAAGGCTAGGGTTGGGGGTTCTGGGAAGAGGGGGAGGGGGCTCTATGTCTTCCCTGAGCTTAAAAGGGATGGCTAGGGTAAGCAAAGGACCGACAGTGGTGGTGGATTGTTATGACAGAGCGGCATTGTTGCCATCCACATGCAGTGGATGATTACCAAATGGAAAAAGTCGGCGCAACAGGTTGACACCGGGTCGAGGAGATAATGATGGCATGCTATGGTTAGGAGGCGCCGTCAGAGATAGAGAAGGAGACTAGATGTGACTTTTGTTGGTTGGGTGTCAAGGGAGGGTTTGAGACCATGGGCAATGCGTGTTGCTGGCTGGAGGTGGTGGAAAAAAGGCAGTGCTGGAGATAGACGGAGGAAGGATACGGTGGAAAGAGAAGAGACGGAGCAGGTGGACGAAGGCGGTCCGTCCAAACGCCTTCGACAGATTCTAAAGAGCACGTGAGTGTGAGCAAGGACAAAAACCACGTCGTACGTGATGGAGCACACACGAAAGGAAATAAATAAATAAATACCACGCCAAAAATGGCGGGATTTGCCGATCTCCCTTTGCACGGTGTGCGCCATTTCTGTATTTACCTTTACCTTTTCTGCCCCTGCGTTTCCTGCGTTCACAGCTCGGCGACACGCTGGCAGTGTGCAGATCTCATTGTCAACAATCAAGAGAGAAGAGTCGAGAGTCGCACGAGTGCCACCCCAGAACACAAAAATTTGCAAGATTCTCCCGTGGTTGTTGAGCCCGAGATCGCGGATGTGAAATTTCTGCAAATACAGGGGTGATTATGCAAAAGATGCGGGCATGTAAAACTACCGCGGACCAATCCCAGCCAAGATTTTGGGGGGCAAAGAAACCGCACTGCACAACAACTGCAAGAGAGAGAGAGGGAGAGGCCATTCTTCTCTTCACCACCTACTCTCTCTCTCTCTTCTCTAGGATCGCAGCCAGAATCAGCCAGCCAATCACGCACCCGCACACATACCACACTTTTTACTGCACAAATAAGAGAGCAGCAGGAGGAAGAAAGAGCAGGGGTAGAGAGAGAAAGGGGAAGCGATACAGAGAGAGAGAAGCAGGAGAAATCATTCATCCAGAGTGCCTGTGTTTCTTGCTGGTTCTTGGCCTCATGTCCATGGGTATCTTCTTCCTGCTCTTTGTTTCTCTTGTCTTAGACTTTCTTGTCCCTGTATTGGCACTGTGCCTGTATGCACCCTTCCATTCGATGGATTGGGTTAGTTCTTGTCTCTTGTCTTTCCTGTTTCCTTGATGGTGTTAGGGTTTTGCTCTGCTATTGATTCTTGGAATATTCAGTTTCATGTAATCCAATCCATCATGAACTCTTTCAGATAAAAACATATTTTTTTCCTTCATTTACGCGTTCTTTTATCCTTTTAATCGCACATATTTCTTGCTGTTCTGTAAATCCCCAAATCATACCGTAATTAAAGGTTCCATGTGGACAGATGAAGGCTATGGCCCTACCTGGGACAGCGACGATGAATACGACAACTTCATACGCAAGATGAACCCTCCAAGGTGCATTCACATACTGTTCTGCATCCAAAAACACATACTCTCCAGTAGAGTATTGAAGTTTTTTTCTTTAGTATCATGTCGTTTCCTAATCCTGGTCTATTTTGTTAACTGTAGTATCGTGATCGATAACGATTCTTGCAATGATGCGACAATTGTCAGGGTATTTCGTAATCCATTGTTTCTGAAGGAAGTTTCTAGTTCATTGTTGTGGTACGGACATGTACTGATTTTATTGTTGATGGTAATTGCAGGTTGATAGTGCAAATGAGTATGGGATTCTGCTAGAAGTGATCCAAGTTCTGATTGATCTGAACCTTGTGATAAGCAAGGCGTATATAACCTCAGATGGTGGATGGTTCATGGATGGTAAAGTATTACAAATAAATTTTAATCATACCTTTATTTTCCTTGTTCCATTTTGTTAAGCCCCATTGTTAATTTAGTTTCGTGGGGTTTCAGTCTTTAATGTAACCGATAAGGAAGGGAAGAAATTGAAAGACAAGGCAGCTATTGCACAAATTGAGGACTACATCCGGAAGGTATAATCCTGCAAGCACACAGAGCAATCTTGCCGTCTTCAGTACACTAGTCATGTATGATAATCCATAGTGGACTGAAAACTGAAACATTCTTGAAACATGTAGTCCTTGGGTGCAGATTCGAAGTATGTACCTGCTCGTCGGAGATTGGTAGATGTAGCTGCTTCAACTGACCACAATGTCATCGAGCTGACAGGGACCGACCGGCCAGGCCTGCTCTCTGAAGTCAGCGCGGTCCTTGCAAGCCTCAAGTGCAATGTGGTCAGTGCTGAGATTTGGACTCATAACACCAGAGCTGCAGCCGTGATGCAAGTGACCGACGAGGACACAGGTTAGCCGTCACGGACACGGAGAGGCTTGAGCGGATCAAGGAGCGCCTATCTTATCTTCTCCGAGGAGGCAATCTTTCGCGAGGAGCTGCCATGGCAGTGTCATCAGGGACTTCTCCCACTCACACTGAGAGAAGATTGCACCAAATGATGCTTGATGATGGGGATTATGAAGAGCTTCATCGGCATGTCCCAAATCAATCTCAAGGCCTAACGTGACCGTCCGGAATTGGAATGACAAGGACTACTCGGTAGTGACCATCAGATGCAAGGACAGGCCGAAGCTTCTGTTTGATACGGTTTGCACTTTGACAGACCTACACTATGTTGTCTTCCATGCAAACATTGATGCCCAGGATAATCAAGCTTACCAGGTGAATACACCGAACCAAACACCTTTGAATGTCAATCGCCATCATGTATGCTCATGAGATTTAGGTCAAGAAAATGTGTAACCTCAGTGCTCTTTTGCAGGAATTCTATGTAAGACACGTCAATGGATCTCCAATGAACACTGAAGCTGAGAGATTGCGAGTCATCCAGTGCCTTGAAGCTGCTATTGAACGGAGGGTATCCGAGGTAACAATCCATGCGCCTACCTTGAAGGTAACATTACCAGAACTATTTTCTCATGCAGCCTATGATTCACCCTTTCCCGAATACTGGTTGTTCAGGGTGTGAAACTTGAGCTGTGTACAAATGACAAGGTCGGACTCCTGTCGGAGGTCACCCGCATCTTCCGCGAGAACAGCCTGACTGTGACAAGAGCAGAGGTGAGCACGAGAGGCAGGACGGCTGTCAACACATTCTACGTTCGTGATTCTGCAGGAGAGACAGTTGATCAGAAGATCATTGATTCCATCAGGCAAGCCATAGGCCAGAACATTCAGGTGAAAGGCCAGCCTGAGCCACCAGAACCTCAGAAGAAAGAGTCCCCAACATGGTTCCTCTTTGCAAACTTATTTCGGCCGAGGTCTCTCTACAGTTTCGGGATGTTCATGCGTTGATCTCATCGTCCAATTCTGATAACTTCTCTGTGAAATCTTAACTGATGAAGCAGTCCTGGAAAATTGGAGCCTACATTCTGTTCCAGTAGTGCAGGATTAAGGTACAGTATATGAGTTGTTTATAGATCATCATTTGTAAATATACGTTGTACATATATTGTAGGTAAAGTATGTAAATATAACTGTAGGAAACGTTACTTATAAGGAAATATGATTAGATTCAAAACTGTTACTGCCTCAGAGAACCTGTTCTCTTTTTCAAAAACGAAAAAATCATGTGAAAGGCCTGGCAATTTCGCTATCTTCCACGATACTGAAAATGAGAGGCCAAGTAGGCCTGCTTTGCTTTCAAATTATTGTAGCTATCCTGCAATTGGAATCTGCATGACAGCAATGGCCGCCCCAAATTCTGTGGAGGGCAAGCAGATGCAGGTCAGTAGCCAAAAGCATGCTATTATCTTCTTAGCTGTAGCTTTGCTGATAAAGTCATATTGCATTAAGCTGTGTGGCTGATCTGTTATCCTGTCATCAATCACATGAGCTCTAATATGCAAGTTTTGATCGATGATGTGGCAGTGGCGTATGCGGCAGCCTACAGATGTGGAGACTTGAGCCAGAAAGTTGAGTGGACAGCTGAAAGAACAGGTGAAATCAGAAGCAAGAAATAGGTACATGCCATGAGAGTTAGTTTGGAATGTTTCTTACCTTTTGGGACCCCATCAATAGTGCTGCTTTTGGATGTGGTGATGATTGATTGGAGGCACATATATGTTCTTTGATTGGTGACACCTGATCTACAAAGGCATGAAAACGGCAGCAACACTGACAATGCACACTGAGGTCAGAAGAGCTAGAGCCTTCTACAGCAGAACATTGCTGAGCAGTAAAGCATCTTTGTGGCCATTAGGCGCACGCGCGCTTCACCATGAACTGAGTGGAGTTTTCTGAATAATGGATAGTGGACTCAAGTGGCCTGCCTGATAAGCAATTAGGCAGAGATAAGCATCAAGAGCCAGGCAGGTGTGCATGACATTGATGGTGTTGCTCTCCAGCAGCATGAAGCCATCCCAGCTCAAAGCAGGTCAGCATTTGTACAAATTTGATTTCGCCACCCGATTGGTTTTCTGATGCAGGAGAAGAGCAGGTGCAACAGCAGATTTAATTTGGATGCTGGTAAACAAAATTTCTCTTGAAATATGAGCATACTCTAGAGACAGTCAACCAAGTGGCAACTTACTACTGGCAAAGATGCAAGTTAAGGCTCCAAGAATCACAACTGAGGGTCCGGAACACATTTTTCCCTCTATCAATCCTGATGCACTCATGTGCCAAGGGATGGCATATTACTAACAATGTACGCTTAGTTTCAATGTATGATAACAATGTACGCTTAGTTTCAATGTATGATGTCAGTCCATTAATTTAGGCAAAATAACGAGGTAGAAAATTGCGATTGTGGTTAAACATTCAGATACATCTGACAAGTAACACTGCGTACAAAAAATTAAATAACAAAGAACAAAATCTCTTAGTTGTGCTACATTAAATTACCATTGCACTAGTATAGCACAGTAGAGCAACTCATTCTTGCGTACAAGAGAAATAAAGCCTTTTCCCACATCTGTGTTTGGTCGAAGTTATGCTGTGTGAAGTGCTTCAGACATTGCAGATCACTACGCATAGTTCCAGGCTACCTCTTATCCAAGGGAATGATCCATATGGCTAACAGGGGCATCTTGACCATCTACTTTTGTATTTCGGTATGTCCACCAACTAGAAGTTGCAAAAGGCAGTTCGAATGGGGCATGCTAGGTCATCAGCTACATGCTGACATCTATCTCCAGTGCCCAGGAATGGTGGTGAACAAACTGAACGGCAACAGCAACATGATCAAGATATTTACACTGAACAAATATGGACAAGAAACATCACCGCCTCCTTTTTCTGCCTTTGCCCAGTTGTCCAGATTTAAAAGCACTTTCTTGTTCTTGAAGGAAGGCCATTGCTTTTCCATACTTTTCAGCTCTCTCTTGCTCTTGTTTTATCCTCTCCTTCTCTTTCACAGCAGACAGGAAATAATTATCTTTACGAAGCTCACGCACTGCCCCCTTCTTCTCACTCTTCAGTCGCTTCTTCAGCTTCTTCATTTGCGCCCTCTCTCGATCAGGATCATAATCAAGACCTTTTATGTAACTGCAGAAAGAGAAGTAAGGAAGTTGATAAAAGGTAATAGTACTTTTACATGAAATCCACAATATAGACCCTTCAAGAACAGAACAGTGACAAGACAAATATGGCATACTGAAAACACAGAAAAACAACAAATACATACTTCTCCTCGAATTTTGGATTCAACTGCTTGATGGTTCAGGCTTCTGCTTTCGCATTTGGAGTGGCTCTCTTGAAGCATGGTGTTCATCACTTCTCTTTTTAATCAAGTCAATGACTTCATGAAAAATATCTTGTAACAGGGAAGGTAAGTCACATTTCTCCAGAATTTGTTGCAGCAGAGAAGAGACTGGAAGGAAAATTTCTGGAAAAGAGCGTAGCTCTTCATGTATAATAACGAAGCCCCTCAAGCATTCAGCCACAGATAAAAGTACACCAGCCCTGTCAGAAAATGTATGAATATAAGATAATATGTAAAAGAACAACTTCCAGTATCCAATCTTGAAGCAATTAAAACGACATGCTCACTTGAAATTATTGGATGAGAAATACGGGGAATCAGGATCCATGCTCATGACTTCAAGGACATTCACTCGATTCGCCTCATGCACTTGCTCATCGATATGAAGCCATGGTTTCAATGTCTTGAGCTCCATAAATTGATCGTGAATCTATACAAAAGGAGTTTCAGCTTAATATGAAGCAGTAAGTTGAAAGTATGTTCAACAACTGAATAAAAATTTACCTGATTGCCCACTTTTCCTTCAAGTGATGCTACCAAAAGAGTTTGCAGAAAAACAATAGCTTCAGGGCAGAACTTCTTAGATTCTTTAGTAGCCTACACATTGAAATTTGTGGAAATGATGAGTACTCGGCTGCCTTAAAAGGGCCAAAAAGAATTGCATGTCTGCTTGGTACTGAAGAAACAGGAGAAATTCAGATAAAAGGCCTTAACCATTCATTCACAAGCTAATGATATTTCAAGGACTAAGGAGCATACAATATGTAATCATCAGAAAGAAAGGAAAAACTAAGAATGCAAGGCTCTACAGGGCTCAAGAGCATACCGCAAGCACCATGGAACACAAGAAAGAACCAACAGCTACATCTCGACCAGATTGTATAGGGCATCGCATCAGATATTCGCACATAAGCAGAAGCATTGGAGTTGCTACAACATGTCGGAAGTCGGAGCTGGGGAATATAAGAGACCATAACCTCAGGAGAAGTAATGTCTTCAAACTAGGCCAGCTGCTTTTCCTGTAAGATTTAAAGAGGCCACACGATAAAAATGGCAGATTAACAAAAATAAAGCAATTTCCATATAATAAAATCATCTCACAAACCTGGAACCTTGATGTCTTCACATAGACGAGTTCTTGTATGGATAAGTCGTTGCCTTGCACAAATGGCAGCAAAATATGGAGTCTCTCCACTCATCTCAATCAAAGGTTTAACAAGGGTGTCAATTATTTTGAACTTCACTGGACTTTGAGTAGCTAAAACAGCAAAGTACTGCAGGAGAACACCATAGAAAACCTGCAAATGGGAACTGAATATTTGAGCATACATTTATGGGTGCAATTTTATGGGTGCAATGGAATTATAAGACACCTCATGAAGAATTAAGTAAATATATTTGATAACTATAAGGGTTAACCAAATGAATTTAGTCAGAGTGTCCCATACTTGCATCTTCTTTCTGTTTTCAGGCGTAAGCCTTATTGAATTGCATGTACGTATTCGATTAATAATCTCAACTATTTCAGTTTCTGAACGACCTTCTACCAAGGAGCATAGATCTTGCAAGTTATTTGGTGCTTCTATCACAAAAGGAATATCGTCCTCCTTGACTTGTGGCTTTGTATTTGATTCCCTCTTCAAATTTTGCGCATCTTTTTTCACCAATTTGCCACTGATAACTTGTTCTTTCTCTTTGACATCGTCCATTTCATCTTCTACAACAACCTCATCATCGTCACTTTGCTCCCAATCTCTTGCAGGCATATTACCAAAGTCATTATCACTTGAATCCTCTTCATCACCAGCATCTTGATCATCATCCTCATCCTCATCAGATTCATCATCACTTTCTCCATCATCAGATGCTACAGCATCTTCAACGATCACTTTACCCTCCTTTTCATAAATTTCGTCGACCCATCCCTTTTTCCTTTTGGTTGGCTCATCCAAAGAGAAGGAATCACCAAGATCATCACCAGATATAGGTTTTGAGTTGCCCGGCTTCATGTGGCGATCATCCTCGTCGTCGTCATCTTCTTCTTCGTCAGAGGACTCAGCAGTTCCAAGCATTCGCTTGTGACGCTCCTCCTAGAATATCATCAAGCATCAGAAAGCACTAGGTCACAAAAACAAACTGTAGGATCAACAGAATAAGCAATTTCAAATAAGCAAGCACTAGTTGCATTCAATGTGACAGTTAAATCGAACAAACCTCCAGCTTCTCAAGACGTTCTTTTTCTTCCTGAGCTAGTTCTTCTGGGGTTTTTGTCCTGTCTGATGGACGAGCACGTTGGTCCATCACCATTTCTTTCACCAGTTTGTCATATGCGTCTGGCTTTTCCTGGAATGCAACAGAATATATGCAACTTTATGAGGAACTGAAGAAACACAAAAACAACGCTATCATATCAAACATGCAGAATTTCCCCATGGCCAACAATAAAAATTTGTGAAAACAAAAGTGGCACAGAAAAGTGGACATAAAACACTTCATCACCAGGTACCAAATGAAAGGAGTGACTCAACTCACTATACACAGATTTTTAGAATAGATGCATGGCCAGACAAAATTTTAAGCAAAGTTGAAAGGGCTCACAGTATGAACCCCCCACTATGCCTAGTCTACCCTTTTCAAGCTTTCATGTGTGTGCAGTGTCTGGTGTGTGCACCAGAGTTTTAACAGCAAACCACAGTTCCACCAATGCTACCATCTCATTCTTCTAATGAAAGCCGTGTAAAATAATCTTGTGCTTGTTGATGATCTAAATAAGAGAACAAGCACTGGGTGCATACCTTATTAAAAATCACATTCCCCGTCAAACCAGATGAACCTTTATGGATAGTACGTGAATTATTTTTACGTTCATTCATTTTAGCTGATTCGGTCAAGGACAATAGTGCTGGTGTCTGGGCCAACAATGCAAAGTCACTATCTAATTTGTCGACAAGATGGTCATCCTCTTCCTTCCCCTTGGCTTTTTGGGCCTGCAACAAGAAAACCAAATTATGCAAACTTATCCTTTTCATGTCACACACCAGTACGAGTATTTTCAGGAAATATGGAGAAAAAAAAGTAAAAGGAGAACGCAGAACAAGTATAGTGTGTGTAAATCATGCATAAGTACCAAAGGACCTGCAACATCAAAGTAATGAGGTCATGCATAAAGCAACAGGAATGTAGCATAATTCATTAAAATCATTGTATTACTAACATAATGCATTACTGGAAATGCTGACAAACACTTGATCATTGTTTGTCATGAACAGCAGCTATATCAAGGTTTCATTGGCTTATCTGTGAAAATGGTTTGCGAAAAGCAAGGTGCCAAGAGTAAAAAACAGTGAAACAAGCATCGCGTATCAAATCAAATAGTGACTTATGAGCAAAATACAGATTAATTTTGTTGAAGCCTCAGAACGACAGGGAATAACAGATAGCAAACTAAAATAGGAATGGACTAGGCTATGTGAGGCGAAAGAATGTTATTCTACGTGATAGCACAAGAACCAAAAGGCAGCAGTAGGGAAGAATGGTTTCTATTCACACAAGATGCTCCACCTTGTAAAATTTACTCTTCAAAATGATCTCCGACATAACTTCCTTCTTGCTCTTGTGACCCTGCCAACAGGAGTAACTAGAATGAGGTCACAGTATATGGATTACAGAAATGAATCTAAATGTAAATTTCTTCTATGAAAGCTTACACGTGTTTCTTCAGGCAAATGAGGTTCTGAAGGAAGATCACTACTTTGGAGAGATAAACGCTTCTTCGAGAGGATCATTGTACCTAAAAAAGTTCAAAAAGTTAAGCACAATGAACAAAACTGAAACACTAATATCAATTCCTGTGGATGGGAGTTCTAATCCTTTTAATGCTCTAATACGACACCAGATATTTCACAATAATGACATCTCATATTCACCAATGTGAAGGCTATCAAACGAAATACCAAAATCAAACCCAGGACATGTCTGTTGCAAGGCAAATCAGTAACTACAAAATACAGGCATCACAAGGGATTTAGATATTGAACCATCACAAGCATTCATGCGTAAATCATATATCTACAAGAAAGGAAGGGATTATGTTTCCTCCCAGAATGAACTTAAAGTGAACCCAGTCATGAATAGGGGGAGCAAACCTGGTTCTAGCCTACAGTGATATGCCTTCAAGATAATCAGAAAGATCATGGTTTTGCAACCAATCAACACTAGATTTATTTTTTCATTTCAATGATCAACATCTATCTTTTAGGTACACTATTTGAGATACAAATCAGAACACTAACTTACGAAAACTCCACATGTGAAGTAGGGTTTGAAGTACACTAGGAAGCAGAACATAAACAGATTCATTGCACTCTAAGATGAGATGCAAAACAGAGTGTAAAACACACCTTCTTCATCACTGTCGTCACCAAGAGGAACCTCTTCATCAAAATCATCATTTCCCGAAAGTGTGTGAAGATGGTGAGCATCATTCTCGTCTCCCTCCTCATCCGATAGATTGTATTTGTTTACTCGTTTCAATTTTGCCTAAATAATCATGAGAAAGGGGGGAACTTAGCAAACTCTAGCAATAACAGTATCATCATTACTAACATGAGGCAAGAACAATTTAGTCATGAACTCACAGTACATGGCACATGTGCTGAGTAAACAAGAAATGAGAGAGGGCAAAAAATGGATATTTTGTTTCTATAATACAACAAGTACACTGATTTGCTTATTTGTATCCCCAATCCATGCAGTTTATGCATCCGTCCTTCGTCCCATGAATCTCATTAGCTAAATAAATGCTACACTTACTTCAGTGACTCTAGATATACCAATGTGTCCACATAGAGACGCATACCATGTGCTCTCGCTGCTGACGGAGGATGGCCTTGTCATACTCGGGCAGCGTCTCGTCCCTCTCGCCGATCCGCCGGTCGTGGAAGATGGAGGACTTGGCGCTCTGCTCGAACTCCTTGAGCAATGTGTTCTCCCTCTGCAAGCCAACCATATCGCCAAATCAAACCAACCAATCGAGCTCACCCCAAAATACAATTACTGGCACCAATTGCGCTTCGACGTCACCTTGTGGATAGCCTCGGAGCGGGGAGCGGGAGGTGCGCCGCTCCTCACCCTTGCGCTTCTTGCCGAGCACGTCGAACTTGCGGCGTGACCAGATGGCCTCGAAGGGGTTGCTTCGCTCCGCCGCCGCCGCCGCCGCCGCGGCCCCGCGTGCCTTCATGGCCACAGCCGCCGGACCGTTCTTGCCCTTCTTCTTCCCCTTGCCGTTCTTCTTCTCCGCCGCCGCAGCCGCCGACATGGGCTTCGTCTTTGCCATGGCCGGGACGGAGGAAAGCTAGGGTTTAGAGAAGGTTTGTTTCGGCTTGTCTTGTTTCCGTTCTTCGCCATGTCTCCTCGCTGACCTCTTTGAGATTATGGATTGGTGGGCTAGATTGGATTGGTGGGCTAGATTGGATTGATGGGCTTACGTGCTCGTGACTAGCCGGCCCAGTATGATCAAGGTCCAAGGCCCAATAAATTATGACCAACCTGTTGGGAGAGATAAACCTGAGAGCTGCCATGCGTATCAGATATGGGAAAATCAGACAGATGGTGTCTACCTGCTTTTCTTTTGTTTGATGTCTTCGTTTTAAACCGGTGAGTATATTTCTTTCTCAGTTGCAAGGAAAACATATACGCGTAGACATATTAGTACATAGGTTTCTTATCAGAGAATACAATTGATGGAGACTAGAAATGAATTCATGAATCTCATTGAATTTCTAATAAAATGCATTCATGTGTGTAAATGTGAGCACTAAGATTTAAACCCTAAAATAGAGTCATATCCTCACAACTCCACCGTCATGTCAAAAGGCTGTTCTCACATTTATCGTGACTGATTTGGATATAGTTCTTTTTTGGGCGAGGCATGTGCACAATGTAACATGCTCGCGTGCACTTGGATATTATGGTTTTTTTATTATTATTATTTTTTCAGAAAACGATATGTTGGTTCAACATGTCATGTTTGTTCTGCAAGATTCATCCTCCCCTAAGTATAATATTTGCAGGAGTACTTTAGTCTCAACTCTTTACATATTCCCCTGCTGAAGGGATATGCTGTATTCAATTGTTTCAGGACATGAACCTAGCTATTTATAACTCATGCAACGCTCTACCTTTTCAACTTATGGCGCAATGCTGATCATGGTACACTCAGTGCTCTTGCAAACGACACTCAACAGAACAATACCCCGGTTCCCAGGCAGCATGTTCCAACATAATTAGCATCGCTAATCAACCTTTAACATTACACGATTCCTCAACTTGTAGATAACCAATTGCTTACCGTTTGACACCTTACAGCATCGACCACCAGCAAGCCAGAGCCACGATTCCTTAATTATACTTTAATCCCTTCATTTCCTACTTGAATTACTACGAGCAGCGATGATGATTGATTAATTGAACTAAGCGAGGAGCCAGAAGTCCTTGTGGCGCTTGCTGGAGACGAGGTACCCGCCGGAGCTCCGCCGCCGCACCCCCAGCGCCACGCACGGCGCGTGCTCGATGCAGTGCTCCACCACCTGGCTGCCCCCTCTGCCGCACCGCCGCTTCGCCGGCCACAGCGCCAGCACCCACCGCGCCGGCACCGCCCGCCGGCGCTGGCCCAGCACGAGCAGCGACGCGCCGTGCCGCCTCGCCGCCTCCACCACCGCCGGCGCGCGCTCCTCCGCCTCCACCACGCACACCTCCACCCTCACCTGCACATGCCAATCACACAATCAAGCAATCAGCGAAGGATAGATGCAAGATTCCAGTCCCAATCGCGTTCGGTGGCGCTCTTTTTTTTCTTTTCGTTGCTTTCTTTTCTTTTGACAGGGATGGAGAAGATGCCAAAAGCAAATATATTCATTCCTAGGCTATACTAGTAGCTATGGTCTCTTTTGACGTGGTTCGCGCCACAATTCCGCGAAATGCGCTAAATGGCTCATTGCCTTAAAGCTTCCAAGTTTTCTTTTTTTTGTGCATGCGTGGATACCTCTGGCCTGGTCGACTCGCACAAGCTCCTCATGGCGTCGAGGTGTTCATAGCATCTCGTCCTTGATATCTTCACGCAGGAATCAGCACCTGCTTTAACTATCCAACGTCAAATTTGAACACAACGGTGTGGTGGAAAACTGAAAATTATTCTGAGCAGTATATGTATATATATATATTTTTTTTTATTTTTTTTGCAACTAACAACCGAGCACTGAAGAAAGTGCAGTGCTAAGTTGTGCTCGTCGGTACTAACCGTCTGCCGCGGCGGGCCTGACGACGGCGAGGAGGAGGACGGCGTCGTTACTCCGGACAGCCTGCGATAGCGCCCACTCGAGCGCGCCCGCCGCCTCCGCCCGCCTGTCCGCGACCACCATCACCCGCCGCCCACCGCCGTCCTTCTTGCCTCCCCCGCCGCCCAGAGCATCAACCATCAATGCGCCATTGCCGTACCAACCTCCTCCTGCTGGTCCTGCCGCAGCATTCCTGATCTTTCTGCCGCAGCTGGTCACGGGTGGCGGCAGCTTGGAGGTAGATGACGAGGAGGAGTAGCTCACCCTCTGCAAGCGCTTCCACACCCGCGTCGCCGCCCTGCCGCGGCACAACGCCGGCAGCCTCCTCCCCATTGGCTTCCCAGCAAAGAACGAACTCTCTTCAATATGGCACAAGAGAATGTTGTGGTGCAAATTGGAGTATGGAGGTATAGCTAGCTTAGTGGCACATACTTATATACTCACATGTTTGTTAGATGTAGTAGCAGCACATGTGTAGCTAATTGCTGCTGAACTGGCGGCGAAGTTCCAAGACGTGCAGGGCATGAAGGAGTACGTGTTGTGTTAGGCCGTTTCGCTGCAGCCGCGTAGAGGCGATCCAATCAAATCTTGGGCATCTCATTGACCCACGGTGATATGCACGATCATCTGATTAATATATGCAATTGATTGATTAATTAAGTAGCAATTCTGTCTGCAGTGCCAAGGATCGATCAATTATTCTGAAGATGTATTACTCTATATATGCAGCAGGGAAATATGCCCTTCCTCTTCGAGGGTTATACCCTCTCTAAATTCATGTTTTGAGATTTACATATTTTTATTATCTTTATTTTAGCACATGCTCATTTCGTATCTTAATAAACTTAATTCTACAGTGTCGCCGTGTCTAAAATAGAGTCAATACGGTCTAGATTCGACTATTACTTAATTATTAATTTATTTTCAATCTCTAGCATGTATAAAAATGGATTAGTACAAGTTAAATATAGATTGATTCACCACAAAAAGTACAATGCTATATAGTAGAAAGATATAAAATATATGAATCTCAAAGCACAAACTACACTAGACGAAGGGGGTTGATTTAATGTCCACAATGTGTCACACGTAATACATGCAACATATTATGGCCGATCTGATGATATACATGGCGACATATTTGTGTACCACGTACCTACATATGGCTGGCTAAATGCTAATCCGCCAACTACCATCTACGCGTACGTACATTCTTAGCCATCATTGATCGATGCTTAAATAATTGTTCTGTACTCTGTGCTTGCGTGTATATGAATGGACAGTTCAGTTGGGCCAGAGGTCAACAACGAAGTGTGTTATAGTGCTAGTAGTCTAGTGCTATTGCCTTATTGCGTTGCACGAGTACAGGGCCTTAATTATATATATAGTAGACTTAGCAGAACATATAATATTGCTGCTGTCGGGATCGATTTATTTGATCTGGTTGTTTATACAGAGTATATATACATCCCCGGATAAGGATAGCTGGATCCTACTGGGGAAGCTTCATCCATTGTCCGTGCTCATGTCAGAGTTTCTGGAATGGGAAATGCAGCCGTGTGGAGTTGTATTTTATTTAGCCAATAAAGTACCATGAAATATGCGTATCTGAATCATGATGGGTTTGGCCTCTGCCATGCCCTCCCAACCTTGTAAAGCAATTTATTAGATAGATAATCGAAATTTCCCAGAAAAATATGTATTGAAGTATGAGTATGATGGTATATCAGTTTCTTCTTGCTCTGGTTTGTTAGTAGGGGAGAGGTCTGCATAACTTGCACGGCTAAATTTGTTGTTTCATGCATGATTTGTATGGACACCTTTTTTTACTGATCTACATTATAATCTAGTCTCACAAAATAAATAGTGTAGATTTTTTTCTCTCGAACTAATCAACACAAAAATGAGCGTGTAGATATTTTTTTTACTTTCTCTTAAACTAATCAACACCATTCTATGTCCCACAAACGGTCAAAGACTAGCATCTGTAATGTGAAATGTGAAAAGTGAAAAATGACCAATACTTGTGGACAAATAAGGAATACTATGTATGAGAAAACGTGTCCACTTGCTTCTCGTGCGTACCCCTGTTAGAGTACTATGTATAAGAAAGGTAATATCTTTCCTTATCGTTGTCCTTTTGTGTAAGACCTTTTTATGAATTTTTGTTTAGATTTTTTTTACCAAGTTTCTCATTATATAAACTCTTTGTAATCACAAAAGCCAAAGTAAACATTGTAGATCTTAAATTTCTATTGTAGAACTAAACGGTCTATCTAGATCCTTTTTATCTTGAGCAATATGAAAATTTATATTTCTAAATTTGCTGATTAATGTGGTGCCTTAAATATTCGCATATGTTGTTTTATGTCATTGGCAGATCATGACTAAAATGGTTTGAATTAAGTTTCACTATGAATATAACTTGAGTTTGCTTCTCCAATGATGTTTGTATTGCACATAGGCAAAATATTACAGTAGTCTATTCCTGAAGGATTGTATGAGTATGTTTCAATGTTCATATGCAAAACATTGCAAGAATCCCATCTCCATCGCCGTACGTATGAGTGAATCAGACGCCTTCGGTTGCACGTTTCGTTGGAGGCATACATGTGTGCGAATCAAACATTGCACGTAATGGTGTACGTAGATGTTAGGTTTTTATTATAGAACTAATTTGTACCGTTGTAACCTAACGTTATCAAAATAAGTAGGGTAGATCTCTCTTTTCTCTCAATTAACATGAAAATTTCATGATTTTTTTAATCAATATAAGAATTTTTAGATTGTTTTATTATTATGATGCCTTGAATCCCGATTGTTTCTAGATACATAAATAGATATACGCAGTTTTCGTTCAAAAACGGTTGGCAGCGCAATGCGTTGCATCAAATTGGTTAATACCAAAAGCTCTCATTCTCCTATCTTTTTTGAAAAACTAGCATGATTGCTGGGTCTCTTATCTCTCGAGGTAATCTATTATATATCAAACATGCACGACAGATTAATCGAAGAAAAGACATATCAGAAAATCCTTAGTGAAAGGCAGGACATTTGACCATTAATCTAGAAGACTTTTTCTAAAATTATAATATGGTTGGTTCTCCTTCTATTAGTAGACTATAATCAATAGATCTTCGTAATAATACCTAGACATTTAAATAGATCACAACCGATAGATCTTCATAATTCTATATAAATAGATCATATCCGATAGATCATCATAACTATAACAAAAAAAGAGGGCAGCCGATAGATCATTCTAATTGTACATAAACATGTCAGGACCGATAGATCATCATAACTGTGCCTAAACAAATTATGGTTGATAAATCTTTGTAACTGCATATAAACAGATTACAACTGATAGATCTTCATAATAACACCTAAACATATCACAACTGTAAAGTTAATCATATGTCATATTTTGCAACTCTAAAATAAGATGATTGAAATCATAGAGAGATGGCTCTACCAGATAGAAATTATCTTTAATGAATAGTAGGTGGGATGACACATAGACCATGACTTCTAAGTTAAATATTTATAGGAGAAAAATTTTCATTGATTCAAATATTTTAGAGAAAATTATTTATTTTTTTACGGTGTAATCAAACAATTTTTAATACAAATCCTGTTGGATTGAACCGGAATAACGTCGTTCATCTGTTGTCGGAGTTTCCGATTTTGGAATTTCCCAATTAAAGAGGCCCTGAAACCAATTATGGGCACAAACTAATCTGGTATATATGCTGACACTTTATCTTGTTGCAGGGATGTGTGCGTTTTGTCACATGTGAAAAGGATATTGCGAGGATAGCTTATAGAGCCCAACAATCACGGAAGCACTTATCTGATTTTGGCCTCCGTCTTTAGACGCATGCCTGGCGCCTTCCATTTTTTTTTCCTTTTCTAGCGCCCAGCCCTTTTGATTACGCCTGTCCGCGCCCCCATTATATCCGCAGTCATTTGTTTCTACAAGAAACAAAGGGCAAGAAGGACATAGGTCTGGTCGAGTCACGTAGCTTTGTGAAACGGTGATGTAGCTGTTGTGATACTTACGTCATTCGAGATCGTATAATTAATAGATTAAATACTTGTAAATAATTAAATAGACATAAAGATATATGATGATTTTTTCTTTTATTAGATTAAATCTCACAAATACAATCTCTCAATAATACGTGTAAATAACTGGAGACCACATCTTTTTATATAGGCCAAACGTAAGGCTCAGATTTAGTAATGACCACATATGAGACTTAGGAGCGTGATGCCCTAGATGGCCCACCCCTAGAATGCTCCGCTTCATAACACTTCCTCTTGGTTAATAACTACAAAATGGTCATGACTCATTAAAACTCAAAAATCTAATGAGAAAAATGAGAGAAAAACTACACCATATTTGTCACTTTATATTACACTAGTTGCTTCATTAAAAACCTTGTAGATGAGAAACTCCTTGTGAAAACTCTTCAAAGGGAAAAAGAGTACAACCATTTGAGTTTGGTTAATCTTCTATTGATTTAGTCAATGAATAATATTTACTATAATGGTCATCATTACATATCACTTGTAATTCTTATTTCATGAACTTCTCCACCTATATTATGCACACATACGAAGCTATTTTTTCGATCTGAGCTAAGTAAATCAAAATACTATAGAATATATTTCTTATTCTGTAGGAATATATTTCGAAGAACAAAGCAATTATCAATGTTCGATTCTTTTAAGTAAATTAAAATCTTGAACTTTCGTAGTTCAAATGCGATAATTAAAATCCCATTTGTATTTACTCCTCCTCAAGATGGCTCCCTTTAGAATCTCCATGTATAAACTTGTATGTTTCTGGTGGGAATTCTCTGAATAATATTTTGTGAAGAAATGATACTATCACATAATATCCAATCTTCTTGATTTTCTTCTCATAATTAGTTCTAAAATACTGTGAGCCTTTTCTTGAGATTCCAATGTACCCACCTATCTCAGTTGTGCTATATAAGCTGCTGCAACTTCATGAAAACTTCGGGTAAGGTAGTTTATTTAAACCATAAAGCTTCGTGCATTCTTATGGTACAATCAACTATCTAGAATCATGTATGCATGCATAGTCCTATAGAGAACTCTAAAGCATGGGTTTTGACCCCAAAACTTGAGCTTTTCTATAGGGTCTTCTTGACTTACAAGTGCAAAGTAATTTGCATTGTGTTAGGACCTTTTCGGACGGAATTGACCAAATTGGTGTGTTATATCTCTTCGTGGTTTTTTTCCGACTGCAAACCTAAACCCAACATGATTTTACCCAGGTCCTTCATTTAAATTTGAACTTAGACTTCAAGCGTAAGCTCACTTCCTTTATGTCCTATATTTTCCCAATGATAATTGACTCATCAAAATATACTTCTTTTATACAAAAATCATTCAAAGATCTATGTATAAATATGTATTTTATTATTTGTATAGCTTTTTTTGCTAGAAAGTTCAATTATACTGTATCCATACATATCATTCGAATTGTTTGCCACTGAGATTAAGTAGCTATAGGTAATTCCACCAATGAGAGGATTTCTAAAACATAAGCAGTAACTTTGATGATGCCTGTTATCTCTAAATCCTTATTGGTTATACGTGGGAATGAGCATGTGTCGCTTGCCACACATGCTTCTCTTTTTCTTTTAATGTAGTTGTAGTTTTTTATGCATCTTCCTGCTTGTTTTTCCTCACATGTCAATTTAGTTGATGGAATCTCTTCATGAGGAGCTTCTTCATCATGGTCTTCCAGTATTCTACTATTTTATAGTGCGGGTACATAATCCCTTTAGTCTCCAACATTATTGAGTGCACATATTTCTTTGCTGCTAACTCTTTTATAGGAAGATTCATGTTTATAATGACATTCACTTTTGGCTTTATACATGTGTCAGGTCTCAACTGGCTCCCCATCTTATTCTTCTATATGAGGTATTTCATATATCTAGGCAGGTAAGTCCATGTGCCTTATCTTCCCCAGACGTCTCTAGGTATGCGAGATTTCGGGTAGCCAGAGTCCTCGTCCTCTTATAAAATATAAGAAGACCTATGGGCGAGAGATCGTGTGAGACGCGACCTCTACTCTCTCCGATGCATTTCTTGTGAGTATGCGGCTTTATATTGCTATACAATTGGTGAAATACTTGGGTAGTTTTATTTAATGTTTGCATTTTTCTTCTCTACTTTGAACTATAGCGTTCACCCTACTTAATGTGTTGATCCTGAGTATGATCCCTTTGGCTTGTCGTAGGACTTCCTGACATTTTTTTTTCATTAAGGGTCCTATGTCCTCCCTGTAATATCGAGAATAGATCATCAAAGATATAATGAATGAACCATGGAAACTTCTTGTATAGGGGCTTAATTGTTTTTATTCTCATAACTGTCGATGCAAAAAATCGACTTGAATGCCTCCTCCATGTGGGCTTCGATTGCGGTTCATTATTTATTTGGAACATACACCTTCGTAGTGTATACGAATCTTCGAATGTTAACACTCAAGGGTGTATTTCTCATACTATATCATAAGGTAAAGTAATCTAGTATGCAAATGTTTTCTAGGATTAGTAAGAGTTGTTTCGTGTAAGAATGCATGTCATTCAATGTAATATTGATTCATAAATTTTTCTTTGATCAATATTCTTGCAAATCCATTCTTCATGTGAAAATGCAATAGTTGTTCCTTAGTGCGTGAATAGCGTACATAAAGTCTTCATGTTTTTCTTGAATCATTATATTTCTCATTATTCTAAGACATGGATATTATATGCACTTCATGTGTCACACTTGTCATGGTATACTACCCAATCTTATATTAAAGAATTGAATAAATATGCGGCAAAGAAAAAAACAGCATAACAAAACTTTAATAATAGAACCTGTCTTATTATGAAATACTAATAATATATGTGCACGCACATACTTAGAAACTTAAAAATATTTACTCTCATAGCTTCTAAATCATTATATAATTGTTCGGTTGCAAGAAAACCTCTACAGGAATATCTAATAAAATTTATTAAAGTACGCGCAGATACTTAAATTGAACCGAAAAATACGCGTCGACGTCTGCTCGGGCCTGAGCATCTATGGGCTCCCATGCATGGGTGGGCACCGCCTCTGGGAGTGCAGTGGTCTCTACCTGAATTGTGATGGCGGCCATCTAAGTATCAATGAGATCAACATCGTCGGTTTTCATACTTTTTCTTCGCGAGGTTCTTCAAGTGCAAGTGCCTCCTGCTCTATGTCCATCTCGCCCTTCCTGGTCTTCCACAGCAGAAACAAGTCTAGTCCTGTAGACCATATGGCATCTTGCTCTTCCTGCCTTCTCTCCCCTCTTCTACTGTTGAGGGTAGAGATGTCCCTTATGAGCATTTACCTTCTCCTCTTTTTGCGCTTCTGGCCTTTCTTCTTGAAGGTGGATTTTTTCACATCGTAGCCAGTGGCATGAGCTTTGTGCTCAGCCATGGTTCCCCACAGGTGAGAGTTACGGTCCTTTATCAAAATCTCGTCTTGTTGATTAGCAACTTGCATGAATCAATCAAATGAGAATACTTCTTGTACTGGTCATGGCGGTATTGACACTACAACACCACGTTGCTAGCATGGAAGGTGGAGCGGGTTTTTTTTCTATCTTTTCCTCTTCTATGAGCTGCTCATCACAGTGCTTAAGGTTTATACAAATCTTGTGCAGAGCAAAGTCGTACGTAGCCACGGACTTGTGGTTTAGAAAAGGAAGATTCTACCATGCCTCCTTTGCCTTGGAAAGGAGCATAAACTTGAGCTTTGCAAAACACTCCTCTAAGGAAGTCCAAAATTCCATTGGATCTCTTTATGCGAGTACTCATCCTTCAAAGTGTGTGAGAGGTGGTGGCCAAGGAAGTTGTAGTGCTTGTCCCTTTGCGTAAGTGTGGCGGGTCCAATACCCCCCAACCAATGGCTGCTCCAAGGTCCTTTGCGTCAAAGACGATCTCCACATTAGACTTCCATCACGGGTAATTTTCGCCATGAGATGCGAGCTCAGCGAACTCCTTGTTTGACAACCTAGACATCCTACATCATTCATTCAGAGTATACTAAGTTTTACTTTATGTAAAAACCAATGAGTGGTATGTAAAATAATGGTATAATATTTTTAAAGTAACTTTAGTATTTTTCTAAGCCATTATATTTAAGTAAAGCGAAGAACTCAAATAATAAGCCAAAAAATATACAATTTGCAGGAAATAAATGTGAGAGGTAATCTCAAAAATTTTCTACTAGTGATTGTAGTTTTAGCGATTCTTTGTGTATTCAATAAAATACATGAGTTCAAAGCAATAATTTTCCAATACATAAAAATTCTATGCAATTTATTTTCAAGGGACGTCTTTGCAAATTCTCCTGCCTACCAGCCCACTGAGCCCTCGTGGCTCGCAAGCACAGTGTGGCCTGTGCACCAAGCCTACGAGGCCAGCAAGCATGGTGCGGCTGCCCGGTATGCTCGTTTGCGTGCCACCGCCTCCTCACCCGCCTGGCCTGTGCAACCAGCAAGCATAGCTAGGAATGCGACATGCTCACCTGCTCGGCCCTTGTGGTCGGCAAGCGTAGCAGGGCTGCATATGTAGGCGCTGTGCTTGCTCGTTCGCTTGACCTGTGAGGCCAGCAAGTGTGGCGCGACTGTGCGTGTGTGCATGCAGCTTGCTCACTCGCTTGGCCCACAAGCGCAACTGGGTTGCGTTCGTGCATATGATAGCTCGCTCACCCGCCAGGCCCGCAAGGCCAGCAAGCGCGGCGCAGCCTTCTATGGTGGCCTGCTCGCTAGCTAGGCCCGCGAGGCCAACAAGAGACGTGGCCTGTCAACATACCACGGGCCTGCCCACCCGCCAAGCCTGCCAGGCTGGCAAGCATGGCTGGGCTCGCAGCCTGCTTGCGTGCATGTTGTCGTGGCTAGCTCGCCTACCTAGCTTGTGTGGCATGATGGTGTGTGGCACGTCCTGTGCCTAGCGGCATGGCGGAGCGCGTGGCGGCCTGGATGGTGCGATGACAGGTGACGTGGCCTGTCCATTGTCCGCACGGTCATGCCCGATGGCACGTCGACGCGATTTCACTTGCTCCAGCCTGTGTGGCTCGGTGGTGCGCGTCACTGTCGGTGCCTGCATGGAGCCGTGGTGATGCCGGGGTGGTGGCCAGAGATGGCGTGAGGGTGCGATGTTGCCTCATTTGTGCTGCTAGTGGCAATGCTTCGTGCATCGTCTAGTCGTGCCAAGAATGTTCTCGTAGCGTGGCAACGGTGTCAATCTCAGTTTCACATTGAGGCGATGACCTCAAGTCATGACGTGCAATAGCGGACCGAACCGACCTGTAGCATGTTGTGTTAGGGTTTACTCGTAGCCTACTCTGATTTCGTACCAGTACCATACTGATTACATGCGGTTCTCGACAACATGCGGGGGTGATAATCATTCTAGCTCCATCCGTTGAACCACATGTCAACAAATGGTGCCCGTTAGGTCAGACTAGATTGATCTCCAAGAATATGGTATAGAAGATAGAAGATAAATTCAATATAGAAAGCGAGAGACCAATGCAAAAGGCAATCTAAACATTGCATTTGATCTACGAGATTTAATTGACGGTCATCAGTTTGATGATTACCTCAAAGCCGTTGTAAAGGTAGCCTCATCTGTAGGCTCGGAGAGTCTCGTGCTAATAACGTGTCGTGAAACCAACATCACGAGGTATGATCCAATGACCTTATAACTAGTAGATCAAACACTTGCGGAAAAGTAAATAGATACGATGATATAGGGTGATGCTCTTTTCTTATTAGATTGGATCTCACGAGTATAAGCTCTCAATAACGTGTGTAATAACTTAAGACCACATCTCTATTTATAGGCCAACTACGGGGGTTAGAGTTTAGTATTAACCACACATGGACCCTTAGGAGGGACGTGACATGCCAGATGACCCATCCCTAAAAAGCTCGGTTTCATAATAGTAGCCACACTCCTTTCACTACATATGATTTCTAGAAGTACATTTTGCTATGCGGCGGTTGAGTTTGCTAGTTACTCTCTCTGTCTAGGTATATAAGGCGTATTTTAATTGGTTAAGACAAAACTTTGATCAATATTAATATATAACGTATGTAATATAAAAAACTAATTTTATATCACATAAAATTATATAATAATAAATTAATTATTAGTTTAAATTTTATCTTAACTAATTAAAATAAACTTTAAAATATTTATATGATTGCATTTCCTCTTTCCTGCCACCACCCACCGCGCTGCCTTCTACGGTGTTAACGCCAACCACGTCTCTCTGTATGAACGTCGCGGTACGTAGAGCTAGCGCTAGAGTTGCTAGCTGCAACTCTCGGTCGGCTCCTGATTTTCAGCGGTGCACACGTTGAATGTGGGCGGAATATATAGCTGTATCCTATCAACGCACAGATCCGCTCGCGAATAGACAAGGTGCATGGTGATCCTTGTTCGACCAAGTGGTCACTTGCAGTTGCAAGGTCGTTTTGGATCAGGTACCTTAACGAAGAATACACCGACCAAATAGCCATTGTGAACACGGATCGATGATCATAGGGCCGAAATCGCATATGCTCCTACAAATTTGATTAGACTCTCCGCTACGTCCTTGCCCACACGTCATAAACAGCGGCTCGTATGTGTCATAGACTTTGCAGGGGCATACGAGAGTATAAATCAACGTGTAAAGGCTTGATAGGTTCTAGCTTTCTGGGTTTTCAGCCGAGGATGGTTTAGTCCTATACCCCTATTTTAATTTCATTATATTTTGCAATTTTATTACAATTTAATTGAGTAATTGTCTACCTGTTGCTTTTTTGAGACCGGAGCTGCTATTTCCACAACTACGTTTCTGTTTTTTTGTTGAAGCACTGCTAAAAACATTTATTCACAAACATTCGCCAAAAACCACCTGTGGTTAACCTAATCATAAATGATTTTTTTTTCTAAAACACACATCACATTTTTTTTTATAAAACCATCCATAATAAATAGCTAATCACAGCAATTTCACCCCTCAACTATCGCCTGTAAGCATATTTCATCCCGAAACACTAAAACCGGGTAAATCTTACCCTTAGGTGTAAAATCTGGGTAAGTTACCCCCTCCCTAGGGAGCATGAAAGACGGTTTTGCACTAACGTGGAGTGATTTTGAGCCGACTTTGATGACATGGCCCCAATGTGTTAGCCACATCACTTCCGCGTCATCAAACAAGTCATGAAATAGTAAAATAAGAAAAATTTAAGGAAAATTAATTATTTTTTATTTTGAAAATCTAAAATATTCAAATTAAAAACCAGACCATATTTTGTTTTTCAAAAAATGAATAAAAATATGACCAAATTTCTTTAATTTTGAGAAATTTTAAAAATTTTCTCACAACTCCCTTTACCCAAGTATTTCCAAATTTTCTTGAAAATTTTAAAATAAAAAATGGTCTGGATTTTATTTTGAATATTTTAGATTTTTAAAATTAAAAAAGATTAATTTTCCTCAAAATTTTCTAACTTTACTATTTCATGACTTGTTTGATAACGTGGAGATGATGTGGCAAAACCACTCCATGTTAGCGCAAAACCGCCTTCCGCCACTGTTAGGGGGTAATTTACTCGGATTTAATAGTTAAGGGTAAGATTTACCCCAGTTTTAGAGTTTCGGAATGAAATGTACTCACAGGCAATAGTTAAGAGGTGAAATATACACTTGTTCCCAGCAAAAGACCGTATGCCTCTTGGTTCGGCCCACCGGGCCCAACTCGGATGAAGTACATAACCCACACTTCGTCGATTTCACAACTCGATCCTAGCTGAGCGCAAACCCTCCTAACCCTAATCCGTGTGAGCTGCGGTGTCACATCCCGATTTTTCAAAACCCGAAAATTAGGGCCAACAAAAACTTTTACAGAAATAATGTGAACTACAGTGCACCTGATTAAAACTTTGCGCCACAATATTCTAACCCTAAAGAATGTTAGGCCAAGATCTTCCACCTTTGATTCCCTCCCTGCTCCTGATCGATTTAAACCTGGACCAACATATACAGCTAGGTATCCATGCGACACCTGGTGAAAATTTAAACGTATATATGCCCTAAACTTTCTCCGAATGCCACGATCTTTTACCCCTTACTCCATCATGTCGTTTCATGAGCAGGTGCAAAGATATCCAAGGGTCTCCACACCTTGCGTCGCTTTGCCACGCTCCGAAACCCTAGATCCGAGCCCCAATTCCTCTTCCTTCTATTAAAATCTAATTTCCACCACCTTTTCTCTCTCCTAGATCATATACACCTATATACTATCTCTGCTATGCGTATATACGAGTATACCGGTGATACTTCCCCGAACCCTAGCCCCCAGGACCTCCCATCATTATCCTAACCCCGTTGCCAATCTATATATGCCTAATTTTCAAGTGTATGTGAGAACATACACTGGAAGCTCTAACTCGTTTCTTTCATGCTAAGGGAAGGTCCAAGGCCCTAGCTCTTTTGTCCTTATTCTCCGAGACTACCGAAAGCTTGACATCCCTATTCTTATCTAATTTACCTAACCCTGGCAACGTGTTCTAACCAAGATGCCCGAGGGCAAACCTTCCTCTAATTTTAAAGCAGACAAGGTTAAGCAACGAAATTCATCGTCATCCATTTTCTTATGCAAGTAATTGTGGCATAATACCTCCCTACCGGGGAACTGACTCCTTCTCCTCTCTAACTCCATCGCATGTGATTAAAAACCAAGCCTCCTCATATAATAAAAGTTTTGCTAAGACGCTTAGGTATAGAAGTATATGCGAGGTATTAGCCGTCAATTCAACCGATGTTTATATACACTCGCATGAAAACCTATCAAAGCTGCTAAGGAATGCACCAGCTTGCACATAAGCATTCAGCGCGTGTAGGTGACCAAAACACGTGCCATAAAATTCTAGCATGACCTGCTCATCAATATTCTCTCTATGCTGACCGAATATCTACACTGCTTCCTGCCACTACAACTCAATGCAATGTCCTCTTCCATCATCTACTCTCTGCAGTCAACTCGACAAAATGTCCGAACCAGTGTCGGGCGCAGCTTAATTATCTATCTCAGGTCTTGTCAAACAAAACCATGCACCGATATCTCCAGCTCATCCCTGCACTCATGTCTTTTCCACTACTACACCGAGCCCTGTACCACCTTACAACCGGCCATTGTTTCCTTGGACACGAAACACTCCCCATTGAATTCAGTGCCTACTTTCCCTATACCCCTAAGACACCTCACTTACTTATATAGCGAATCCCTGCATCAGTGCACCGCCTCGGCCTGTGAACTTGAACACGTAGCAATGCCAGCAAACTTCGGTGCCTACTTTTCCCTATTGCTCTACAGCAGCAGCAGAGATTCTAGGCCACGTAGCATGCAATTCCCAGCAGAGTGCACAGCACAGCACCAGGCGCCCCAACCATGTGCCAACTTCTTTTATTTCCTCTTCACGCCCATTCTCTTCTCTGCCTATTCTCTTTCTTCAAACACCCACGAACTCCAGTACACTCTCAGCTCCCCAAATGCTTGAGCGGTTTCCGTCGTCACTTCTTCCCCCTCAAGCCAAATCGCTCTATAGCTCGACCTCTGAATCCCTAGTATCCCAAGCATCTTTCTTCTCTACTGATTCCTCCTCGTACCTCAGCTCCAACCAGCACCCATTCCCTTCCCTCACCTCTATTGCTTCTACCAAGCTCCTCCCCATTTTCTTTCAAGCCGAGCCACCCTCTCTCCCCTGTCTTCCAGCTTGGAGCTCCTCACCGCAACCGACTGCCGCCAGCCGGATCCAAGCCGCCGCTGGGCTTCACTCCTTCCCCAACTCCGATCAACAGCCCCGACCCGTTAGCCGAGCTCACTGCCCCCTCGAACCACCGCCTGTTCCTCTGTTCAGGCCGTAGAGCTCCAAGTCCGCCACCCTTGTTCCTGCCACTGCCGCAAAGGACGACCGCCGCTAGCGGCCCCACCTGATGGGCCTCTCCCGCCGCCGGCGGGCGTGTCCTCCTCCAAGCGCCACCCGGCTGCACCTCTCTTCTATGCCGCCGGCCAGCCAAGCCACGAGTGGCCTCTGCTCAGCCGCAGTCCGCCTCTGGCTCTGCCCCTCCCCGACGCCGCTCTCGCAGTCTTGCTGGACGCCGGCCGAATCCCACCGCCTCAGCTAGCTCCGGCCACCGCTGCTACGGAGCTCGCCGGCGCGCGGTTCCCCGACCGCACGGGCACTGGTTTGAGCTCCGCCCACCACCAACCGGCAGCCGAGGACCCCTCCGCCTCTTTTCTTCCCGGCACCGTGCTCTTTCTCCGCTGCTCCGCCCTACCGCATCTGCGCCGCCGGCCCAACCAGAGCCCTACTGCCTGGCCGCTCCCCGCATCAGGCCGCCCTCAAGCTCCTCCTCGCCGCACCGAATTCGGCGCCTTCCTTCCGCTCCTGCCGCCTCAGTCAGCACCAACGAGCCGCCGCCATGAGCTCTACATCCCCATCTTCTCAAGCCCTCCTGCCGCCGCCGGAGGCACCGCTATCGACTTCCGGTAAGCCGTACTAGAATCGGCCATCGCCGTGGCCCCGATTTTCCCCGACCGTAGCCTGACCTTGGTTTTCTTGTTCCTGTTACCACTAACCGCGTAGCTAAATAATAGATCAGAAATGGTTAACCTTAATCCCAGCTAAGCAAGAACTTTATTTTTAGTTAAAACCGTTTAAACGTAAGATTAAACCATTAAATCGCTATTAGCCCAAGTGGCAACGCGTTCAGCGTAGTACGCCACCCCGCCTGAAAGCGTATTCCATTGAGGCCAGCTTTTCAAGCGTGAATACCGGTTCTGGAACCCTAGAAACATTTAGGAGCACTTGATTCTAACGTAAGTTCAATTCTCAAATTCAATTAAATGCCAACTGTGAAAAGCTTGTGAAATCATTTGAACTTTAAAATAAACATATTCGAATATGGTCTCGAAATACCTCGGTCTACTTAATCGGATGAGTAATCCACTCATTATACACTACATTCGAATATCAGAGAAAGAAACGGCGACGGGGAGTAGGAATCATGTGATACAGTCATACTTCAAGATATTTGAAAAGAACCCTGAACCTTTAAAAGAATTAAAAACTTTAGGATAAACGAAATGTGAAGCTAGAGATTCCGGGAGCTCTTGAGAAGTGAAGGACTATAAGCAAAGCCCACGTTCATGTGTACTCGAGAATCCATATTTCTTGCTAGGAGGATAAGCACCTAGGGATTCTAGTCATGTCTTTTCGACCTTATCTGCTAATAAACTAAGTTATCCCAAAACCCTAGCAATGAATGCGAGCTTACGGCACCAGAAACCTTAAAACCCTAACACGCTTAGTGTTATAATAAATGAAAATACCGGGCTACGTCCCTCAAACCCTGACAATCTTCCGAGGCACTGGAATCCTAACGCGACAGAAGCTTAAGGTGGATATCCTTGTCCGGATAACCTAGAGCACCCAACTCTATCATTCTAAAACTCCATAAAATCACCATAGTTAATCCAACGCATTATGGTTGCCCGAATTGATTATTCTGGTTTTGTGTTTCGATGTTCTTGGTTCCTTCTCGCACCATTGATTTATCCGCCACTCTTGCGACGTGTAGATACCGACGTTAGGGAGATATCGTATGAAGGAATTCAGGCAGCTGTCGAATCGGGTTCAAGACCAAGATCCGGCCAAATTGCCAGGCAAGCATTCCCACTTTGATCATGTCGAATCCTATATTTGCAAGTTATTATTATTTTATTTGCGAAAATGCATGCTATGTGTTATCACCAATATTTTATGTAGAGTAGTTAATCCCCAGTAGCTGCATTAGCCTAGGTCCGTAAACCCTACCCTTGTAACCCTAGTAGTAACTGTCGATCATTGGAGTATCGGCAAAATAATTAAGGACATAGGCGTTAGCCCTGCTTAGAAATTTAAAATCGTTTTGAATCTAGTTACTTTACACCCCTTTGGGATTTGGGAATAAAACCCTCGGTCCGGCAGTGCCGTCCGGGGCGATGATTTGGAAATGATTGTTTTCGAAACCCTACGTGGAAAGAACGGAGATGGCTTTTGATTCGGGCAGGAAATGTAAGGGTGAATGGGTGATGTTGGAGTAGCCGGAAGCTACATGGATGCTGTGTGATGGAATGGAGTCTTGCTCGAATCGCTTAAGGACCGAACCTAAGTGCCGCTAAACCGGTTCCATACCGTACGTCCACATGACCTTTATGGGAAGGTCCTGGTGTATTAGCCCGGCAAGTGTTAGGGTTTGGACCCGCGGGAAGTATGGAGTTGTGCTAGTTAGATTGATATCTCTAGAGGGGCTCTACATGGAATGTGGGTAGAGCTCCGACACAGAGATGAGTCCACTCTGGGTTGTGGTGTCAGGCTGCCTGGGCACAAACGGAGTTGGGTAGATCTTATCTAGCGGGTTCAACTTTGACATGGAAGCGGGTAAAAACCTTGTTGTAATACCCCTGTCAGTATACTTGCAAAGTACTCCCAGGGTGACTTGCATCTTGTGGGTAAAGCCGTACCACCTCTGCAGAGGGTTAAAAACTATTCGAATAGCCGCGTCCTCGGTCATGGACATGAACTGGTAAGGTCACACACTGGTTAGACTGAGCTTTATTTGTGAAAGCTGGGAAATGGGATTAAGGACGTGGGCATGACGTGTACACAGTGTGCAATTAAGGCCATGTTGCGGTGGCAAGGAATTGCAGGTGAAAGGTCTCCGGCCGTATTGGTCGGGTGGTGAAGGACCATACGGGCCGATACTGTCAAACCTAGATGCCGGTTAGATGGAGCTATCGATTGGCGGATGGAGCTATCCAAGGATAGATGGAGCCCCATCGATAGGTGGAGCTAACGGCATTAGGAAGATAGCGGAGTAGTGGTGACTACTCCATGTGTTGAGATGAATTGGAATCTTTATAGTACCGTTAAGTTTTCAGAAATGCTTTTGAATCTAATATTCGTATTTACATTGAAAACCTACATTTTCGCACAACTTGCAACTTAGGTTAGAGCTATTCTTTGATCTATTCCCTGCATGAAATATAGCCATATATTTCCTCTGTGGGAATAGCTTGCGAGTACATTTAATGTGCTCACCTGGCTTGTTGATTGGCCAGACGAAGGAGACGCCAATTTCGAAGAAACAATTACGATCGCGAAAGCTAGAGCGTAACCCCAGTCAGTTGCCTGTCGGGTATGGCATACTGATAGGCCACAACTCCGCTGGATCTTCGCTGCAAGTTTTAGCCATTGGGCTACAGGTATCAAACATTCGACATTTACGGTCTATGTACTTAAATTCGTATGTATGACAATGATATACAGGTTAACTCGTGTGTATCGGCTACTGATCCAGGGACCGGTACAGTAATCACGAGGGAGTATCCGGCTTAAAAACCGGGTACGCCACATGCGGTTCCTCTCCTTTTCTCCTTTCTGTCTCTTCCTCCACCTACGACCGCCGTCCCTCTCCCTCCTTCCACCAAACCTAACCAACGATGGCCTTGGGAACAACCAACGCTAGCGAAGCCCATTGCCGGTGCGGAGTTCAACGACGAGGGCCACGGCACCGGTGGTGGCCTCGAGGGGCCCAACCGTGTTTTGGAGCGGCGAGACCTTTGTGCGCTACCGCGCACTGCACACAGGTGCTCCAGCGGTAGCCTCTATGCGTGGAGCTAATCACCGGAGTGGAGTTCAACAATGGTGTCGGCGGTGGCCTTGAGGGGCTTGACCGCATGCGGGGCCTTCAAGCGCTTGTGCTCTGGCGGTAGGCACTCTGTCGCATCTATGCAGCGCATTGCTCGATGACGCATCCCTCGTGGCCGCAGTGACTGGCGTGGACCTCGATAGCGTCCGACAGGGTGGGTTGTAAACTTGGATGCTCTGGTGGCCCCGCTGTCCCCAAGTTAGTCAGTAGTTCGTTGTGATCTGAAACTGGGATTGATTGTTTGAGATTGATCTATGAGTTGTGAGCTGTAAGCGATGAAGGAATCTATGATTGAATGTGATTGTTCAATTTGAATATGAAGAATGCCCTGCCTTTGATGTTATGGCGCGGGTGACCACGAGGGTGCTTCTTTTTTTTTAGTTTCACAATTTCTCATCACCAACGGTTCTTATTGATTGCTCTGTGATCCAAATGTTACATCATAGACTCTAAATCACGAAGCGTCGTAGACGTAGATTAGTAGGGCTAGTGAGAATAAACATTGTTAAATTCAATTGTTTGTCGTTTTAATTCGTTGTAAACTTGTTTTTATATGTGTATTTACTATTTGTGATATTAATTTGGTATATGTGATTCATATTTCTGATATTAAATGTTATATATGCTTATATTTGTCATATTAATTGCTGCATATTCTTCATATTGCCTTTCCAGAAATAATTTTATAAAAAAAGTGTGATCATACTTTCACTGACGGGCACACAAAACGTACAAGTCAGTGGAAAGACTCACCACTGACGGGCTTAGAATAACCGCCCGTCAGTGAAAAGCACTCTCAGGATGTTGCCAGGCACCCTGCACTGCATCTCTGCTGACGGGCGGGTTTGCGCCCGTCAGTGAAAGTTCACATCTACTGACGGGCGTTGTGCCCGTCAGTGAAAGTGGAACTTCCACTGACGTGATGTTACTGACGGGCGAGGAACCCGTCAGCGGTGGACTTTTAGGGCCCGTCAGTGCAGATGTGGTCTGAGGTAGTGCACAAACGGTATAGAAAACTGTCTGAAATAATTATTTTGAACCGTCCATGATAAAAGTTTGTGTAGTACCAAAGGGATCATCACACTTGGATTTTGGTAGATTAGCTTTGTTTTGCTAGTATATCATAAACTCATTCAACATCTAAAGCACATGACAGTTCACACCACAAACTGATTCTAAATCAAATATCACTGACGTTCCTACCATGAAGTAGAAGGCCGGTCAGGTTCCGATTGCATTTTATTTTTTCCTACAAAAGGTTGCAATTGCATGACAAAGACGCCCAGTGAAAATTAAGTTTCTACTCACCATACAAGAAGGCCACCAGTTAGGTCATTTTGGTTCATCTGATTGGATGTCGATCGTTTCCGTAATTACTAGATGATAGCATCGTCTTATCCATGCAGATGCTACTGTCACTTGAAAGCTGCCCCTTCCAATTAATAATTTGGTTCGGTTGTGAACCACGATTGCTTGCACGGCCCTCCTTTCGGTTGTAAATATATACTGATATTATTTTAATCCAGCTTGAGTGAATTGGATGGCACGCTGAGCTGATAGGAGACAATGGAACAACGTTCCAATTAGAAATGTCAAATGTCAAATAAAAATATCTCATTATGCACTAGCTAGGCGGAGTTTGACCGTACAGGTAATGATGGAGATGGATCGATCCGTTGCTTGACCAAAGGCTTAAAGGCCCTGTTTGGAATAAAGAATTTTTTTAGAAATTTTGTAGAAATAAAATCTTATAGAAAACTATTTTATGAAGTTCTTTGGATTGTGGGATTGGGTATAAAAATTTCAATAGGAATCTTTCATTTCCTTCACATTTTGGAGAATTCTAAACATCTACTCAAACCTCATATTTTCATTCCTTTGAGAAGTCTAATGCAATATGTGTCTCTATCTCTTCTCTTCTCTGCCTAGTTTAGAAGTATTTTCCTATAAAATTTCTATGGAGCATCCAAATAGCTACTTTATATAATATTTTTGTTTTTAACTCTTGTAGGAATCAAGATGATATGACATCCGATTTCTGTGATTTTTCTATTTCTACGCTTTTCCAATCCTCCGTTCTAAACAGGCCCTAAATTGTGAAGGAAAAGGTTACTCCTGTTGTATTCAACATAAAATGTTTTAGCGAATGTGCCTGGCATGTTGGTTTTCTCTTCAATTGTGTAGATGTGTTTGTTTATATATCTATACCAATCTATAGTATAGGAGTTGATGGTGGTGGTTCATCTACATCTCCTCCCCTCTCTTTTTAGTCTTATTTAAAAAATCTCTAACAATAAAAGTAACTAGCTAACTAATTGATCTCTAACAAACTCCTAACAAACCATATCTTATCCAACAAACATTATCTCTTAATCAAACTACAACATTGTTAAATCTCTTCTCCGCAACCACATCATCCGCGCCCAACGGCCTCGCCCGTATATAAAATGCATTGCCATCCTCCTTGCGCTCCCTTTTTGCGCCGTCACCCCCTACATTAGCCCCCTCGTAATGCTCAAGCACCGTTGCCGCGAGCTCCAAAAAAATAAAGTCCACCCCAACCCGTGTACTCTCTCTCTCCTCTTATCTTAGCCCCCCTCCAAGCCACCGCCACGTCTTGCTGCGCCACCACCGCTGTGGATCGTCGCCGGTCACCGCCACCTCCCCTCCTAGCTGCGCTACCCTAGCCACCCGTCAAGGGGATAAAGAGGAGCTTGATTGAGGGAATGAGAAGAGAGGGAAAGGGAAGAAGGGGAATGAGGAAGGAGAAGGAAGAAGAGAAGAGGGAGGAGGAGGAAGAAGAAGAATTTCAAATTTTTGGTCAAATTCTAGGTTCATGTAAATGTAGTCTCTATTTAGTCCCTATATGAGAATTGATGGATGGCATTGCACGTGACAGGTATTTAATATAGAGTTTGAAAATTCAAAACAATGAGATAAATTTAAAAACTACAACCAAACTGTGACAAATTTCAAATTGACACAATTGAGTAAGTTATAGACTTCTACATAAGCTTTTCAACGGCCTCTTTTGAAGGATAGTATCATAGTAATTTTAAACAAGATATATTATCACATAACTTGATAAACAAAATGACCATTATAGTTTATTTTATGATACTATTATTTCTTCTAAAATCTATATCCGTTGCAATGCATGGGCACTCTGCTAGTATATATGTATATATATGTTTGCTGTTTGGTTCATCTAAAGATCTAGCTATGGTATCAAGAATTAATATCCCGTTTAATTCGAACTTGTCTTTTTTTTCTTAAACCATTTCTAAACAATACTTTCCGGAGCAATCACACAATTAAGCGAGTCACTTCGCGTTAAGCTTACTTAACAGCCCGTTTAATTGAATCTTACACAGCAAATATTCTACATGCAGATCGTACCTAGGACTTAAACGACGAATTCCCAAAATATAAAAACAAGTTTGCTAATGGCCTAATAGAATAGATGTAGCGCCATCATGCTTAACTTTTGTGGAAGTAAAACTGTGGGTGGCAGACAAATACAAGGGAGATATTTGCTTGGATTATAGGCATGGAGGACGACATTCTTATTTGGTCTTAGTGGGGAGCACTGGTTGGAGTATCCATTCATTCGTTGCTTTGATTGGAGAATATGCACACCACTAGCATAATACTAAATGTGTACCAAATGGGGTTAGATTAGGTAACCTAGCACTCAAGAGTCAACATGGACTTTTCTGGGATAAAGAATGCACTGGGGCATGATTATCACCGCCATTGTAACATGGAAGTTGTCCATGCACTTTCTTTTGTTTGGATCGGTAGAGTTATGTACCATTTTTTAAGTTCGTGTTGAGGCTAACTTAATTAAAAATAGTTGCTTTTTTTTTATCTCAGTGTTTTGGAGAATACAATTTCCTTTCTATTCTTTCTAGCAGTACAGATCACTTGTGCATGGGTGAACAAAAGACGTAGGATCTGTTTGGAGTGCCGGAATTTTACGTTTGTAAAAAAGGAGAACTCTCGGAAATAGCGGAAGCTCTGTTACTTTTTAGAAACGGAATAGCAGAAGGATAACTCTGTTACGTATGGCTAATCAAGTACGATCGGCACCTCGTATTTGCAAGCCCAACTGATATTTCGATTGGTCCACTTATCAGTTCCCTGGGTGCCCAAGCATTCAGATGGTTCACCTATCAATGACCAATGTTAATTTCAAGCTAATCATGGTTGGTGGATAGGTTAACCGGAACATCTGAAATGGACTTGGATCAGTAAACGTCTGAACAGTGTCAATCCAGATTTCAGAAAAGAAAAAGGAAAGAGAAGCGCAGTTTCTACCTGCAGCATTTTTCTGGTCCCACTTGAAATGCGCGGAACTTTTCCCGGTTATACGAGCATTAAACTTTTTACTTGTTTGCAACGAAGTTTATGTAAAATGTCCGTCATACCTATGGGCCATCCTTCGACTGTGTCTGTTTATTAGGATTAATTATAATAAACTCATGCTTCGGCTCCGTCTGATATTATGGTTAATTATAAAAAATAAGTGTATTTTTATCTCTCAATTATTGCCAGAGAGCACATTTCTTCCCTGAACTCTAAAACCAGGTAAATCTCACCTCTAACAGTTAATTCCGGGTAAATTACCTCCCTCACACTTGCAGAAACCGGTATTACGCTAACGTGGAGTGATTTTGACCCGACGTAGACTATGTGCCAGGATTTGACGGAAGTCATTTTCTACGTCAACACACCGCGTCACCCCGACTTAACCAAATCTCTTTCTCTTCCAGACTCTCTTCTCAATCGATCCCCTTTCTGAACCGAACCCTAGGTCATGAAGGAGACGGCGCAATAGTGGAGGCAGCGACTACTCCTCGAGTCCTGGTGCAGCATAGGCGGCGGTTACTCCGGTAGCAGAGGCAGCGACTAAAGCTCGGGCCTGGGTGCAGCGTAGGCGGCATAGGCAGCGGCTACTCTAGCATGCGGATCTTGAGTGCTCGTAGAGATATGCTTTCCTGGCAAGTTTCTTCGTCCCACCGCCCCCATCTCTAGATTCCTTTCTTGTTGCTCTCGCCCCATGTGTAGATTCCTTTTCCTGCTGCTCTCTGATGTCCTCATTATCGCACCATCGTTGACCCTATAGGCTAGTAGTGCATCCGTTAGATTATCTACCTGTGCATTTTCATTACAATAGCGAGTTCCTGAACACTGGTCTAGATGTGCATTATAACGGTGGAATAGAGGCCATGCTGCGCATTGAGGGTGACAAAATATCACTGCCAGAGCTTAGATGTCACTTTAAGGACCACTGCGAGAAGGTAGAAGACAAATTGTTCTTTTGGTATTTCCTTGGAGAAGAACTCAGAGATGGGCTTAAACTTTTGTGGGATGGCAATAATTCTCATGTTATGTCTTAAGGGATTGATGAGGGTGGTGTATGCATACTACTTGAAGCTCTGTGAAGACATATCAGCTTGGCCTACTTCAGAGAAAGTTAAACCTGGACCACCAAGGTAGGTTAAAATGCTAGGAAGGTCCAGAAAAGAGAGGAACAGAGAACATCAAGAAAGTCCAAGGGAACAAAGGTTTCAAAAGTAGACACAATAGTAAGGTGCAGGCTATCTACATGTCTTAACAAGACAACTTACAGTGAGAATCCAAAGATTTAGGAGTCTGGTGCTCCTTCTGGTACTACAACCGCTAGTCATTAGCTCGAGTTTCACAATCCCAATAAGATAACATGGTTAGTGTTTATTTATGTCATAATCCTTTAGTTACTTATTTAGGTCATAACCTCACATTGAATACATAGGTAATTGTGCAAGCATCACAACAAAGTGTAGTTAGCACAAATAAGAGGAAGTCTACTTAACAGGAAAGCCAATAAAGATTAAAAAAGGCCACTAAGTGCTACTTCATCTGCAAATATAAGTTATTATCAATGTGCAATCATGGATTACTACTTTCTGAAGTACTAACACATGTTTTTGTACCTGCCAAGGAACCACTCAAGAAGCAAAAGAAGATACCACAACTGCGCCTCGAAGACTAAGTGTTGTTAGGTGCCAATAGTGTTGATTTTCTCCCAAGCGTTGTTATTGCCAAAACACTAAATCTTTGTTAAATGCCAAATTATGTTGACGTCTTTGTATAATGTCAGGCTGTTGCTAATGTTGATATCTTTGTATAATGTCAGACTATGTGGCCAATGTTCATATATGTCCTTCGTGCATGTTGCTTTTTGAAATTTACTGCTATTTCAATTGCATACTACTATTCCTTGACACTATAGATCATATATGAGAATCAGCAAACACTAATGTTGATGCACCAAATTACTACTAATTACATTCCATATAGTGCCAACATGTCCAAGATTACAACTATTCCATTGCATACTTGCTTACGTAGCCTTCACTACAATAAAGAGAACAGCAAATCATACAACAATGAGAATCAATCTACCCTTATCTAACTTGTGAATAGTTGTAATCTTGGACATGTTGGCATTCACTACAATAAAGAGAACATCAAATCATACAACAATGAGAATCAATCTACCCTTCTCTAACTTGTGAATTATAAGCTCCTGTGTTGAGATTAGCACATCCTTTTGAGTTATAGTTTCCTTTATTACCCTCGATTCTTCTCTATGCTCAAAACCCTCAATCTCTTACTCTATTAGTGCGTCTGTCAGCTGCTTCTTCTCGGGAATCAAAAGATGAACTCTGTCTTGCAAATCCACAAGCAACTGACACAAGAATGGGGTTGTTGCTTCATCATACCATATAAAGAATTTGCAACCACCATTCTAAACAATATCAACAACAAACCAAACACCAACCACGAGGAACACGAGCAAGCACGACCGAATCAACAAAAGCTCTCAATCCACTTACCGCGCGAACTGGCATTTCAAGTACCTCCTTACAAGATTGTCGTCACTCCATGAAATCCATCTCGCCGCCTTCCTTGGTTCAACGCAGTAGCACATGATCAGTGACACATACTCCAGCGGCCATTGGCGGTGTGGTACCGGTGAGTGGCTTGAGAGGTTGCCGATGTGATGCGAATAGGAAGAGGATCCACCTGAACCGCTTGACATTGCAGATAACATCATCACCATCAGGTACTGCTCGTCACCTCCGCCGCCACCGGGTGCCGCTCTCTGCCTCCTCCGAATTGAGGGTTTGGCACGAAAAGGGGAATGTTTTGGCCGTCGAGTCCCAAGAAACGGTCTAGCAGCATGGAGAACGACTTCAGTCAAATCCTGCCATGTAGTCTACGTCGGGTCAAAACCACTTCACGTCAACGCAATACCGGCTTCTGCCAGGGTGAGGGGGTTAATTTACCCAGAATTAATAGTTAGGGGTGAGATTTACCTGATTTTAGAGTTTAGAGACAAAATTATGCTCACAACTAATAGGTGAGGGGTGAAAAATACACTTATTCCTAGTTATAATAACCCCATTTCGTTGAATTGTTTTGGCATGTCTTACCATTTGATTTGTTAGGTATAATTGAATGAAAAAAGTTAAAAAGTGTGCTAACAGAAAAACTAGAAGCAATACTTCTATTCTTGTGGTAAGCATGGTCAATTTTATTTGATGTATTTAAAGAGTTCGATTAATGTTAGATAATTTAGGCCGCGTTTTGTATTACGATGGATTATGATAATATTATTTATCCAACCACTATTTTCCTATTTTATTATTTAGCTAATCAGTTTTTTTCTATTTTCATAATTATATTTTTCTATGATACTCCCTCTGATTCATAATATAAGTAGTTTTAGGCTTAGACACAGGAATTAAGGAGGGGTTAGTCCTTGTCTCTCATGCAATAAATAATCTAGAATATGCAAACATGAGAAAAGAGCTCATTAACCATAACAATTAAAGAGGGGTAGATTAGAAAAAACTGACATAAATGTATATTAGAGTCCTAAAACTACTTATATTTTGATAAATCTCTTGAATTCTAAAACTATTTATATTATGAATCAGAGGGGGTATATTGTAAAACGAGTTCAACATAACTCAGTTCAATAATCATAAAATGAGCCTTATTAAACGTTTGATCCCAAACTAAACATATCATAATCCGCTAAGCCTTTCATAAATCTGGCATGGGAATCGTCCTCACGAAAAATTTCTCCGATCGGAGCAAGATTAGCGCCTTTAAACATGAAAGAAAAGGCAGTGTTTTAGCCAAAGCAACGGTGACGAGGAGGGTAGCCGGTATCATCGTCAGCTTCCACCTTCCTCGGTGGCCAATCTCGTAATAATATCATCAGTAAGATTCTCCTTTATTTCTAGTAGGAGTATTTCTTTTCTCTCTCCGCCCCCTCCGTTCCGCTCGTTGTTCGGTGCAACAGCAAAATCGATCGCAATGCCTTGCGTGCCAGCTCCAATCTCCTAGCCCCTCTCCAATCCGGCTCCATCTCCAACAACAATCCCCTACACCCGACGGTAATCTCCAACCCCGATTCTTCCGACTGCAGTTACCACTACTACTAGTACCAACAATCAATCTGCGGGCGAGGGGTTTAACAGCTCCATCCGCTCCAAGGTCCGCCTTTTTCTTTCAAGAACTCGCAGTAAAAGAAAATCCCAGCCTTTTCGATTCCATCTCGAGTAGCGGTAGGAGTAGTTGTAGTATTTCACTGGCGCCGCACGCTCGCCGTCGCCAAAGTTGCAAGCGTTTTTTATCGGTTCTTTCGCTCGCCGGCGGCCGCGGATAGCCTAATTTTGCGTCGTGCGATTGTTTCGCAGATACGGCGGCGGATAGGGAGGAAGGAAGGAAAGAAAGAAACCTGCCCGGATTCGGAGCGGCGGAATCGGATTCCGCACTTGGATAAATTGCCGTCGATCGGAGGAGGCAGGGTTCTTTCTTCCTTCCTTTGCCCCTTCCAAGCAGGGGAGAGAGTCCAAGAAGAGGAGGGAGGCCGGCACTACTAGTTCCTCCGTTTGGTTTGCAGGGGAGAAGACAAGTTCAGATGGGGTCCATCGTGTGCTGCTTGCGCGGCCCCCGTGACGACGATGCGTCAGGCTGCTGCTTCTGTCTGCCATGGCCTGTGTTGAACAACAATAATATCTCGGTATGATTCTATTTCTACCAATCTATCTGTTTTACACGCTTGTCTATTTTTGTGAAAATTCTAGCGCTATTAGCGGAATTGCGGTGATGAGATGTAAATCTGTGATGAATCTAGTCACAACGGCAATGAATGGCGCAAAATGTGTGCGTGTAGTGGAGTTGCGGATGCTGGGTGAATTATCTGTGTTCTTGATCCCTGCATGCGTTAGCCATGTTCTGGGATCACATTGTTGTGATGGCTTGACACGGAGTTTGCAGTTGTGGCGTCGGATGGAGCGGCATTACATTGTCATTGGAAGGGAGTGGTGTATGAGAAACTGCCCTGCAAAGTTATGCGTGCACAATAGGAAAGGTTTATTGTTGTGTTTACTTTAATTGGATAACTTGTTGCATTAGCTGTACATTAGTAGATAATAAACCCATAAACGGATAAAAACTATAATTTGCATGGAGCCTATCCAGTTTTATTGTTCTTCGACTTGTTTGACAACCAGTTCAGATCTGCTACTTTTAGAAGTTGGAACTGGACAACTCGGAACTGAATAAATAAGATACTAAATTTGAATTACAAATGGCCAGGCATATTCTGGGGCTGAATACTCTCAAAATATTGCATTACAATTTTTCTTGAAAGTATACTTCATAGTGTCACCTTTATTCACATTTACATGTTTTCTCTTAACCTTATCTTTCAATCAGCTGCTACGCACTATGTTCTAAATGCTTTCTCCACAGGGCTCCAATGCTCGTCAAAGAGCAGATACACGGGTTGCACCTGATCAGGGAAGGGTTCCTCTTGCGGGTTCCACTGGTTCAGGGCAGGAGGATTCAATGAATACTTTCCACTGTCCTCCAAGGCCTTTGCCTTATGATGATCCTCAATTCAGGCATCAGATGGAGCAACACCCGCTAGTGGCAGGACATGACAAAGCTTCAACGCAGTTCCAGAAATCTAATCAACTTGGAGAAAGCAAGAATGCTGATACCAGATCAACCTGCACTGCTGACAAGGCCAATGGGTCATCTGTAAAAGCTCAATCGGGAGGTCCAAAAATTGGCGGAACTCAAGTCTATGTTCCTTCTGAATGTGAGGATGACTGTCCAATATGCCTAGAAGGTCAGTGAAAACAATTGCCGCTGCTCTCTCCTATTCAGAAATGCAATATCTTTTCTTCTGGTTCAACTGGTGTTACAATTTACAGGTCTTTCCATATACTAAGGACAAGAATGGAGAACATTTCAACTTTTTTTTTGTTTCAATTGCATAAGAAGATGCACATTTATTCATTTTAATCATTCTAGATAATGAGCATTTCATAAGTGATCAGTTCTGGTGGATAGTATGCTACATTTTAATCAAATTTGCTGCCATGTCAATATATCTATATTCTGGCATGGGAAAGAAAACAATTGTAGCCAAGTTTGTAATAGGAAGAGGGGAAAATGAAGAAAATAAAACCAACCTATGTTCCATCATTCTGAATTTGTTTCCTTTTAGTTTGTTCATTATTGTTATTTTTATTTGCAGAGTATGATTACGAGAATCCAAAGATAGCGTTGCAATGCGACCATAATTTCCATCTTGGTTGCATTTACGAGTGGATGGAAAGAAGTCAATCTTGCCCGGTCTGCGCCAAGGTACTTAGCTTCTACCAGAAATTCTTTCACCTGACAACCGAAGCATTTGTTGGTGCTTGCTTGAATCTGGCAAAAACAATGTCTAACATTTATATTATTTAACTGTCCCATTGCAGGTAATGCTTTTCAACGAGGACAAATGACCATGCTGCTGCAAGTCTTCACCAATGCTGAAGACCCAAGAACGAATCGTGTAGGTTGTGTACATAGAGTTGATGAAATCTAGTCGCTAGATTGTTTGCTGAGACTTCCAGCGGCGCAAAAGATCCAAGTTTTCTTTCGAGAGCAGATAATTTCTTCCTTTTTCTCCACAAATTTGATGATATGTGCCAGTGCACACCTGACATTTAAAACTTATGTTACTTTGATGAATGATGGGTGATTGCATTGGCTTGGCATGCTGAAATATGAAATTTTGGAAACCTCACCAGTTCCCGAGCTTGTGCCTGACGTTTGGAACAAATTAAGAAGAAACATTACTGCCACTTCTTTGCCAATTGTTTGCAGCAGGAACTGTACTGTTATTATTGAATGCTTACTACAAGATTTATCACAAATTTTAGAAATATAAAATTCAATGTTCGAATGTAAACTAGCAATTACAAGACACACTATGTCCTGCACCCTTTGCTTGCTCAGATTATTTATGAAGTCGTAAGAGATGTCAAGATTGCACAAGAAAGATCAATAAGTCGATCAATAGTCATAAGATGTTTGAGACTTCATCGATGGTGACACACTGATACCTAGTATTTGCCGTCATATTTTTTTCACATGGAGACTTCTCCGACCTGCCGGCAGAGTGAGGATACGTTTAGTTTGTGCCAAAATCTATTGTACCAATTTTTCGATCATGATCAAAACTTTGGTCTTTGTTTTAATGGTTTGCTAAAATATTAGCATGCTAATGCCCCTTAGCCTATTCTAGTTTATTTTTCTTGTCAATATTGGTCAAATTATGGCCAAGCAAGACTTTAACTAAAATTTTGGCTGGCCCTTGGTTCACTATGACTAGGGCTTAAACCAAACACACTCTAAGCTCTTGGTTCACTGTGACATGGATCTTTATAGGGCTTAAGTGGATGATGGATTCTCAATTGGATTTGTAGTGGGCCTGAATGAATGAGGTTACAAATGGACAATAGTTCTTGTCACGATGATGATTCTTTCAGGGTACTGTTCTCAAGCTTCAGCGCAGCAATCATGTATGCACATGACAATGTGACCTTAAATTGGCTCCTGGACGCTGCAAAATTGCACTGCTGGAAACACCATTTATAATAATGAGGAATGATTTACCGACCGGATACCATTCCTGATGATATACCAACGGGCGTGCGCTGCCACAGATGGAATGATGCGGCTCGCTCTTTATGACTTTCGGTCAACCGACGGGGTTCGATAGGCAAAGTTTTTGATCAACTAGAATGGGCGTCCCCGATCCGTGTCGGAAGCCGGCAGGGATTTCCCGCTAGGGATAACTATTTCGACGGCTTTTCTTAGGAAAGTCTTAATCAGCCCTTATGTAATCTTTGGTTTTTCATAGGAAAGTCTTAGTTAGCCAATTTGTATTCCTTGTCAAACCCTGATAGGAATAACCTGAAAGTGCATCTAGGCTCTTAAATTTATGTTTAGTGGTTTTTGGTGATAAATGATAATAGTATTTGTGAACTAACAATTTTCTTGAGTTTAGAAAGTGTTTGTATGGGTTTTGAACCACTCCGTGAGATTGCATTAATAAGATAAATCTACAAGTCCGTAAAGCTCATGATTTGTGATGCATGAAGAATTTGAATGTCTTTATATGATGAAGACCATCAAATTAAGAGATGCATCAAAAGTCAAGGAGTTGAAAAAGTGAATCCTATGTGATAAAAAAAATCTTAATAAATGAACTTGAAGCGACCAAAATTGTGTTCAAAGGAGTGAACAACATATTCCCGAGGTGAAGTTTAAGAGAAGAAAATGTTTTGACCACGATGAATTTAAGGCTGAACTCTGAGATAGTCAAGATTGAGCTCATGAGATGAGCCATATATGATTAAGGTTTTGAAGCATGGAATTCAAGAAAAAAAATCAACTTATGGCTTCAAGAGATCATGGTAGAGCTTAAGTTATGATAGAGCTTGAATGATGAACTGTAAGTTCTCAAGTGGTTTGGTGAGTAAATCATGTTTGTGAATTAATCATGTTTTATATGTTTGGAAAGTATGAGGTTCAGGTTCACTTTATGATGCTACATCAAGATGATGGTCTCACCAAAACACAAGTGAAGATTGCATCAAATGTTCATGATCATCAAGGTGCATTCATTACTACAAAAAATGAGATTTCTAGACCCCACACCCAGGCAGTTAACCGAAAATCGATAGGTAGAACATCCACCACAGCCGGTTTAGCTGAGATAACCAGCTGAGGTAATATATCATCTCAGTTGGTTTACAGAGTGAACCGACTATATAAATAATATAGCTGGTTCATTGTACGCAGTCAACTGGAGCGTACGTACTATTATAGTTGGTGTATTGTTTTGAACCAGTTGAAAATGTAACCTAGTCAGTTTTTGTGCTAAACCAGTAGTAAAAGTTGTTTAGAATTTTAGACAGTACATAGAACACAGTGCAACTGCAGTTCTTTATTAATCCAAATGACTATTTTTGGATTGCAAAATATGGCTTAACAAATCTGAATGACTATTTTCGGATTAAGCATTACACAGCAGTAATTAGGCATCTAATTTAACACTAATTTATCTACAATATCCTACTTCTCCTCCTAGGCAAGCCTTCGGCACTATAATAGCCGGATCACGCTGTGGAGGTCTCCTCGCTGTCGCCGTTTCCTCCGTCAAAGTCATCGGAGTTGTTAGAGTCAATGCCTTCGTCCTCCTCATCCTCCTCATTCTCCAAGCCGTCGTTGTCGCCTCCATCGGAGTCGTCGTCGTTGGCAGCAGTTTCCTCCTGCTTCTCCTCCTTTGGACCACCATCGTCGTCCTCCTCCTCTTCCAGACCGCCATTGTCGTCGTCCTCCTCATCGTCGATCTCCTCCTCTAAGCCGAGCGGCGGCGGAACGACATCGACATCGTCCACCCACGAGTCATCGGAGGTCGATGCCGTCTCGTTGGTGGAGCTGTTCATCCCACTTTTGTAACAAGTGGTTATAAGCATCCAAAGCATATGATCATACCATCATTTTTGAAATCATGCATGACACATATGTTAAACACTATCATCCTCCAACTTCTTCTCTAGTTAAACCAAACCTAATACCATCTTCACCATCCTAAGTGTGCAACTAATGGTTTTACAATACCTGACTCTCAGCCTAGGAAGACCTACAACAAAAATGCTAGAGATCAATTAAATTGTTAAAAAATCATCCAAAGTAGTAAAATGACAGAACTATAATTGTATTATGTTATGGGGTTTTCATCCACAAAATTTCATGAAATTTGATATCTGGGTTCCATATTAGGTAATGCACCTCCAGTATAAATTTCAAATTTTTTGGAGGCTTAGAAACCCTAGCTACAGTTCAAACCTAAATTGGGGCAAAAATTGAAATTTGGATGAAATCTAATTTGAACTATTTTTGTTTACTCTCAAAATTTCAAAGTAGCTGAAGTAAGTAATGGAGAGGCTCTGAGAATTTTTACCAATTTTTATATCTCCTCTTTGACCCTCTTTTGAGAAAACAATTCTGGCAGCATAAGAAAAGAAATAAAAAAAGAAAATTTCTCCCCATCGACAGGCTGAGCGAAAGCGCATTCATGCACTCCGCCTCCCCTCCCCTCTGGCCTGGCAGACGGGACCCACCCGTTAAGGGCCGCCTGCCATGTCTCTGGCGTTGGGCCAGGCACTTTGCCCGACCGCACCGGTGCCACGTCCCGACCAGTTGTCGCCGGCTCTTAAGGCCCTACCTAGGAGGGCTTCTGGAGCAGCTTCTCCCTATAATAAGCCATAAGCCCTCCCAAGCGACTGGCTTCTGGAACAACTTCTGCTTGGGCAGAAGTCATTTTATTGAAGAGAAGCAGAAGCGAGTTGAGAGTTGCTTCCTAGAGAAGCCGGCTCCTGCCCAAGCCCTAGCCCTACCAAATAGGGCATAAATGTGCCGCCTCCCCAATCACCTTTTCCCTTTTTATCCGCCTCTTCTTTCTTACCATTTCTGGAAGCTCCACCTAGCCCTAATCGTGACGAGCTGGCAGCTGTAGTCTCACAGGTGCTCGCCGCCGCTCACCCTCCAATGACCCTTCATCCAAGGCCTTCCTCCTCCTCCTCCTCAACAGATTAACCCTAATTTCCTCCTCCTGCAGGTCGGCGTCGGCCTCTACAGCCATTTCTACCGCCATCCTCGTCGTCCCAGTCTCCCACAACCACCGGCGTGCTCGGAGCCTGGACTGGCCACCCGGAGCTCTTCTTCGGCCGCAGGCGACCTCGGGGAGCACCGGGCGACCTGCCATCGTCTTCCCCAAGTTCGGCAACCCCGTCTCCAGTTCTCCTTCACCCAATCTCGCCTCCAACCTCATCCTGTCATGGCAAACCCTAGGTAAGACCTTTTCTCCCCCCGAACTTTCTCCAGTCTCTGAGGACAGTTTCCGAGTGCCTCCGCCCGCATGTGCCATCAGCGAGCTCGCAGCGTTCCCCTGGTCGGTATAGTCAGTTTGACCGACCCAATAGACCGCAACCAGTGGTCCGATTGGTCCATGGCCTGATCTGACCGGCCCCTTGAACCCGAGCACATGACAGCCGGGCCCCATGGTAAAAAATGAAATAATAGAAAATTTAAAATGAATAAACATATGCCTTTTGAGCCCCCCTGTCGTTGCCTAGGGTTAGGCCAGCCTATGTATGAAAACTATTTTGTTCAATTTCCCTGATAAGAAAAAAGACAGGAAATAGTTTAAATTGCTGAAAACTTGTAAAATTTGCCAAAAATTCACACATGCTCCAAAATTAGTAAATTTTATATATCTATGCTCAAGATGACATGTAGTATTCACCAAAAATAATTGTTGCTATGTACTGTTGCTGGAAAAATCTGGATTATTTAGAATGCCTTAGCACTTGTTGAAATTACCATGGATTCATCTATTGTCCAAAAATCATGAAATTTGGTGAACATGACCAGCAAAAGATACTCTACCAACTAAAAATAAGCCCATTACATTTTAATTTCCAGAACTACTTTAATCAGGTAATTGTTCCCCAAATGCTTAATTTAGTTAGTTTTACTTGTAAATTCATAACTTTTAACTTGTCTACTCAAACCCCATGGAACCAACTGCAAATGTCTTCTAATTTAAATTTTCATCCAGTGAAATGCATTTCATGCATAATTCATGTCATTTAATCATGAGTTCTTATTCTTTTCATCGTTGCTTTTCCAATGCTTAGAAACCAGCGACGAGGGGGTGGAGCCTTATTACACCGAATTTCAGGAAGAAGCAGAGGAACCCTCTGATTCAGGCAAGCTGAGCTTGTGACATTGCCATGCTTCTTTATCCTTGCTAATTGTTCCTATTTGATTCCTCGTCATGATATGATGCTTATGTGTTGCTTGAATGGTATTAGAACTTGTTAGGGTTTTAAATTGATTCCTTAATCAACTTGGACCCTAATTAAAAGAGAGACGAGGTAGCACGGCTAGTTGGGCGGCCTGTGGTCTTACTCGGGCTACCTAAACCATATGTCGGGAAACAAATCAAGTCACAGTGGGTATCCCAACAGGTCTCTACCTATCAGCCGTTGAGTGTTGATCGAGAGAAGACTACAAATGCGGCTCGGTGGATCTCGCTCACATGGGACTTTGCAAACCCCATGTGAGGAACCCCAGGGCACTCGGGAGGGCTATCGAGCGATCAGTAGCTCTTTGTTTGAAATGAAAACTTGGTTCGTATAGTCTATTGAATTTTGATCTAAATTGGTTCGAATGATCATTTAATGCTCTCATGGAAATTCTTAGTGAAATCGCTGTTTGGGCTATTCTAGCTCATGTGAATCTTGTCGCTAAGTTGATGAATTCTTGATGTTTATGCCTATCTACTCATAGCATGTTTTGGTAGGTTGTTTTATTTATGTCAATGCCATGCTATGTTTATGTTGAAACACTACTAAGACTTGCGAGTACGTTTGCACTCATTGTTAGTTGTATTGCATGCATAGGAACAGGTGAACCCTCCCTCGGTTTGTACTTTCTATATGATGCTTAAGTCGGTTATCTTGTCAGCTTTGTTGAACTTGTGGTTATGTGTGGGTTATGTTGGTCTTATACGAAACTAGGTTGTATCCAGGGTTGAACTTTATCGTTTCCGCTGTTATGTTGTTGCTACTTTAGACCTGTAGATCCTTGTCTGTAATTTAAGTAAACTGCCCAACATAAGGGATGTGAACTAATATCTGTTTAAATCTTTCTGGAGAGTTTGTGCAATGATATGCAAGTTGTTTCCCACGTTGCTTCATACACAGTGCATGTATGGATGAAGTGTATGAAGCGGTGGTAGTGAGTTATCATCAGTCTCTTCTGTATGAGTCTTGGGATCATAATGTTGATTGACCCGCCAGCTGTGTTGCTACTACCGGCTAGGCAGGGTTTGGGCTTCAGTGTCGGGCCTTCGGGTGACCCACCAATTGCGCTTCGGTCGACTGGGTTAGGGTGTGGACACGGACGCTGAGCTCCTCTTTGTGATTGCGATTCTCATCGCAGATGAATGATGTTAACTCGCTACAGGGTGTTTGGAATTCTATTTGACTTATTACATGATATCCGTTTGTGGCCGGCTCTACCAGCCGTGAGACATATGACCAGATGGTCAGGTGGAGTCCGTATGCTGTGCTGGTTTAGTGTCGGACTGCCTAACGGGGTGTCGCATGAGGTAAGAATGCGCCCACGTTACCCGGTTTCTCGGTCTTTGACAACATATCATATGGTAAGTCAGGTATGATTCCAGGCCCCGACAACCACCATCTTCGGTGAGTCCTCCTTGGACGAGTAGTTGGATGGCCAACTAATTGGTGATGGAGGGCCCGCGCAGAGCGAGGTGTGGCGGGCGGTGGTGGTGATGGTGGAGACCCCATGGCGGAGGAGAGGCGGATGGACTGGAGTGGTAGATATATTGCACCGTAGAGGATGAAGCGGCGTAAAAGATCAAGCGGCACCATAGAAAATGAAGCAACAGAAAATAGAGCAGTTGAGCGTGCGAATCAACGTTTGAAGACGAATCGATAGTTCTCACTCAGTCGGTTTAGCGTGCGAACCAACTTAAGACATTATCTCAATCAGTTCAGCAGTTTGAACTGACTATGAAATATCTCGGTCAGTTCAAATTCCGATTCTGGATAGACACCTTAGCCAGTTATTGTAACAAACTGACTATAACATTTTTTCCTCTGTCGGTTTTTTAGAAAACTGACTGAGATAATATTCCAGATCCATAAATGTTGTCCGAATTGAGCAACAAGGGGTCTGACTGAAAGCTTAACAGATTAAGATAATATCCCCGATCCATAAATGCTATTCAAATTGAGCAGCAGCCACATTCAATGCAAGTTACAAATGTTAGGACATACTCACAATACATAGGTTGGGTAGTTGCCAAATTTTAGGTCATTTAATTTTCATAATATTCACTTTAAGGAATTGTAAGGTATAACTATTTAACAATGAGATATCATTATAATGTTGTTATTAGTTTTATACTCTAGTAATAAAATACTTATTGATGTTAAATATATGCGCACTTTGTAGATGGATTGATGGTGGATGTATGTCAAGAACCGTGCTTGCAAAGATTATGTCCATGGTGTCTCGACATTCCTAGAAGCAGCCGAACAAGATAGTTTGAATAGAGGGGACAGGTGGATTTGTTGTCCATGCTCTGGTTGCAAAAATCTTAAGAGCTTTTCAAACCCTACACAGATCCAAACACATTTGATCATGAGGGGATTCATGAAGGGAATGCATGTTGGAGTAGTCACGATGCAGATCAGATCATAGAGGAAGGTCCCGTAAACATGGATGAAGGTAGTGACACCTCTGATCCTCTCAATAGCCCATGTTGAGCATATGCCTGATGATGTCTGTGTGTCGAAAAAGGACATGTCGCAAGATGACATGTCGAGGCATCAAGACAACGACTTAGATCAAATGCTGCATGATGTTGAAGAAAATAGTGAGAATAATTGGAAGTACAATAATTTATTGGGTTGCTAGAAGATGCGTAGAAACCTACGTATCCAGACTACAAGTACACAAAGTTGTCTGGTATGCTAGAACTGTTGAAATTGAAGCAAGCAGTGGTTGGACCGATAAGAGCTTTCGTCGCTACTAACTTTAGAGGACATGCTTCCAAAGGGAAATCATATGCCAAAACTACATACAAAGCTAAGAAGGTTCTTTGCCCCTTGGGAATGGATGTAGAGAAACTACATGCATGTCCGAATGACTATATCCTAACCGTAAAGAGTATGTAGAATTGCGTGCATGTCTGGTGTGCAAAGCTTCTCGATACAAGTGTAAGAATGACGATGATGATGGCGAGGATGGTGTGGATGTGAGAAAGGAGACTCCAGTTAAGGTTGTGTGGTACGTGCCTATAATTCCCCGATTGAAGTGCTTATATGCGAATCCTAAGGAGGCTAAAATGATGTTGTGGCACGCAGAGGAGCTTACAGATGATGGAGTGCTGAGACACCCCATAGATTCTTTATAGTAGAGAAATATTGTTAGGAGGTATCCTATGTTTGTTGAAGAGGTGAGAAATGTAAGGTTAGCACTAAGCACTGATTGAATGAATCCGTTTGGCAACATTAGCAGCTGACACAGCAACCTTCCTCCTTGATTGTGTATGAAACAGAAATACATCATGATGACAGTACTTATCCAAGGTCCAAAATAACTCAGTAACGACATTGATGTGTACTTTGCACCATTGGTGGAAGATTTTGTAGCGTCTTTGGATTGAAGGGGTACAGGTGTGGGATGCGCACCCAAAGGAAAACTTCACATTATGTTGCATGTTATTCCTAACCATCAATGATTATCTTGGTTATGGTAACTATTCAGAGCAGACTATTAAAGGGCCCAATGTGTGTGTTCAATGCCTAGTGGAAACAATAAGTAGGTGGCTGAAGCATTATAAAAAAAAACGTGTACATACGTCACCGTGTAGATGGTCTTCAACGCATGGCTCGATATGGAAGATATGAAAATTAGACCAGAGTTAGCACCGCAAAAAATCGTGAACGGAAAGACATTCCTTCCTCCTACTTGTTACACACTCTCCAAATCAGAGAAAAAAAATCATGTGAGTGCTTGCATGGTATCAGAGTACCATCTGGCTACTGCACGAACATGGAGAGACTTGTTTCAATGGAAGATCTGAAACTAATTGGCATGAAATCTCATGATTACCATGTACTCATGACACAGATGCTCCCAGTGGCAATTAGAAATATTCTTCCACCGAAGGTTCGACAGACTCTATTATAGTTGTGTGGTTTCTTTAACACACTGTCTAAGAAGGTCATGAGTCTAGAAGAACTAGATGCTCTACAAGAGGGGGTAGTGAAGACTCTATGCAAATTAGAGATATTTCTCCCTCTGTTGTTCTTTGATATCATGGTCCATCTCGTTACTCACCTCGTGCACGAGATAAGGATGTGCGGCCCTGTGTTCCTATGCAGCATGTAGTCCATTTGAGCGCTACATGGGAATTCTGAAGCACTACATTCGAAATTGATCTTGCCTAGAGGGCAGCATCATCGAAGACTATGCAACGGAAGAGGTCATTGAGTTTTGCATTAATTACATGGTGCATCTTCAACCCGTAGATGTGCCTTGATCTCAACATGAGGGTAGGTTGCATGGTACTGGGACCATTGGTAGGAAAGTAACCACTCTAGTACAGATTAAGTACGTTGAAGCCCATTTCATGGTTTTGCAGCACATGACAGTAGTGTCTCCATATATGCAGGGGACATTGTACGGCACAAGAATGCGACATGATAGATGATTGGATCATGAAACATCATAATTGCAGATTCAACCAATGGTTCAAAGAGCGACTAGTGACATCCCTTCATGTGATATACTAACATGTTTATCAAGAGGACCAACATGGTCGGTAGTAGTATGGAAAGGGTACCCAATAAATGGGTACACTTATTATACCAAAGATCAAGATATGAAAAGCATGGTGCATAACATTGGTGTCTGCATAGATTCTCTCAAAATAGATGGCACAAAACAACTGTACTACAGATACATAGAAGAGATTTGGAGCTGGACTATGAGGATAATTTCAGAATCCCCTTATTTCGATGTTGTTGGGTCAATGAGAAACAAGTGATAACCGATGACAAAGGACATATTACTGTGAACCTAGAACGTGTTGCGTACCAAAATGAACCATTTGTCCTTGCTCAATAAGTTCATCAAGTCTTCTACATCATTGATCTCACGAACAAGAAGTGACACGTAGTTATGACATCAAAGTGGAGTATTGTTAGAGTGGAAAATGTAGTGTACGAGGAAGATTACAATTAAATTGACGAGTTTCCTCCTCCCAGTGACCAAGTTAGTGGCAACAAAGAAGTGACACCTGTGCCGGCTCCATACATACGCAACAATCATCAAGAAGGAATAATTTTGTGACCAAACGACATAATATATTTTGTGTCTTTGCCAGAGTTGAACAAAGTGTCTTTTGTAATATATGTATTCCCTAATATGGTGTATTCTACATGAATTATGTGAATAAATAATCAAAACCCTATTCAAACTGTATTCAAAATGCAAAACCCTAATGCAAATAGCCGCATGCGTTAGTTGGAAACTTTGGCTACTGCGCTTATCCAGTCGGTTCTTCGGAGCGAACCGGTTGAGGTAATGAGATATCTTAGTCGATTTTGTGCTTGTAACCAGCTGAGATAGCTCTTCCATATAAGTATCGGAGGGCACACCACCTCACAAAGTTTTCAACTCCCGCGCTGCTATGTGTCTTGCCACTCGCTGTTGCCCCCTCTGCCATTGGCCCCTCCGCCCGCCATCCCTTTTGCCGCAGTCCCCTCCGCTCACTGATGCCCGCTTCGCAGTTGTGCCTGCTGACGTCCCTACCGGCCAGGATGACCCACGGCGGCTGTGTTCGAGCTAAGGTTGGCGTGATAGGCATCTTGGAGGTCACCGGTGCTGCCCCCTGACCCGCGTTGCCACCGGCCTACCCTCCCCGACCAACCCCGCCACTAGCGTGCGTCCCCGACGACATTAGGTTAGTTTTTCTTTTTTCCTTTTTTTTGTCATATATGCTAGTAGATGCATTTGGAATATGCTAGTAGATTAATTTTTTATATGTTAGATATATATATATATATATATTATGTGATTAGGGTCTTTTAAAATGCTAGTATATTAATTCTTTATATGTTAGATATATATGTTCTGTGATTAGAGTCTTTTAATATGCTAGTAGATTAATTTTTTATATGTTAGATATATATGTTATGTGATTAAGGTCTTTTAATATGCTAGTAGATTAATTTTTACATGTTAGATATATATGTTCTGTGATTAGGGTCTTTAAATATGCTAGTAGATTAATTTATTATATGCATTTTTAATATGCTAGTAGATGCATTTGGAATATGCTAGTAGATTAATTTTAATTAATAGCCCTTGTACATCGCCATCGTCCTTGAGACCTCTTGCTGAGATGACTACCACTTCTGTGAGCAAGAAGAGGCGAGGAGAGGGAAGAAATCAGTCCAAAAGGCCGGAGGTCCTTGACCGCTCTACATGACTGGGGCCCCTCTCGAGCCTGACGACGTGAGGTAGAAGTTTTCAACCCTATGCAAGATCGTAACACGAGATCGGGTGCCCATCACCCTTGTATGCTGAAAGAAGGTCGGTGAAATGCAAGTTGAAATGATTACGAAGGAAATCATGGATTATTCATCGTAAGAGATGAATGGAGGGCGCGCATGGAACGAGCTGCCAAGATGACAGCGTGCAAGGTGTGGAAGAATTGGAAGACCACACTAGTAACGGAGTACGTGGATGCTGATAAGGAACCCTTTCATAAGTTTCCCATGATTAGTCCCGAGAGTTGGGCTGAATTTGTGAAGACGAAGACGTCGGACGAATTTCAGTGAAGGATTGAACAAAATAGGGGCTCTCTTGAAGAAAACCAAGCACCCCCACCATTTGGGCACAGCCGGCTATGTGAGCATGTCGAAGAAGTGGCAAAGGGAGGATCAGCAGGCATCACAGTCTAATGCCCCAACTCAATTTGCGAGCATAATGATCCAAGAACGAGAGCTTGGGCTAGAGAAAGGGCAACATCTAATACCACATTAGCTTCAGCCAACCCAAATTTAACAACCCAGCTGATGAGCTAGCTTATTGATGTTTGGTGAGATATCTAAGAGCCTAAGTAGTGTTACAACTTATGTTTTACCTCATATCAATTTTTAGCTTTTGCAGCTCAAAGTCAATGCGACATCTCAAACCGGAACCTTCTCGGGCGATATACTGGAAGAGGGCTTGGGAAACCCGGAGCACCCTAGTCGTACGGGGGGTGTAGGGTCCCACTGTGCATGGAAATATGGATGCAACCAAGAATTGGTGGCAAAGTGCCAACGCAAAAGAGCGAGGAAAGCGCTCAAAGAACAACGCAAGTGTCTAGAGCTTAAAGAAGAGAATCTAAATGACCTAAGAATGGAGTTTCAAGCAGGGAGAAGCGAACCAACCATTGCGTGTAGCCCCGGTGGTCGTAGGAGTAGCTGCACGTCAATCGACATCCCTACCCATGGTGAAGTTTGGAAGCCACATTCTTGTATGATGAGATCGAGGTAAAAGCGCTATATCTTTGCAATGTGCCACACAACATAGTTTTAGACCCCTTGGCTAGTAGTGTGCATCATTACGTAGGTTGCGATGAAAATGCAGTATTAAGGTGAGGATTCAGGGTTTGGATGAACCGGTTGATGCAGCTGGGGGGCTAGTATATCCAATATCAGGAGAGCAGAGGGTACACAATGTTCCCCTTGCCCCTTCATGCGCAAAGGTGAACATCAACGGTGTCAACAACACTTCCAACCAAGTTAAGCTCCCGATTCCACTGAATGATGAGATTTTAACTCTAGAGAATGCCAAGGGCACATTTACACTAGTGGCCCAATAGGGACATCTTCCTCGACCAGTCGCAGCGACTAGCAAGATTTTGGTGGTACCTTCAACGCACTCCCCTATTATAATCTTGGTCTTACCACTAGGAGTGTTAGAACCATCGACGCAAGAATCGCCAAAGAGTAGTGCACCGGAGCCCAATGTGGAACTGCCGCAGCATGGTGTGGGAAAGCAATTGATGCACTTGGGTCTTTGCAAAGAGATGTCCATCGAATAAATTCAAGTGATATATGATACTGAGGGAATCTCCTGGCTGCTCTGATTCAATGTAAATACAAGCCCGAGAAATCACTGGTCAAGAATCCAAAGAATAGCGCCTCCGAGCTTGGGTGGGCTTGCTCAGTGTTGCACAAGTATTACATGGATAACTTTATGAAACATAAAGGGAGCAAAGGAAAAGTATCGTAGTCAAGTTCAAATATGAGCACTTCCTCCACGAACAGGGCAACAGTTCCTGGTGACTTGGGAGAACTTGTACCTCATGTACAATCTAAACGCCTTGGATTCGAGCCTCATTAGATGCTTCAAAATGTAAGTGCCTACACTTGTGCTCCATGTATATTAGTACAATACCTATACATGTCACTAATATAGAACTCTTTGGTCGTGTATACATTTGTACGATCTTGGCTTTGAGCAGTGCATCGATGAATGTGAAAGAGTTGTTCAGAATTACGTCTTCCCAGTTATGGAGGCCTCCCAAGAGAAGAAATTCATCCTTTATCCTTTTAATAAAAAGTAAGTGCTATATATTTTTTCATTTGTCATTTTGTACCTTCGGCACAACATCAACTTACTTTGGATTAACGACCATGTAGTTTCCATTGGATTCTTATTGTTATTATACTTAATGAGTCCAAGGTCTATTACTTGGAATCTTACCTAAATAAGAAGACTAACTTCAAAAGGGTCGGCAGGATGATCGATAGGTAAATAAATTATCTCATCTAACTCTATTCTATTAGGTCACTAGTTTCATTAAAACTTTTCTACCATAATTTAGAGCCTACCAACTTTTCCTTGCACGAGGAGGGAAAAAAGCCAAGGTGGGGGCCCTAATAAGTTATAATACTTCTTTGACTTTTCAGTATGTATCCAGTTCCACACATTTGCGCTTCATAATATGAGTTCCATAGGACTTAATTAAACTGAGTCCTTCTATATCTTTTCATGCCACCAGTAGCCCGACTTGAGCAATTTTTGTGCCTTCTATGTTTGCCACCATATAAACCTTCTCACGAGTTGAGCTGCTGAGAACAAAGCCACAATCACTGAGGTAAGCAAAATATTTCTATGATAGTGTCGTATTCATCTCTTCTTCTACATGGCAGCAGTATGATCTTCATATCGACAGGTTGCACCTATTGTCAAAAATGGAATTGCCAAAGACGAAGCTTGACATGATTCAAACTCAGTTGGCGGACTTCATTGTTTCGAAAGTCATCAAACCAAATGAAGAGTACCACCACAACGGAACCAACAAATGAGTCCACTCGAATGTGATTCAAACTTGTGTATTCAACTGTGTAATGAACTCAATTCAAATTTGATGGATGAACTTCTTTAATTTATGATTTTCTATCTACTTGAGTTTATTTGTGAAGTAAAATCTGATATGAATGTCAATGTGCATGTGTAGGTATATTATTTATGTTGTAGGATGATTTGGGAACTATATTTTCTTTTTCAGGGCAGGCAAAAACCTGAATTCTACGTAACTGTCCTAAATAATATACTAGTTTGCTCTACACCAAAAACCGGCTGGGATAATGTAATAAGGTAGTCGTTTCATCCAACAGAACCAATTGACATAATACATTATCTCAGTCGGTTCGATTGGATGAAGCAACTGAGATACTATTTTACCTTAGTCGGTTCGGTTGGTTGAACTTATAGAGATACTATTTTCTCTCAGTCGATTGGGTTGGATCAACCGATTATCTCAGTCGATTTGGTTGGTTGAACCGATGGAGCTAATGCTCTATCTCAGTCGTCTTTGTTGAGTGAATCGACTGATGTTTTGTTATCCACGCCGGCTTCAAAATCCGGCTGAGATAATATACATTATTAGCTCCCCTTGTCCACAGGCGGATCTGAAACCAGCTAAGATAGCCCTTTTGAACCGGCTGTAAAGGCCTTTCTGTTGTAGTGATTTAGTGTCATGATAAACTTTGGAGGGTGCTTTATATGAGGGTGATACTAAAAAAGGTTGAGGTGGTCATCATATGAGGATGAACCTCAAACAAAGCTTCAATGTTGATAAGCACCAAGAGATGACAATATTAGGGTGTACAAGTTCAAATCGAGCATTATGTGGAGACATATACTTGAAGCTTTTGGTCCATCAAGTTATGATGGACAAGCTAGCGAAGATGCCTTCAAAAGAAGACTTTCCCATATTGGTTTATGGGGGAGAAAACTAGAGGACTTCATCAAGCAAAGAAGATTGAAGAAAGATTCTTATTTGGAGCGAGGATGATTGCCTTCATCAAGCTCAAGTGGGGTACTCAAGGTAAAGTATGCTTAGCTAGGTGTTCCTAATTTTACTAGTCTCAGGGTGTAGGAGGGAGATCAAGTTACATGATAGATAGTCGTTTTTATCAAGAGGGGTTTCGGATAAGTAGCTTGACCGAGTCATGTATGGAGTACTCAAACCTTTGCATAAGTTGCATCCTCTTCCTTGCTGATCTTGTGTTTGAATTTTATGTGATCTAGCCATCGCTTTGTTGATCTTGGTTTGAATCTTGTGTGATCCTACCATTCCTTTGTTGGTCTTTGATGACTCGGTTGCACTGTTGTGTTGACGAGAAGAAATTTTTCAGTTTGGATCAACCATTTTCCTTCTAGGTAGTTTTTTGCTGTGTCGAAGTCTGCAAATTCAGAACCTCTGAGATTAAACTCAGAACCTCTAAGATTAGGTGCTAACTCACCAAATTTGAATCTTAGAACCTTCGAGTTTGAAGTTGGAACCTTTGTGGTTGCCTCCTGGAAACGTGTTTCAGCTGAGAATTTTGAATCCTAGAACTTCCAAGATTGTCAGTTAGAACCTTCTAGTTTCCACTCTATCCATGCTGATATAGCCATTGGTTTAATCTTAGAACCTACGAGTTTGTTTCCAAAACATCTAACTTTTGCGTAGAAAGTGTGTAATAGCTAATTTTTTATGGTGGGCTATATGTAGCCACCTTGTTTGGCTTGAGGAGTGAGTAGCTCCTCTGAAAATCATTCCTTGAGTTTTTCCTGCTACTCCCTCCTACTTAATAGTCTCTAAAGCATGTGTTGCTCTTGGTGAGGCGTGAGAGGAATTTGTGCAATGTGCTGTATTGACAATTTCAGGCTGTGTTGCTCTTGGTGATGCATGAGAGGAGTTTGTGCAATGTGTTGCATTGACAATTTCAGGCATCTGTTTGAGCTCCCCGCATCGATTGTGTTCGAGTGAAGATCCGAGAACTTGTTACTCTTGGAGGCCACTGCCTTCTAGACAGTTTGGTGGAGTTGAGCTCGGTAATCTCTTCAAGAAGATTGTGAACAGGTCCAAGGGCTTGTGAGGTGGTTGTGGAGCTCAACATCTTTGGGATGGAGGAAGGAGCTATCCATAGTGAACGGTTTTTGCTAAATGCAAGGACCTTGAGGGAAGAGCTCGATTCGGAGCCGATTTGTTCATCGGGACAAGCTTCCTTAATGGAGACGTAGAATATCAGTGGGTATCCGAACTTCAAGAACAAACATCATTTGTGTCCTCTGTCTCCTTTACTTTCTTGCAATTTATATCCTGCTATTCATACTTGTGCAATTATGTTGTGTAGAAATTGCTTTGCTCTCTTGTCATCCTAGAATTACATATCTTGACTTAAACTTGTTAGTGCACTTACTTGAACATAGCTATTTTAGATTTGAACTTGTTCAAAAGTTTTTAAATTGCCTATGCACCCCCTCTAGGCAACATCCAAGGTCCTTCAATTGGTATTAGAGCCTTGTACTCTCATTGATTAGGCTTAACTGTGTAGTGACTAAGGGTGTCGACTAGTGGTTTAGTGCACGAAGACATTTTCTTAATAGATGGCACAAATTATTATATGTGGATAATTCACATGCTTAGTCATTTTTGAACCATGGGAATTAGGGCTAGAAATTCGGGGTTTTTTCTTAAATTAATGGAATCTTTTATTTAAAAATTAGGGCTAGAAAATTTCTAAGAATTTTCTTGAAATAATCAAATCTTAAATGGAAAATTTTCATAATTCTTTGGCTTTAATTTGATACATTCAAACATTGACATAAGCTTCTTGCATTTATTTTGGCTTTGGCATATTAAAATATGCCTCTTTGAATTTTTCTTGGAATTGTTTCAGTTTGTTTGGTATGTTTGGTCTTAATTGAATTCTCTGCAATTTCCTAAATTGGAAATTGTATTGAAATTCCCTCTGGCCCTGGATGGGCCGGATTTCCTCCGGCCCACTTTCTCTCCCTCTCTCCGTCTTGGGCTTGGCCCACTTTCACTCCCACCCTCGGAGCCCTCTTGGCCTGCTCTCTTTCTCCCCATCACGAGGCTTACTAAGGCCCAGCTGGAGGCCCACGCCGACCCGCCTCCCTTTCCTCCTCTCTTTCCTCACCTGCCTCTCCCGAGCGGCATGCGCTAGCAAGCGAGAATAGTAGCGCCGGCCGTGGCCAGGATCTACAGCGCGCCTCCTCCTTCCTCCTCTTCTTTCCTTGACACGCCGCCACCGCCTGCAATGGCAGCAACGCACGAAATAGACTAAAGGGCGCCGCCTCTGCGCACTTCCTCCCACCTGGAGTTGCTCCATGACCAAGGAAGATGACGCCCAGATCAACTTTGGTCCTCGCAAGTTACATCACTGGAATCGCTGCATCTTCCCCCAGTCCGGCTGGTGGCCACCGTGTCCCTATCTCGCTCCACGGTGATTCTCGGGTCAATTCCCTCTGGCTACCCCAACCCCTTTCCCCCTCCATGTTTCCCCTCAACTAATTTCTCAATTCCATCACTTTTAGCATCTCCGCCCCATGCGCTAGACACCGATGCCGCCCCATGCTAACCGTCAGCGCTGTGCAGTAGTCCATTGCCCTGGTCGACGCTTTATTCGAGGTTGCTGTGACCTCATGGTTCCAATTTCATCCTCCCCCGCAGCCCCCGACCACCATATCACTAGGAGGGGCGCCGTGGCCAAGGCCCTGTTCTCCCTCCTCTGCTCTGCCTCTGCTCTCTCTCCTCTCCCTCTCTATCTCCTATTTGTGCATAGAGAGTTGCCGCGGCAGCAGTTGGGCTCCCACAGTAGATAACCCTGTTGCTCTCCTTGCCTTGCCACATGGTGCCATAGTAGCCAGGTGACCTCGCCATGTCCCCCTTTCCTTGCCGCAGCAAGTACCGGCTGGCCTTTGAGCCTAAATGCCTAACACCTACACCCTCATGTCCCTGTCTCTTCCTGTTCTTCTATCTTCGTACAATAGAATGCACACAATCTAGATGCCTACATGATGATGAATAGTAGGCAATTACTGTATACGATGACAATATCTGTATACGCATACACCACGACTAAGGGGCTATCCTACTTACCCGGGGAGGATTATACCTTGGAGAAGGACTTTACGTCGATAAGGAAACCACCTGTAGGTATCTGGGGCTCCTTAAATTAGGTAGTTAATCTCCACGTTTAAGGAAAGTGGAATCCTGCTCGGGGACGAGTCCATATCTTTCATGATATGGTATACCCTCTATATAAGGATCCTGAGGGCCTTCAGGGAAGATAATCAAAGAGAATCTGAACAAGTTCAACACAAGCCTTAGAAGATCAATCACCTCCTAGCAAGTAGAAGAGAAGATCGTCCTCGACAACCACCTCTGACTAGCTATAGATCCCATCTAGGATTACACACCCCCTCTTGTACCTTGTCTCGAGATCAATATATACCAACAGGACGTAAGGCTATTATCCTAAGGGAGGCCTGAACCTGTATAAATCCTTGTCGCTGGTGGCTAGATTTGTGGGTCAGCTTACCCGGAACGATCCCCTTATCTCTTTTCTCCTCTCTCCTCCACGTACACCGTAAGATCAATGGTTCACCGATCGTCAACACTACAGTTGCACAATCAGCAAGTATGGGTGAGCCTAGCCTAGTGTCGCCGATGATGACATCATCTTCATTGTTGATAGTCGAAGCACCAATTCATGGTGACTTTCCACTGTGTGTTTGAGATTTGATCGTGCGACCACTTATGTGAAATAGTTGTTAAACTTGCTTGATTAAGAGCTATAATATTATTATAGTTTCTGTCATAGTTACTGTTGTGATGCCTATTTCTTTCAACATAACTCATGTGCCATGCTTGTATGATTAAAATACATGGAGTATATAGGGTTTCGAGATTCATAATATAGAATTGTCAAGTGTGATCATCACTGTGAAGCGACTCTTTTAGTGAGAGCTTGGGAACTATATCACCCTACTGCAGCTGTGCATTAATTTGTCGGGGTGAGTTCAAGGTTGATGTTTCGGCTCGGTAAGAAAAGAGTGAGTGGACTATATCACTACTCAAGCTGATGCATGGTTTAAGGTTGGGGTTGATGTCTCGGGCAATTTGAGGCCATATCACTCTACTCGTATCAAGGTATTTATATCTCGATGGTTGAGATCGGGGTTAACATCTCCACATACGTGGTGATTCCATTTAGGGTTTTATATTGTAGATTTCAGGTGCCAACAAAAATATTCAGAAAAATGAGTACTATCTAATTATGCAATTTTCATGCATGTTTGCATTGTAGGAAAAATCAGAATGACTAAAAAGGAGAATCTAGTTGTTTCCCTTGCCGGAGATTCTTCGGAATGTGATCTCTTAAGCATCTGAGTTCTGATTAACTTGATTCCACTTGCATTATCTTTTATTTGAGAGTACTATGTCACGCCATGCATTCCGTGTCATAATCATGCTAATGAATTTTTAGTAGTAGTAATTACTATTATGTCATTTTTTCAGTGTTTCTATTCTTCTCGATAGCGCTAAAAGGTCACGACATAAGTGATCTTGTGGGAGTCTAGTTCCAATTATCAGACCCCCCGTGTACATCCCTGTCAGTCTAGGATCAAAGCCTACAATATAAAATGATTTTATGCTACATCAAATCCCATGTGCTAGTGGTTGCAAATACCACCATAAACAGTACTGGGGTATCTCTTTCTCAAACAAAAATTAAATCCTAAAAACAGAAAGTATTTTATTTTTAAGTAATTAAAAATGCTTAAATTAATCTAGAAAAATAAATTACCTCCAATATTTCATCACAGATCAAACTATTCCAAATTTAGTCAAATTATCTCCAAATTCGAGTATATTCATTATAGTTCAAAATCTAGCATCTAGATTTGAAATCCGATCATACTAGTCGGTTTAGGAGGTCCTAAACGATCCATTTTAACAAAAATATTAGAGATATGCTATGTTTTTGAGTGGTTGAGGTGTTAGACAAAGAGGTACATGAGCTAGCTCTACTGTACACAATTGATCGATCCAAGTGTTGCTGTGCACAGAGAGGTAAGGGAGAGAGGGGGATGGGAGAGGAGAAATGTTCCATGGATAGTGGGGATACTACTATGGGGAGGAATTGGATTATTGCTCACCGAGCCGGACGAAATCATGAGAGGAAAGTTCACCGGAGTTGGAGAAGATGATGCGAAACCGATTGATGTAGCGGATGGAGCTACGCCGTGGTCGCCAAAATCGCTCGCCGGAGTTGGGGTAGAACATGGCAGTGTGAGGATGAATTGGAGAGAAAGGAAGGCAAAAGAGAGGAGAAATTCAGGAAGGATGAAGCTTCATAGCCCGACTTGGACAGGGAGTCGTCAGGCATTGCAGGGAGACCAAGAGGCGGTGGTGCGTGGCATCTTCAGCCAAAACACACGCATTGAATCTGGTGGCGTGGCACCCGCGTGTGTTATTGAGCTACAGTGGTACTGTGCTCAGCTGTTGCGTGCAAGCTAGTGCGGCCGCTGAGTAGGCCCAAGTGGCGGGAGGCGAGACAGCCTGGTGGGCTGGTCCAGGCGGATGGAGGCAGCCAGTCTCCTGGGCCAAGTGGGAGAAAAGGCGAACTGGGTGTGAGAAATCCAATAAAAATATTTTTCGATAGAAATACCAAAAGAATATATGATGAAAATTTATATATTCTTAAATTTCTCCCAAATTAATTCATTTGACATAAAAACCAAATAAAAATATGTAAGGTTAGATTAAATCATGTAACATCCTTTTCTTTCAAAAAGATTAAAACCCATAATTTTTTTGAGGATGTTGCAACTCTACCTGTGGTGTACCCGGTTTTTTAAGCCGGATACTCCCTTATGATTACTGTACCGGTCCTTGGATCAGTAGCCGGTACACACAAGTAAACCTGTATATCATTGTCATACATACGTATAAGAGTAAATAGACCGTCAAGGTCGATTGTCTGATACCTGTAGCCCAACGGCTATAAATTTGCAGTGGAGATCAAGCGATGATGAAGCCCATCAATATGCCATACCCGACAGACAACTGACTGGGGTTACGCCATAGCTTTCACGGTCGTAGTCGTATCCAAGAAATTGATGTCTCCTTCGTCTGGCCAAATCAACAAGCCAGGTGAGTACATGGAATGTACTCGCAAGTTATTCCCACAGGAGGAAATATACGGCAATATTTCATGCAGGGAATAGATCAAGGAATAGCTCTACCCTATGTTGCTGGTTGTGCGGAAATGTAAATTTTCATCGTAAATACGATAGTAAGCTTCAAAGCTATTTTGAAAACAATGGTGGTCCGCAATAACAATCATCATGAGGTAGAATCCGCTACCTCTCTTTTTCCTTTCCTCAGCGTGATAGCTCCGCCTATCACGCCTACCCTTTTCGGCTCCTGCTCGCACTACCCCGGGCAGTGCAGCTAGCCTCCTCTTCTACAATTCCTGGCTACCATCCGTGTAGCGTAAATTGCACTCTGTGGACACATCATGCCCACATCCTTAATCCCATTTCCCAGCTTTCACAAATAAAACTTAGTCTAACCAATGTGTGGCCTTGCCAGTTCATGTCCATGACCGAGGACGTGGCTATTCGAATAGTTTTTAACACTCTGCAGAGATTGTACAGCTTTACCCACAAGATGTAACTCACCCTGGGCACACTGCGCGCCGTGTACTGACAGGGATATTACAACGAAACCCTTCGCCTGCGTTAATACTAGAGCTGGACCCGTTAAATGAGACTTACCACAATCCGGAGAAACGCTCATCTTTGTGTCGAATCTTTACCCACGTCTAAATGGAGCTCACTAAGAATCTCTACCCATGTAGCATCGTGGAGATTCTCTAGGGATCCATATCCTACCTAGTACTTCCTATTTACTTCCCACGGGTCCGAACCCTAATATTAGGCGGGTTACCGAGTCAAGTCCTTCCCATAAAGGACATGTGGATGTATGGTAGGGGAACTGATTCAACGACACTTAGGTTCGGTCCTTAACTGATTCGAGCAAGACTCCAGTTCAACTCATCACCTCAGGTAGCGACCGGCTACCCTACCATTCATTACCTCAAGTAGTAACCGGCTACTCTACCACCCCAAACACCCTTAGCATTCTTGCCCGAATCCAAATCCTCCATCATTTCTTTTGGGATTTTGGTAAACAATTCCTTTTAAAAAGATTCCCCGGAATGTATAAACAAACCGAGGGTTTTTGTTCTCATACCCAACGTATCGATAAAACTTAGTTTAACTACAGCAGGTCTAAGCAAGGCTAAAGCCTATATTCCTACTTAGTTGGTTGGTCGAATATCAACCGACTAGATATTCCTAGGGCTACAAGGATCAGATTCCAGACCTACGTCACATGCATCTATTAGGCATAACTACTCTAGCATAAAATAATGTTGTTATTAACATAGCATGCAAGGTTCGCAAACAAAGTAATTACGTTCCACAAATATGGGATTCAACATGATCAAAGTGGGAATGCTTGCTTGGTAGCTCTTGCTCCTGTTCCGGACGTAGAGGTGATTCCGGATCTTTTTCTCGCACATACCTCCCTCCGTCAACTACACGTCGAAGAATCGTTGAATAAGAGGCAAATAGAACAACTCCAACAAAAACAGACAACGTGTATGTAGGTCACATAAAATGACGACGCATCTAATCGGAGGGGAAAACCATGCCATTAGGGTCATTAGGGTTCTATGAGCTACTGGTCCTTAGGTTTAGGGAAGAAAACTCCGAGTGGACAGCTCGCGTAAAATGCAGACATTTTTGGTCGGGTTAGGGTTAGGGTTTTCGAAGTGGCTGATCGTCCCATCCGAGGGGTTGTCACGTTCAAGGGCGACTCCTGACGGAGGATGGGGTGCGTATATATGGGATTAAGTTAGTGGTAAGGTCCTGAGGTTTTGGAACTCGAGTCTACGTGCACTAGGAATGCCCTAGATGGTGGGTATACGCATATATGTTACTTAAAATGACGGTATTTCTATTCATGTGAAACTTACATCGTTAGAGTTGTGTTTACCAAATATTTTACCCTACCGGACTATTGAATGTTTTGCATTCACTGGACAGGATGGAAAGTTATTTTGGAGCTGCTTCAAGAGTGACACATGTATGGTCTATGTTTATTTAAAAAAAAGGTGAAGAAAATACCCTAAGTCAGGACCCTAGTGTTGGCTAGCTAAATATTTTCAAATCTTGGAATTCTTTTGAACCAAAAGTCTGGATTTAAACTAGAGACTCCAGAACTGGTGAAACCTCTTTAAAAACCGGTTGGGAGGGGATATATTTTCTTACATATCTGCTAATTCTGGCATAAAATGTAGATGCATCCGACTGGAAGGAATCCGTGCTCCTGAGGTTGTATTTTAACTACATTGTTTTAACACCTTAGCTGGTGTTTTAGATACTTTGATTTATGCTGGACGGTATGAAAAAGGTTTATTTGACTTCACTAGATTTGGTATATATGAAATATATGTGTTGCTTTTCAGGAAAAGAACTAATCAAATTCTAACCCCTACTGATTCTGCGTTAAATGACTTCAAAACTTAAATCCTTTTGAACTAGTAGTTTAGGAGTATTCCCTGGTTCTGGAACCGGTGGTCAGTAGTGAAAAACCGCTTAAAATCTAATCGAACTGGCCGAACCAAACAGCAGCAAGTTCTGAACAAAACCGAGTTTGCTATTTTACGCCTTCTGTACTAGATGCGAATACGCCTTCGAACCGCGGAGACAGAATTGAGGTGGGGCGCTGCCACTCAGCTGCTGGTGGCTCTCGTCCTTACCTAGGGTCGGACCCACTTGTCGGTCGGACGGAAGAGCGGCACTGCGCGGGGAGGCTTCGGTGGGGAGTTGCGGCGGGAGCTTACTCGTCGGCGGCTCGGCTTTGGTGGAGATCTTCTGGAGTGGCGGCACGGCGGAGACCGAAGAGCATCGGCCTAGAGAACTATTGGGCGAGAGCGCGCCAGCGGAGATGAACGGGGCGGGGCGATTCGATCGGAAGTCACGGCGGTGACCAGGGGAGCTGGGTGCGTGAGCTAGTCGGAGCGAGGTCAGGGGCGGCAGATCCAATGGGGTCGGAGGCTCGCCGGAGCGGCGATTCGTGAGGCACGGCCTAGCTGGTGCTGGCGGTGGTAAGGGCTAGCGCTCGGGACGAACGGCGCCGCGGAGGCGTTGTGGCAGAGCTCGGGTTGCTTGGAAAAAGGACGCACTGGCAACGAGAAGGATGGAGTGGGGAATGGGAATCGGGGTGGCCACCGGCGGCGTCTAGGGCAGCAAGGGCGACGAGGCGCTCTGGTACTTCAGCGGAAGAGCCGGGCTTGGTCTTGAGCTAATTAGGGAAGAATGGGGTTGGGACCGCTCGATCTGCAGAGGAGAGAGCTCGGTCCTGGAGCTTGCCGTGGAGGGAGTTGGCCTGAGGAGGAAGGGAGGGAGATTGGAGCTCGGGCTGCTCAGGCTTGAGCTAGTTTGCTTGAGGGCTCAGCTAGGGGAGAAGCTAGGGGAAATTTGGGGAATGAGCAGTACGGGAAGTAAGGGAGCCTGGGGAAGACGGGAATGGAGAAGAGGGGAAGGAGCTCGGAGGTGAAGAGCCACGGAGTGCTTAGGAGCTGTGGCCTAGCGATGGAGAGGGAAGGTGGTTTGGCAGCAGAGCTGTGGCAAAATGGGGACAAAGGGGAAGGAGATGCTCAGGAGAAGAAGTGGGTGAAGCTTGAGCACTCGGCTGGTGGAGGTCTAGTGGGGGAGCACATCGGCTTGAGAAGCTTGGTGCTCGGGTTGAAGAAGGGAGCTCAGATGGGGAGCAATGGAGGTGAGAGTGCAGGGGAAAATGGAGCTCAACTAGCTCTGCATGGAGCTGAGGAGAGGAGTAATGGAGGGAGTGAAGTAGCTGCTGCTGTGAGAGAGAGAAGATGCTAGCAAGTGCTGTTGATGCATGTGCACGGTCAGCATGCATGTGCTGGTGATGTACTGCTCATTGGTAGTAGCAGGGGGATTTGATCATATGCCCCCTTTTTTGGGGCATTTGATCATTTGCCCCGCCTTTGTGTCAATGGCGGGTGGCCCCGGACCCCACCCGTCATTCTCAGGGGTGGCAAATGATCAAATGCCCCAAAAAAAATGGGGCATATGATCAAATCTTCCAGTAGCAGGTCACGCAAGGGGGAAAGAAAGAGCACAAGAGCTGTCTACTGGCTCAGGGGTCCACAAGATGTGACATATATATATGGACAGCTCGGTTGCAGGTATTTGACCGAGGAAGAAAAGGTGAGACAAGTGATGAAGGAGGAGAACGCTGGGGTAGAAGGTGGCAGGCGGCCATGTAGGGACAGGTGCAACCGCAGGGGGAATAATGAGACGTCGGTTGGTACAGTCTAGGGTAGATTTAACAATTTGGTTGAGCAAATTTACAGTGGAGTGCAGGGAGCGAAAGGACTGCACGAGGGAGGAAGTTAATGAAGATACTGTAGAAACACTGAGAAGTTTGGCACCGAATTCAGTTTTAGGTGATGACGCGTTTCGGTGCAATAGGAAAATTAGGAGGATATTTTCCTAGCATGTCATCTGATATTTACGAGGGAGAAATGGGATCACACGATCGAGCTAGTATTGTGCCCCGTTACCCAGAAATAAAGAACTAGGTTTTGCATATAGCCATACCTGAGTAGATGGTATATACATGCGTACTTCCCTGGTAGGGTATGAGGCGGATGAGGGTAGAAGGGTATGGACCAAGAGCGAAGTTCATGTCATATATACGCAAAAGTACTAGGTGGGCACCTTGCTTTGGATGCCGACCTGAACACATTGACATAACAAAGGTAGAAGGCGGCAAAGAGGTGTTCGCGGTAGAAGGCAAGGACGAGTATCCATGCGTGGAGACAACTATAAAGCGAGATCGCATGCGAGGATATGTCGAGGATTTCAAAGTGTATGTGCCCATATACGCTTGAGAAATTTAAGCATGTATAGGGCGGTAATGAAGTTAGAATAATCCTAATGGATCGTGGTGGGTTAGATCTCGGAGAAATACCACCGGTATACTCATATATATGCAACAGATTTTTGTGGAGTCGAACGATGAGTTAGGGTTTTGATCCGTAACTCAGGAGGGATGGATTAGGGTTTTGCGCATATGCGTATATACAAAAGCAGTATATATGTGCGCATACTCATGATTGGACATGACGAGATAGCCTGCAGAAAATTGTGTCATTCAGAGGAGATTCATGGAGTGTATATGCTTCAATTTCGCAAAAGTATCGTTTGGATACTCAGCTGCGGTTGTCGGTCTAGGGTACACCGACTAGGGAAGAAAGGGGATGGATGCCGGAGGTGCATTTGTGGCGGGAATGCAAGAGTAAGTAACCACATATGGAATCAGGTGTTGAACGGAATTGTCCGCGTTGTCGGACGAAGTTTCGGGGAATTAGGGTTTTGACAAAACAGAGATCGATAGAGGTAAAGACAAGGGTTTTTGTGTTTGGCATTTAGCTTCGTCATGATTTGAACTAAAATTTTAATTAAGTGTATTCTCAGCTGACATTATTAATGAAAAAGTTTTTGTTAGTCCTAATTTTTAGGTTTCGAAAATTCGGGGCGTGACACTACCCTAGTACAATGAATCTCAAGCTCAAGATTTGAAGCTAAGAGAATAGGTCTGGAAACTCCTCCTTCAGGTCGTCTTCTCATTCCCATGTTGCTTCCTCTTCTGAATGGTTGTTCCGTTGAACCTTACAAAATTTGATCACGTTCCTCCTGGTGGTTCTTACTTTTTCTTCCAGAATCTTGACGAGATACTCTTCATAGTTTAGGTTATCCTGAACCTCAATATCCTTCAGCGAGGTTTTCCGAGCTTCTTCTTCTAGTTTCTTGAAGCCATTCTTTAGTTGTGACACACGAAACACACTGTGCACATTTGACAGCTTTTCCGGTAATGTCAACTGATAAGCTACCTCTCCATGATGGGCAGTTATCTCACAGGGACCAATATATCAGGGTGCTAGCTTGCATTTGATCCCAAAATGATGCATTCCTCTAAGTGGAGATACCTTCAGGTATACAACATCTCCTATCTTAAAACTATGTCTTTGCGGGGTTTTTCTGAGTAGCTCTTCTGTCTAGACTCTGCCGCTTTCAATCTTTCCTAAATCACTTTCACTTGCTTATCAGCCTCTTCCATGGTGTTGAGTTCGAACATCTTTTTTTCTCCAACTTCATGCCAATTTAGGGGTATACGACACTTAAGCTCATATAAAGCTTTGAAGGGAGCCATTTGCAGACTAGTTTGATAGCTATAGTTATACGAAAACTCGGCATAAGGCAAACTCTTGTCCCAGCTTAGCTGTTAAGTCAAAGCACATGCTCAAAGCATATACTCCAGGATCTGATTTACTTGCGTTGTCTGACCGTTCGTCTGCGGGTGGTAAGCTATACTGAAATGTAGCTTGTGCCAAGTGCTTCATGCATTTTCTTCCAAAACCTCGATGTAAACTGTGTCCCTCGATCAAATACATCTTCTTTGGCACTCTGTGCAGGCACATGATTTGGGACATATACAGTCCTGCCATTGTCTCTCCATTATACACTTTTTTCACTGCAATGTAGTGAGTGGACTTGGTCAATCGATCCACGATGACCCAGATGGAATCATATCCAGATGATATCCTTGGAAGGCTTATGATGAAATCTATTCCGATTTCCTCCCAGTTCCACTCAGGAACATTAAGCGTTTGAAGCAATCCAGTAGGCTTTTGGTGTTTTGCTTTGACTCTTTAGCATACACCACATAGTGACACAAATTACACAATATCTTGCTTCATGCTAGACCACCAAAAATTCTCCTTAAGATCATGGTACATCTTGGTACCTCTAGGATGTATGGAATAGGTGGACTCATGAGCCTCCTTCATGATAACTTCCTCGATCTCGTTCTGGTTTGGCACAATCAAGCGGTCTCAGAACCATAGGGTCCCATTTTCATCTTCCTTATGATTAGGTGTCTCACCCAACTTGATCTTTGCTCGAATCTCTTCGATGCCCTTGTCACCTTTCTAAGCTTCTCTCACTTGGTCTTCAAGGGTGGTCTTGACTTCTAACATATCATCATTCTTGCGATACTTACATTCATGTTCATCTTCCTGAACTCTTCATATAGCTTTGGCTGACTCTCTTGAATCATCAAGTTGTTACTATAGGCCTTTTGTTGACTCAAAGTGTCGACCACCATGTTGGCTTTACTAGGATGGTAAATTATCCCAACATCATAGTCCTTGCTTAACTCCAGCCATCTTCTTTGTCTGAGATTCCAGTCTGATTGCATAAAAATGTACTTCAAACTGTTACGATTTGTGTATATCTCACAACAATTACCAATGAGGTAATGTCGCTAGATCTCCAAAGCATGCACTATGGCTGCTAATTCCAAACCATGAGTCAGATAGTTCTCCTCATGTGCACGTAACTGTCTCGATGCATAAGCAACATCCTTGCCTTATTGCATAAGCACTCAACCCAAACCTTGTTTGAAAGCATCGCAATAAACTTCAAAAGCCTTTCGAATATCCGGCAAGATTGGCACTAGTGCAGATGTTAACCTCTTCTTGAGTTCTTGAAAACTTGCTTCACATGCTTCTTCTATCCATTTGAATTTGTTCTCCGTCTTGATCAATTGAGTTATTGGTCCTGTAATCTTGGAGAAATCTTCTATGAACCGGCGGTAATATCCTACTAGTCCAAAGAAACTGTAGATCTTTGACACATTCTTCAGTTGTTTCCGATTGAGCACAGATTCCACTTTAGTCAGATCTACGGCTACTCCCTTGGCAGATATGACCTGACTATGGAAATCCACTTGTGTTAGCCGAAATTCACACTTACTGAACTTTGCATAGAGCTGATGCACTCTTAATATTTCCAAAACCACTCAAAGATGTTGCTCATGTTCTTCTTCACTATGGGACTATATCATTTATCATAGGTGCATCTCATGTGATGATGTGTAGAGACTACTAGGAAGTAATTAAAAAACATGACTAATAATCATTAGGCCTATCCGAGAGGCCACGGTTGGGAACATGGTGGGTTGACTCGTTTTCCCGCAAAGCCGATTTCTGATGTGCATTGACCCAAGATTTGTGTACTTCTACACGGTTGGTGTAATGAAACCACTCATGATTAAATAATTTGCCTATGCCTAGGCTCAATATATGAGCTGCTTTAGTTCGACGTTTCCATCCGAAGTTGGGTGAAAAATGATGTGACATGCTGTGGTATCTTAATATAAGGTGGGGTGGACGCATAGTTTTGAAAAGGCTGGGGATGTTCCACCATCCACAACTTATGGTACCGTGTCGGAGTTAAGGGCCGGACTAGTGTACACAGACTGCCCTATAGGGGTGGCTCGTAGCTAATTTAAAAGCATCGTAATAGTCATACTCGATCACCCTTCATCGGTACACCTCGTTGTCGACGATCGGTGAACCGGCGAACTTACGGTACTCGTGAGATGATGATTACTGGGGGGTAGGGACCTCTAGGGCCCAAACGCCAAGAGATCTGACAGCAGGGAACAACCGTTTTTATACAGGTTCGGGCCTCCCTCAGGATAATAACCCTACGTCCTGTTGCTATATATTGCTCGGGAACACGCTTTACAATGGGGGGATGTATGTTAGTGGCTACCCTAGGCCTAATCGTAGACTAAACTCTCCTAAACCACCGGGCTCGACTCCTTCGAGGCAGTGGATCTTCTAGGGCTTCGACTTCCGGAGCTCCGACTAGATGTCTTGACTTGTTTGGCTCTATTGGATCTATTTCGCTCTCCTCCTCCCCTATGAGATCGCTGATCCTTATATAGGGGGTACCCAAGGTCGTACCGGACGTGGACTTACGCCCAAGTAGGACTCTGGTCTCCTTAAACGTCGGGATCGACTTCCCAGTTTAAGGGGAGTCTTCTCTTCCCGAGAGGGGTTACCTTATCGTCCAGGGATCCTTCCCGGGTAAGCTGTACCTTCCTAAAGTCTCAGGTATCCGTGTATGGACACCCCTAATACACGGGATGCCACACTATTCATCATCAAGCCCCCCATCAGTACGTGAAGTAAGGCCATGATGGTTCTGTTAGAAATCTGCCCTTGTCGGGAACGAACTTCCGAGTAGGCGATCCGAGTAGCTTTCGTTAATGACTGCTTCGAGTAGGTTCTACCTCGACCAAGTAATCGGGAGAGCCTTATCGGAATCACCCTCGAGATAGACCCAGAAGGTTTTCTAACTTGATCTGGTCCGTTGATCTCGGACACGCGTCCGCCTGGCACGTTTTTAGGAAACCGATCCATCATGGCGGAAAATTCACGTGGTGATGAAGAATCTTTTCTCTCTCTGCGCTATCGTGCGCGCGCTCGTTCGGGTCGTGGGTTGTCAGACCCTCTTTTTCTTCGCGACATGCCTTGTACGCGGAAAAAGCAACTGCCCGCATTAAATGCGATGGAACTGATCGTGCCGAAAACCGCGCTCGTCTCCGGCGAAAGTTTAAATTTCTAGGAGTCCAAGGATTGGGGTTTTTGCACGCATTGTCTCTCTGCCTCCCAGTCTTCTTGCTCCCTTCATCTTCTTCCTCGCGCCCTTGCCAAAACCTTCGCCTCCATCTTCTCGTGGTCGAATGACGAAGATGGGCAAAAAGAAAATCGTGAAGAGTTCTCCCGATCGCACCGAGGAGACGGGGAAAGCCTCGGAGGAACTAGCCGTCGCCATTCATCCATTCGAGGTCTCCGTGATGGACGCCGCCGCCTTGGAGAAACTGGCGGCGGAAGAGGTGATACTCCCGGAGGTATTCGTGCCTTACCAGGAGGCCGCGAAGGAGACGGTCCCCTCCCCCAACACGGGCTGGATCGTCGTTTTCGCGGACTTCTTTAGGTGTGGATTCCAATTCCTGCCTTCGTCCTTCTTCCTCCTTGCACTCCAGTTCTACGAGATCGAGTTGATCCACCTCAACCCGAACTCGGTCCTAATGCTGGCGGTCTTCGCGCACCTGTGCGAGGTCTACCTCGGCATTAGGCCAAACCTGGAGCTCTGGAGGTACTTCTACAACCTCCGCCGTCAGAAGGGCAGCGGCGCGGGAGTCGTCGGCGGCGCTGGATTCCGACTTCGCGAAGGGATGAAGAATGCTTACATTGCTTCTTCCTGGAAATCGTCCTGGTCGGGATGGCACAACCGGTGGTTCTACTGCCAACCTCCAGCGAACTCGAGGTTATCCTACCGCGGGCTCGCCCCTATCCCGAACAAGAGCTGGGGGGAGGCCCCGAAGGAAACCAAGAAGCTTAAAGCGCTCGTCCAAGACATCGCCAACCTTGTCGCCAAAGGCTTGTCGGCGTGGGATGTCGCGGAGGATTTCCTTCGGCGCTGATTAAGCCCTCTTTCGTCGAGGATCAAGGGAGCCTGGGAGGTCCCGGAGGGTCCAGACCAGACTAGGGACTTTGACACGGGTAAGTATTACGACTACCTCCGTACCGATTCAATCGTCGATATTCCTTACACACTTCTTTCTTGTCGTGCCGGGCAGAGTTGTCCCCGGAGGAACTTCAGAATAGGTTGAACTACCTATTCGAACACTCCCCCCAAGGTGGGCGTACGGACGTACCCTTGCCTTTACTGCAGCAGAGCCCGGACAGCCGACAAGAGGTACTCTCGGTAAGGTGTTCATTGTTGACTGGCTTGGGTTCATCCGAGTAGCCTTACGGAAGGTCCTCGGGCTTGTTTCTTCGCAGCGATTAGGCCGCGGGGGACCTGACCCGGAGGCTGAGCGAGCAGGCGCCCCTGCCGAGGATGACGAGGTCGAGATGTATGACACGGCCCCGCCATCCTCCGAGACGAGGGAAGAAGATCCTCCTGCAGCCGAGGAGGGGGTGAAGACGAGCTCTCCCGCCCGGGACCCTCGACTACAGGTTTAAAATCTCGCCCGACTACCTTTTCTTTCCTTGTATCCTTTTCCGAATGACAGTCACAAGGATGAATGTGTCGGATAGCCCGGAGCGAGTAACCCTCTCCCTAAGGGGCCAACTCCCCCTCCTACGACCGTTCTCGAGGAGGAGACCGTGGCGGACAAGGGGAAGCGCCGCTCCCCTCCGGCAAGCGAGACTCAAGTGTCTTGGCCGGAACAACTCCTCCCGTGGTGAAGCGCACGAAGTGAGTTTTCCTTTGCCGTCTTTTCTTTTAACTTCGTTGTGTTAAAGAATTAACTTAGTTGCTTTTGGCGACTAGGGTGTCGATCCGCTCCGCCAAGACCCCGACTACTGCGGCAACCAAGCAACAGCCCCCGACGCCGAAATCGGCACCGGCCTCTGCGCCGGACTTGCCCCAGGCCCCTGCGCCGGACTTGCCGCAGGCTCCTGCGCCGAGGTCGCCGCCGGCCCCTACCGAGGAGTCGGAGCCCCCGGCACCGGAGTCGGAGTTGCCCCTCGTCGAGCAGGTCGCGCCTTCGGGCCCTCCGACGCCTGAAGGTTTTCGCCCTTCCTCTTTGCTGCAAGTAATCATAAAGGAAATCAGCGATAAGGTAATTTTACTCTGCTTGTACTAACCTGTTCTTTTTTCCAGCTCGCTATCTCCCAGATCGCTCCGCTCGAGAAGGCCCAAGAGGAGCTGGACTCGGTGCGTGACGAGCTGAAGAAATGTCTTGACGAGTCCGAGAGGCTGCGGGCGGAGAACGAGGCGTTGCTGAAACGCCTCGAGGACTCCGAGAAGCAGCGGGCGGCGGAGAAGGAGGCGCTGCAGAAGAGCCTTGACGACTCTGAGAAGCGGCGCGCGGCAGTCGAGGCTGATCTGTCGTCCGCCAATGCACGCCTCTCCGACGTCGTGCCTTCCCTGCAGCAGAGCCGATCCTACGCGGGGTAGCTGGAGAAAGACCTCGAGCGGGCCTTGGGCGCGCTCGAGACGGCGTTGGGGGAAGTTGGTGTCGTCGTCGCCCTGAGTTCTTCTTCGGCTAACCGACTAGTCGAGCTGACGGCGTCTGTCTCCCAGCTGAAGCCTACTGTCGAGAAGCTTCTCGAGAGCGAGCTTCAGCAGGGGGTCCGTGACGCCCTGGCCTTCGCCTTGGCCCTTCTGAAGCACGAGCACCCGGACTTGTCCCTGGAGGCGCTTGCTGCTGACTTGCCGGAGGGTGAAGAAGAGAGTCTGGTCGACGCCGTGCAGAAGGCGGCAGACGCCTTTGGTGATCGAGTCCAGACATCTGGCTCGAAGTAGGCCTGTAATAGCAAACACTTACGTAGATACTGTGGTTAGTAACTGTGCGATAACTCGTGTGTTTTTGTCTTTTTCAAAACCTTGTCTACTCTGCTCCTGTGAAACTTTGTCGGATGCAAACGTAGACTTTAGTCGGAACCAATGTCCTTTGTCTTCCTTTAGCATAGGTGTGCAAATAGTGCCGCAGGTCGTTCCTTGCTGTGATCGACCGGCCCTTAGGTTTAGTCGGATGGAGAGCTCAGTGGCTCCTCGTCATCAGTAAACGCGATAAGGGGTCTTTCGTACAGCTTGTCGTGGCCATTGCAGCACCTCCGTATCCCTTAGCTGAGGGGGGACTTCGGTTACTTGGCTAGTAAACTCTGCGTTTGCTCAATCAATGAGGTTTCACTCTACCCGAGGTATCCTCTGCTCAGAGTGGTCGGAGACTTGGATAAGCGTACAGGTTCCGTTGATCTAGTCGCACTGGCACCTCCTTCCCTTCCTTTACTTGGGATCAAGGGACATTACCACGGAACTGGGGAGCTCAGTCAACCAGGCCTTAGGTCTGGTCAGGTGGGGGGCTCAGTGGCTCCCCTGTCACCTGCAAACGCGTTAAGGGGTTTTCCTCGCATCCCTGGCAGTTGCAGCGCCGAACCCTTTTTCCTTTGCGCGGGTCGGAAAAATCGGTACTCGTACTCGTATCTCGACTTTACCGTGCTCTTATCCAGCCCCCGACTGACTGGTTGAGAAGTATCTCGGATAGGCAGTCTGATTAGATAGTGAGAAACATCGAACTAAGAACTTTGCATTACTTAAAAACTGTGTCTGTTACAGGCTACTGTAAGGAAAACAATTCTAGGGGAAAGCTAAGAAACAAAAACTAAGCCGTCCCCTCCTCTCTTGGCTTGTCGTCGGTTGCGCCAAAGACTCCCGTCCTCTTGTCGCGACCCGCTGACCGAACTTTGTTGAGTGCGCGTGCTGGGCGGCGGCGCCCGGAGCGTCTTATCGACTTGTTCGTAGCTTGGTGACTCTTGAGGCTGGTGTTGGTGCAACTTCGGAATCCGCCGACGAGGAGGCGATGGTTGTACGATCTTACCGGAGGTGGTTGTACTGGACTCTCTAACGGACGCGACCTTTTTACCACTAATACGACCGACATGGACCGGGTGGCTTCTCCCGAGGAACCGTTGTCCTATTCGGGGAAGGCCCTGTTTTTCTCCCAGCTCCGATTTAATCGTGGAGCTTTTTCTCCAACTTGGAGGGGTTACTTTCCGGAGTCGTTGCTCGTAGCCGTGGAGGCGGTCTTGACGACGTGGAGGCGGGAGCCTCGACGTTGGCGTCCTGGGTAGAGGGCAGATGCTGCTCTGCGAGGTCGAGGCTGCGCTTGTCGCAGAGGAGTGCTTCTCTAGGGGAGCTCCTTATCGTGAGTACACCCTTTGGGCCTGGCATCTTTATGCACTGGTAGGCGTAGTGTGTAGCTGCCATGAACTTGGCCAGGGTAGGCCGTCCCAAGATAGAGTTGTAGGCTGTCTCGAAATCGACTACGTCGAACAGGATTTTCTCTGTTTGGAAATTCTCCGGTGTACCGAAGGTAACCGGGAGTGTGACTTGCCCTATCGGCGTGGCCGATGAGCCCGGGACGATGCCGTGGAAAGCGTGCGTCACCGTCTGCACGGATGACCGTGGCACTTGCATGGCATCGAGGGCGTTGGCGAATAGGATATTGAGGGAGCTCCCTCCATCTATTAGCACGCGACCTACTCGGCAATTGTTGATCGTTGGCTCGACCACGATCGGGTACCGTCCCGGTCGAGCACAGTTTTCGGGGCAATCGGCCTGGTCGAATGAGATTGCTACCTCAGACCACTTGATCGCTCGAGGGACTCGCGGTACACTCGCGAGGACTTCCCGGGCGATCGCCTTATATTGCCTCTTGGACTCGTAAGAGGTTGAGCCCCCGAATATGTGCTCAATTGCTCTGACATGCCCCTGGAAAGGCTCAGGGGTGGATTCATTGTCATCGGAAGACGTCTCCCGGCTGTTGTTAGCGACCTGAGGATTCTCCTCGCGGAACCTCTCTCGCTCTTCCCGAAGGTATTTCTTGAAGATGCGACACTGCCGCAGATCATGCGAGTCAGTCTGGTGAAAGTCACACCAGGGCTTGGATGTCTTGTCGGAGGATGTTGTAGGCTTATCTTTGGGGCGCGGCTTCCAGGTGCGTTTCTCGGAGACGTCGGCCATCACCTCGTCGGTTCTGGTCCTCTTCTCCTTGCTCCCTCCGGAGGGCTTCTTCTTGCGCTTAGTCTTGCACGAATCGCCTCTTGACCAGAGGGGAGAGCTGGTCGATTCACCCCGTTGCTGCTTGATATAGCGAAGGGTCTCCTCCGCACAAGCGGCCTTTTCGGCCAGGTCCATGAGCTGCCTGGTGGTTTTTGGTGGGCGCATGATCAGGTCGTGCGTGCACATCTCGTTTCGGCTGCCCCGAGTGAAGGCGCGGATGACATCCGAGTCCGTTATCTCAGGTATAGTGTTGCGGACAGCACTAAACCTCTTCGTGAACTCACGAAATGTCTCATCTGGTCGCTGGACGACGAGGAATAGATCGTCGACTCGACCAGGCCTTGGGAAGGTGCCCTGGAAGTTCCCGAGTAGCATGTCGCATAGTTGTCCCCAGGAACGTATTGTTCTTGGGGGGAGATTCGTCAACCACGTCCTAGCGGCTCCTCTGAGAGCGGTAGGGAGGTAGTTGGCCATTACCTTCTCGTCACCGCCGGCTGCCTCAATCGCGGTGGTGTAGATCTGGAGGAATTCCACGGGATTCGTGGTTCCGTCGTACGATTCAAGCGAGCCGGGCTTGAAACGAGAAGGCCAGCGTACCTGTCGGAGTTCCTGGGACAACGCCTGACATCCGCAGAAGGACCCCCGATAAGGCACGTTCTCGCCACTATTCGGGGTTGAGGATCGGCCCCGGGTATTGGCGTTGTGCACGTGATCTCTCCGAGAAGGTTGCTGCTCCTGCTGGCGCCTTTGGCGGCGGCGCCGCTCGAGTTGTTCTCGGAGGTCCACCGGCTGCTCCTCCTGAGGAGACCGGTTCCTGGGGTGACGTCCCTCCTGATCCCGTTCTTCCAACGGAGGAGCGGTATCCACCCGAGTAGAGCTGTGGGCCACCGATCGGGCTCGAGAAGACTCGGCCTGGTTCTGAGCCTCCTGGAGGTCAGCCCCCAGCCGTCGTAGCCACTGCTCGCCCGCGGGTGTAGATAAGTCCGCTACGGGAGGCTGTGACAGTAGATTGCGCACTTCCGCAAGTCTTCGAGCAGTTCGGGACACGTACTCCCTCGTTCCCGGGGGGGGATCTTTCTCCCATGGCGGGCAGGTCTCCGCTTCGACGAGGAGTTCTCTCCCCGGTAGCGGGCAAGCCTCCGTCCGCGTGGGAGGCAGCCAGCGCATTGCGCGGCTGCAAGCCCCCGGGCAGATCCTGATCTTCGGGGTCTTCTCGACCGTCGTTGATCGCGATTACCATCCGGGGTCCTTGGCTGGACGACGTGTACTCGTATTCCATCGCGTTGTCCTCATCGGACGCCACGCGGGTAAAGTCTTGATCGTTCTCACGATCAGAATTAGCAGGAGAAATCCTAGCCATGGGGCTGGTCGTTCCTGCTGGGGAGTCGTCATTCAAGATCAACTTCCCGCTGAAGGCCCTGGCGCACTCGGTTCTGAAGTGATCTGGTTCGCAATCCGAGTCCTCTCCAGGGGCGTATTCTCCGAAGTCGACTCGATCCGTTACTGGGTATGGGTCCATAGGGCCGAAGTTGTCGTAGAAGCCCTGGTCCGAGTACCCAGTGCGGGGCGAGGTTGCGACCAGTTTTCCTGCCGTGCTTGCTACTTCCTCCTCGGTGGCAACCGGGGAGGGGTGTGCAAACGGCGCTAGGATCTGATTGCGCCTAGTTGCGCGTCCTGCCGACTTTGATCTTTCCTCGACGGCTTGGTCCGGAGAGGTCCCCACGGTCGGCGCCATCTGTCGACGATCGGTGAACCGGCGAACTTACGGTACTCGTGAGATGATGATTACTGGGGGGTAGGGACCTCTAGGGCCCAAACGCCAAGAGATCTGACAGCAGGGAACAGCCGTTTTTATACAGGTTCGAGCCTCCCTCAGGATAATAACCCTACGTCCTGTTGCTATATATTGCTCGGGAACACGCTTTACAATGGGGGGATGTATGTTAGTGGCTACCCTAGGCCTAATCGTAGACTAAACTCTCCTAAACCACCGGGCTCGACTCCTTCGAGGCAGTGGATCTTCTAGGGCTTCAACTTCCGGAGCTCCGACTAGATGTCTTGGCTTGTTTGGCTCTATTGGATCTATTTCACTCTCCTCCTCCCCTATGAGATCGCTGATCCTTATATAGGGGGTACCCAAGGTCGTACCGGACGTGGACTTACACCCAAGTAGGACTCTGGTCTCCTTAAACGTCGGGATCGACTTCCCAGTTTAAGGGGAGTCTTCTCTTCCCGAGAGGGGTTACCTTATCGTCCAGGGATCCTTCCCGGGTAAGCTGTACCTTCCTAAAGTCTCAGGTATCCGTGTACGGACACCCCTAATACACGGGATGCCGCACTATTCATCATCAAGCCCCCCATCAGTACGTGAAGTAAGGCCATGAGGGATACTCGATCACCCTTCATCGGTACACCTCGTGAAGTGCACTAATTTCATGACACTAGAATTTGATCAATACGTGTAGGTAAAGACGTACACTCCTACATGGTTAGAACTATTCAAATAGCCATGTCCGCGATTATGGACAGCTTAGTGATTACCTGGGTCAAATTAGAAAACTTCAATGTCATTTTAAAACTACCAACTTTAGTTTATAAAAGCAAGTGGCTATTTCCTATAGGTGGTTGAGGAGAGCAATTTGATCATAAGTTGATTTTGAGAAAGTAATATAATAGTCGGTACAAGAAGAGCATATCCAGAATTCTCCAACGATGCATACCTCAAGAGCAGGGGAAGCAGCTACTGCACGATATTCACTCGGGAGTTTGCGGGCATCACCCAGCACCGAGATCATTAGTCGGTAAAGCTTTCCGATAAGGTTTCTACTGGTCGACTGCTGTCTCCGATGCTGAGCACATTGTGCGCACTTGTGTGGGATGTCAGTACTACGCACGATAGACACACTTGCCGGCTTGGGCACTCTAGCCTATCATGTTCACCTAGCCTTTTGCCATTTGGGGTCTGGACATGGTTGGTCCCCTCAAGAAGGCTCCCGGGGGCTACACACATCTCTTCGTCACCGTCGATAAGTTTACCAAGTGGATTGAAGCCAAGACAGTGGCCACGATCACTTCAGAATGGTCAACCGGGTACACACCTTTCTTCATGGTATATGGAGCTGAGGCCGTGCTGCCGACTGACCTGGACCACAGGTCTCCACACATCTGTGCTTACACCGAGACCGAGTCGGAGGAAGCAAGACAAGATGCTATTGACCAGCTCGAAGAAGCACGCGAAGTCGCTTTCCTCCTATGACGCTATCACAGCCGGCACGTACGCGGCCGCTCGTTTAAGATTGGCGACTTGGTCCTGTGCCGAGTCTAATCCAACAAAGACAAGCTGAAAGAGCATCTAGGCCCCTAAGTGGTTTTGATGGTTAATGGCAACTCAATCTGGGATCTAACGTTTACAATAAGTGTAAGCAGGTTAAATAGGTTCCAGGAAGAAGGGTTATCAAGGGAATGATGACCACCCAAAAAGTTCAAAGGTGGTTTCTAGGACAAAGGAATGGCTGTGCTAGGCAGCTGTGTCACAGCTGTGAAGAAGCCGGTGCTGCGCAAGGAGTTGCAAGCAAGGTGATGGTGGCTTGATGCGTCAAGGGCCGTGAATACAGTAGGTGGCAGGTAAAGCCTAGATTTGCTAGTTTCTTTGAGTCCATAGGAAACATCCGTACTATCAAGAGGGATGAAGTAGTAATAATCTGTGGAGGATCTTTTGCTCAATGCTCAGGGTGTTGGACAGTGGCACTGACGCTTTGAGGTCAGTGGCCCTGTGTCAACAGTTTTGCACAAGTGTGAAACTGGTTTTTGTTAGCACTCTGCAGTGCTAGCAGTAGAAAACCCTAAGGGTTGGAGTCACCGGTGTGACACAGCTGTATCACAGGTGGTCTAGCGCTCTATGACTCAGGTACATCTCTGTACCAGGGGAGAGCTTGTAAATGCTAAGGGACCTGCACTGCGATCGTGAAAGTACATCCACTCTCATGGAGCTTGGGAGGATGGCTATCTTGCCCCAGAGTTTGGTTTTGATGGTTATTGGCAATCCTCACCTGTGTCTAATGTTTTGCAATGAGTGTGAACAGGGATTAGATGGACAGGTGAAAGCTGAAGTGAGACAACTGTTGATGATGAGCCCTAAAAAGAGCAAGGAACTGGGAAGGTCAGAAGGACCAGCTGAGCTAGGTTCCTGAGGCACAGTTGCGAAGAAGCCGAGGCTGTGCTCGAGGGCAAGCGAGGTGATGGTTACTTGATGGAGTTCAAGGGCCGTGAATGCAAGCTTGATAAGTCCTGGAGGAGCTAGGAAGATGGTGGATCTGGACCAAGGGTTCGCTGTGCGTCTACAAGGGCAGTCGTCTTCGGTGAAGAAGCTTGGAACCAGTGCCAAGGGTCTAAGCGAGCTGGTCAGGGACTGTGGCGAGGCCATTGCTCTCTGGTCAGTTGGAGGCTTGTAGTGAGCCGGCCAGAGTTGTGCTCAGGTGCTGCCTGAGGCAACCGAGTCCACCTGAGTTTGGCATCTGAGACTCAGGTGGGTAGCTCAGCCGCGGCTAGTAGGTTACCAGAGGTGCATGTTAGCTGAGTCTCAGACAGGTTAGGTCTGGTGGCTCTTTATCTGACGTGGCATGAGGGTAACGGCTAGCTGCCAGGGACCCTATAAATAGGGAACCTGGGGAGGTTTTCAACCTCGAACCTTTACCTAACCTTTGCCTCTAACCCGATAGCAACCTGTTGAGAAAGATAGTGCTCTAGGTCTCCAAGTGAGCGTTGCCTGCGTGCATCCATCATAAGAGAGAGTTTCTTAGTCCTTCAGGTGTAGCATTCGAGGTACTGGTTCCTCCAAGAGTGGGAGTGCTCTTAGAGTTGGTGAGCAAGCCAAGTCTTGTGTGGCTGCCACCAAGAGTCTGTGAGGGCGATTCGGGTCTGCCTGTCTTGCTGCAGCAAGATCAAAAGGATTCCACACAAGAAAGGTACTCGAGGAAAGAGCACGTTTTGGTGCCGGCTGTGAGAACAGCTTCCTCAACGGAGACGTACTGCTTCGCAAGAAGTAGGAACTTCGGTAAAACAAATCATTGTGTGCTTTACTTTCTGTCTTGTGATCTGCTCTTACTTATTCTGATATCTATGTATGCTTAGATCACTAGAGCACCTTCATGTGTTGCACACTAACTGAGTTTCCTCACCTGAGACTCAGTTAGCTCCTGCTAAAGCTAGTACCTTTCCTGTTCACGTCATCTGATGCACTCACCTGACTCTCACACCTGAGACTCAGTTAGCTCTGAATATAACTTGCTCTACATCAGCTGAGTTTATTATCTGAGTGTCTGGTGTTTATCTGATATATCTTGCTGAGTCTCAGTTACCTGCATCAGTTGCATATATTTTTTCTAGGATTGACCTATCTCCAGAAGAGAAACCCATTAGGCATTTTAATTTCTAGAGCCGACTTATTCACCCCCCCTCTAGTCGACTCCTGAGATCCCTTTCAAGTGGTATCAGAGCCTCGTTGCTCATAATTGGCCTAACAGCCAGAGTCTAAAGGATGTCGAGCTATGAGGGTAGAGTTCCTATGTTTGATGGTACTAATTATGCCTTTTGGAAGCGGAAGATGCAAATGCATCTTACTGCACTTGACCCAGATGTATGGAAGATTGTCACAACAGGTCTTGATGTGGTTGATGAGAGCAATCCCACTGATCAAGAGAAGATCAGCATCAAGAACAATGCTAGAGCTGCCAATGCTATCTATGTGGGACTGCAAGAGCATGACTTCAACCGTGTCTGCACCTTTGAGGAAGCCAGAGATATATGGTTCACACTTCAGGCTATCTATGAAGGTAGTGACACGTTGAAGAGGTCCAAGAAAGATGTGCTGGAGCATGAACTTGACAACTTCCATTACCAACCTGGAGAGGACATCAATTCCATCTTCACAAGACTTACCATGATCACTAACCAGCTGAAAGCCCTTGGGTCCAACAGAGTGGAAGATGGGGATGTGATCGAGAAGTTCCTCTTTGTGCTTCCCAAGCCTTATCACACTCTGCGTCTGATGATGAAAGAAAAGGATGGCTTTGACAGATTAAAGCCCACAGATGTCCTTGGTAGGATGCTCACTCATGAGATGGAGCTAAACCACTCCAAAAAGCATGCTATCACCTCTGGGAAGAACAAGGACATAGCTCTCAAGGCAGTGGCCACTCACAGAGACTCAAGTGATGAAGAAGAAGATCCAGATGAAGAGATGTCCACTGATGAGGAGAATGAGCTTGCCATGCTTACTCGGAACTTCAGAAAGTTCTATCGAAGGAAGAAGTTCTCAGGCTCAGCTGATAGATTCAAAGGGAAGAAGCAACTCAGTGACAAGAAGTGTTTTGAGTGTGGTGACTCAGGACATTTCATTGCTGATTGTCCCAAAAAGAGCAAGAGACAAGAGGATGGCAAGTACAAGAAGAAGGAGATCATTGTCAAGAAGAAGTACAAAGAAGGGAAGCCTCCCACCTTCAGAAAGAAGAAGACCTCTGCTGCCAGAGCTTATGTGGGACAAGCCTGGGTCTCAGATGACTCAGAGTCAGAGGAGGAGTCAGAGGAAGAAACTGAGCTTGCTAGGTTAGCCATCTGTGTCTCAGGTGGATCATTCAGCAGCCCTACTGAGCCAGGAGAAGACTCAGTTAGGTCACTCAGCTGCGCACCCGAGTCAGACTCTCTCTTCGACAAGGATGCAGATCCTACATATGCTGAGACTCCAGCCCTATGCCTTATGGCTAAAGGCAGCAAGGTAATGACTGAGGATGACTTCCCTGATTATGCTCAACTAATGGACATTCTTGACAGGACAGAGAAGCTCCTTAGGAAAGAGAGAAAAGAAAACATCTCTCTCAGGGACAAACTAACTGACATGCAGGTGTCCCTTGATAATGCACAAGATGCTAAGGCAGATCTTGATGAGGAGGTTTACTTATTGCAGGAAGCTCAAAACAAACTTAAGCTATCACATGAGCTCCTAATCTCTGAGCATGATAAACTCAAAGAAACTTACTCATCTTGCACTGCTGTTACACCTGATGCAAATCCTCCTACTGTTATAGAAACTTGTTTAAACTGTGCATCTCGCATCAATGCTATTACTTCTAGTACAGTGTTTGTTGTAGATTCACCCAGTGAATCAAGCACTTCAACTGCTACTAACTCTGTTGATGCAGCAAAGTACAATGAGCTCAAGGAGGAGCATGAAGAGCTAAAAAGGCTCATGAGAATAGGCCTATGCAGTGCTAACATAGGCATGCAGAACTTTGCTAGGCTTCAGTCCACCTTAGTACTAAAGAATAATGGTACAAGGGGACTTGGTTTCACTCCTGCACTTGTAAAGAAGAAGTCTTCATATATTCCCTCTGCTACTAACAAGAAATACTTGCAGAATCACTTTGTTCCTCAGAAAGGGAAATATGATACTAACTCTCTTACAGGAAACCATCGAAAGACAGGTGGTTATGTGAAAATTCCCTCTAATCCAAGCTATGTGCTTAAGACAGGGAAAAAGGGCAAACCTGAGGCAATATATGTTGGACCCTGGAGTAGGTACAAGAAGGTACCAAGCATTTGGGTACCAAAGTCAGTAGTCACCTGTGTCTCAGGTGACTCACTCGGTTGGGTACCGAAGTCTGGGAAAGCCACCTGTAACTCAGGTAGCTCACTCAGGCGCAATGCAAATTTGCTAACCCTTCCATCTGAGTTTGCAGGAGATAAGAATCTGAGAAAGATTCAGAGGTTCTCTAAGCTTTCTAAAGCCATAGCTGCTAAGAACCCTAATGTTAATCTTATTCCTGCTATTGATGCTTACAGTAAGAGACCTGCTAACTTGGGAACCAAAGCTATTTGGGTTCCTAAGTCTCGGAACTAATCGTGCAGGGCTCTGCCTCTAGTGGAACAAAATGGGTCATGGATAGTGGCTGCACACAGCACATGACTGGAGGCAAAGAGCAGTTCTCTGAGATAAGAAAAGATAACCTTCCTTGCAAGTATGTCAACTATGCTGATGATTCAAGAGGCAAGGTATTGGGTTGTGGTAAAATTGCTATATCTCAGGAACATTCACTTACTGAAGTAATGCTTGTTGAGTCTATTTCATATGATCTCTTATCTGTTTCTCAATTATGTGATGCTGGAATGAAAGTCACATTTTATCCTAAAGAGGTCTATGTTCAGAAACTAACAGATGACTCACAAGTTTTCAAAGGCTATCGAGTAGATAAGCTATATCTTGTAGATTTTCAGGATCAAGAAGCAGCTGTGCCATGTTGCCTTATAGTCAAAGCTCAGTTAGGCTGGCTGTGGCACAGGAGGCTAGGTCATGTGGGGATGAGGCTGCTTAACAAACTCAGTAAAGAAGAACATGTCCTAGGCCTGAAGCAGATCCAATTCAACAAAGACAAGCCATGCTGTGCTTGTCAGGCTGGAAAGCAAGTTGGAAGCCCTCATCCACCCAAGAACATCATGACCACTACTTCTCCATTCGATCTCATACACATTGATTTGTTCGGTCCAACTACATATGAGAGCATTGGAGGTAACAAGTATGGTTTTGTTGTTGTAGATGACTTGTCACGTTTCACTTGGGTATTTTTCTTGAAGGACAAGTCACAGGTGTACAAAAGGTTCAAGCACCTCATTGTCAGAGTTCAAAATGAATGGAACATCAACTTGAAGGCAGTGAGAAGTGACAATGGGACAGAATTCAAGAACTCAAGAGTTGAAGCCTTCATGGACAAGCATGGGATTAAGCATGAGTTCTCTGGTCCCTATGCACCTCAGCAGAATGGAGTGGTGGAGAGGAAAAACAGGACCCTGATAGAGATGGCAAGAACACTACTGAGTGAGTACAAAACACCAGCAAGGTTTTGGGCTGAAGCTGTGAATACTGCCTGCCACAACATCAATAGACTATATCTCCACCCACTCCTAAAGAAGACACCTTATGAGCTGCTGACCAACAAGAAGCCAAACGTCTCCTACTTCAGAGTATTTGGTTGTAAGTGCTATATTTTGAAGAAAGGCAAACGTCTCTCTAAATTTGAATCCAAATCTGATGAAGGAATATTTGTTGGATATAGCTCAGAATCTCACACCTACAGAGTCTTTAACACCAACACCAAGGTTGTTGAAGAAGCTGTAGATGTGACATTCGATGAATCTAACGGCTCACAAGATGGGCAAGTTGCTAATGATATTTCAGGGAAGGTAGATATACTTCACAAGTCAACAGGTGAAGTCAGGCCCCAAGTTGAGGAGCAAGCTTCATCTGGAGTTACAAACCTACCTGACCCAGCTGATGAGCATGATGAAGTCAATGGCATTGAGTTTGAGTACAACCCAGCTAATGATCTATTGGACTCAGAAGCCTCCATGCACCCAGCTGAGTCTCAGGAAGAGCCAACTGAGTCACAGATACACCCAGCTGACCCACTTCCAGCTGTGACTCAGGCGGCTGACCTAGAACCCCCTGTGATCAGCAGGCTGCAGAAGGATCACCCTGTAGACCAAATCATTGGTGCCATTAATAGGGGAGTGACTACTCGTTCTCGTATTGCTAACTTTTGTGCTCACTACTCTTTTGTTTCCACCATTGAGCCTAAAAATGTAGGTGAAGCTCTGTCTGACTCAGATTGGATCAATGCTATGCATGAAGAGCTGAACCAATTTGAGAGAAATGAAGTCTGGTCACTTGTTGAAAGACCCAAGGATCACAATGTTATAGGAACAAAGTGGGTCTTTCGCAACAAGCAAGATTCTACAGGCCAAGTGGTGAGGAACAAGGCAAGATTGGTTGCTCAAGGCTACACTCAAATAGAAGGCTTGGATTTTGGTGAGACCTTTGCACCTGTAGCTCGACTTGAAACTATCAGGATACTTTTAGCCTATGCAAATCATCACAACATCAAGCTTTATCAAATGGATGTCAAGAGTGCCTTCCTCCAAGGTAAGCTTGCTGAACTTGTGTATGTAGAACAGCCCCCTGGTTTTGAAGATCCAAAAAGACCCCATCATGTATATGTTCTCCACAAAGCTTTATATGGTCTCAAACAAGCCCCTCGTGCTTGGTATGATACCCTAAAGGAGTTTCTTATACATAATGGTTTCGAAATTGGGCTTGTTGATACTACACTCTTTACTAAAGTTAAAGGCAAGGACTTATTTGTATGCCAAATATATGTCGATGACATAATATTTGGAAGTACTAACCGTGTGCTAAGTGATGAGTTCAGCAAGATGATGATAAAAAGGTTTGAGATGTCCATGGTAGGAGAGCTGAAGTTCTTCCTAGGGCTGCAAATCAGACAACTCAAGCAGGGAACTTTCATCTCTCAAGAGAAGTTTGCCAAGGACATCCTCAAGAAGTTTGACATGGACAAAGCTAAGTCAATATCTACTCCCATGCAAACAAATGCTCATCTTGATCTGAACCAACAAGGTAAGTCCACTGATCAGAAGGAGTATAGGTCTATGATAGGTTCCTTGTTGTATTTGTGTGCATCTAGACCTGATATAATGTTGAGTGTTTGCATGTGTACACATGATTGCATTTCTGGTTTTTCATTCTCTGCATTCTACATGAGTCAGCCACCTGAGTCTCGGTTGTACCTCAGGTGAGTTAAGGTCTTATAGATACCATGCTGATTTTGCATCTTATTGAACTCATGGATTCACCATTGAGTTAGATAAGTTGGATCTTACCATCTATTTCAATTCAACACAGCTTTAGCTTTGTATTGATTGATCGTTTGGCAAGCTGCGTTTGAAAAGAAATTCTCTCTATTGCTTTCATCTCTTATCTTTAAGTTCTCTCTGGTAATCCTATTGAAAACCTTGTCAGCTGAGTCTTCCACATGAGTCTCAGCTGAACACATTCAAAATTTCGGAGAAAATCCCTAAGTCTGGAGCTCAGCTCAATTTTTCTATCCTACCTGAGCCTCAGGTAGCATTCTAGCTGACCCTCAGGTGCCACAGGGCCACTCGGGATATAAAAACCCACCTCTGTAACGGTTCGCGCTAAACCCTCTTCAGAGTCTCAGTGCCCTTGCGCCCATCGCCGCCATCTGATTCTCAACGATCGTGCGCTTCTCCGACGATCTTCGCTCTTTCCGAAGCTTCCCAAAGCTCTTCTGATTGTTTTGGCGCCTTCATCTCTAATCAAAATTCCAAATGTAAGTCTCCTCGAGCTGTTCTTCACGGAACTAGGGTGGTTTCCGCCTTAATGCGAATCCCAAGCTCTCGAGTAGCTTTTAGTTGTGGAATTAGGTAGAGATGATGTACCTTTATCCTCTAGAACGATTTCTTGCAACTCATTGTCCAGAATTCTCAAATGTCAGCAAGATTCGATAAACCTAGGTTGCTCTGCTACTCCACCTGAGTTACACAATTTATCTCACCTGAGTGTCAGGTAGCTAAGTCAGGTAGCATGAGATGACTTGTGAAACTCTCCTAAAAACATCCAAAAATGGCCAAATATTCCTGTTTTCTCTGCAATAGGATTATCTCTTATCTATTCTTTATCCTATCTCACCTATGCAGATGTCTGGATCAAGGAATGTGCTTGAGGATATAACTGATGATCTGGCCATTGGTCTGAGAACTCAGCTCCTAAGTCAGAAGCAGCAGTTAGAGTGGGAGGCAGAGCAGGCTAAAAATCTTGCAAAGAAATTGGATGCAGAAGAAGCTGCACAAAAATCAGTAAAAGCGCCTATGTCACCCTCTGAGCTAGCCAAAAGAGAAGCTAGGCTCAAAGAGCTACAAGAGGAGAAACGTCAGATGGACATAGCTGCAGCTCAGTCAGCTCAAAGAATGAAAGAATTAGAAGCTCAGAAAGCTAGCAAGGAAGAACAATTGAAGCAAGAGAGGAAAGCAAAACCAGCTGAAAAGAAAGCCCAAGCTGAGGAAGCAAAGAAGAAAAGAGCTGAAGAAAAAGCTAAGAAGGCTGCTGAGAAAGAGGCAGCTATCAAAGCCAAGAAGGCTCCAGTAGTTGATACACTCAAAAGGACAAGGGCTGCAGGCAAGCCAACAGATTTATCTCTGAGCAGAGTCCCAAAGAAGCCAAGATCAGAGGCTGTGGTAGTCAAGAAAACAAAGAAACAACTGCAAGAAGAGGAAGAAGCTGAATGGAGAGCAGAAGCTCTTATAAAAAGGGAACACAGCAAACTTATAGAAAAATGGCAAGACTTAACTGATAAGTTGCCTAATGCCACAGATGAGGAAAGACCTCAAATGAAGGAAAGAATAGATGCTCTTGCAAAGCAAATCTTTGAGTCACCAGATGTTCCACAGGATGTGAAACTCCAAAGAGAAACTCAGCTGAAGAACAAGGCAATCCATGAAGAACTCAAACAGCTGCTGAGGCAAGAAGGAAAAGCCTCTGGACAAGAGAAAGCAGACCTGATCAAGCAAATTGATCGTCTATTCCCTCAACTCTTAGAAGATTATAAGAAAATTTGGACAAGGTTCTCAGATAACACCCTACAAAGGAGAATAGAGGATTACATGTTGGAGTTAAACTCTTGTACTGATGAAGCTCATAAGAAGCATCTACAAAATGAGATTGCTGAAATAAACTCTAGGATATTTTGTGTATCCAGTTCTCAAGCACTTGATGTAGTGCCCCTTCAACAAGCCAGTGGTTCACTGCCTCAGCTGAGTAAGCCAGCTGAGTCTCAGGCGGCTGCATCAGCTGAACTAGAATTAGTCCTCTCTGAAGTGGAACCTCAACAGAAAGCTGCCATAGAATCAATTGAAGACATCTTGGCTGAGCTTGACTCAAAAGAAAAAGAACTTGAGCAGACTATGGAGGAATCTATGGATAAGCTAAGATCATCTTTTGAAGAGAAGTCAACTGAAGCACATGAAAACCCAACTGAGCCACAAGCAGATCCATCAGTTGGAGTATCAGTGAGCATGGGCTCTGTATTTCAGTCTCTATCAGACTTAGAACCAGCTCAAGAAGAAACAAGACTTGAAGAGCAAGAAAAAGCAGCATCTTCTCCAGCACCTGAGTCAGTCCATAGAGAGCCAACTAAGTCTCAGGCACAGTCAACTGAGACTCAGTCAGAAGACTCAGATGACTCCTATTCAAGTCCAAGTGACCCTCATCCTCCATCTCCTCGCAAGAAGAAGCAAAAGCTGTCTGAATCAGATGAAGAATATCAAGAAGAAGAGGAGAGTGGTGGAAGGAAAGAGTCAGCAGAAGAATCAGACTCATCCCCCTCTGCATCTGACTCGGAAGATATCCCAGCTGAGACTCAGTTAGAAGAGTCAGATGAGACATTGGAAGCCAAATACTCAGCTATATTCTCAAAAGTTGCACGATCTGACACATCAATGATGAAATTCATATCTGCAACTGCTTTCAAGAAGCTACCAAAGGCAGATGCCAGTCTAGCCTCCATGAACCTGGATTCAAGAAGCACATCAAACTACACTGCCATGAGAACCACAAATCCATATTCTGACAGTGAAGGAAATCTGAAAAGAAGACATTGCACTGATCCAAGGTTTTGGAATGATCAGCAGCAATCAAGCTATCATCTCTTGCTGCAGAAGAAAGGTTTTGTTGACAGCATGCCAATTGATTGGGAAAACCTTGCCAAGAACGGCTTAGGAAATCTGAAGCAGATTCTAGCTGCTGTTCAACTTGATAAGATATGCAGTTTAAACCAAGATTATGATTCTGAAGCTATCAAGGAATTCTATGCAACAGTCTTTGTAGAGCAGAACAATCAAGATTATATGCTCTGGATGACAAGAGGTCAACTGCTGTGCATCACAGCTCCAGAGTTTGCAGAGATGTTCAATCTACCATCAGGGTCAAAGCTACAGAAGATCAGCATATCCAAAGGCTCAGAAGAAGATAAGAGTCTCCTGCCAGATTGGGTTCCAAATGAGAAAAGGAAGAAGTTCTTCCCTACAGGCTTTGTGCCTCCTCCTGTTAAGGGTGCAGTCCCTAAGCATATCTCCAATTTCAAAGGATTGATGAAGACACCCAAGCACATAGTGAAGATCTTGAACATATCCATCTGTGCCAAAGGTGGAGGAACTGATGCCATATACAATCCAGTATGGAGAATTCTTGAGCTCATAGCAAAGAAAGAAAAGTTTGATGTGGCCAGATACATATTCTCAGAAATAAATGAGTGCCAGAAGAACAGATCTGACAAGATGAGATATGGCTCATATCTAATGCATATGATTCTCCAAAGAACATCTTTAGCATCTTCAGTCTTCTCTTTTGACAAGAAGACATATCTCAGCAAATTCAGACCTCAGAAGGATGACCATGAAGATGAAGTTCCTTTCTACAACATCCTCAACTCATCTCAGTCAGACTTTTCAGAGCCTCCAGAGCAAGCTACCAGAGTCTCAGTCAGACCACCTCAGCCAGCAGCTGATCTCCCAGTAGTCCTACCTGAGCCTCAGGTGTCTCCCACCCGAGACTCAGCTAGAGAATTATCTCCTCCTGCTGAGCGCCAAGCATCGGTCTCTGTGAACCTTTCTTCAGACAGTCTTCCTTTGGTTCAACGTCTAGACAATCCCGCAGCTATTGATGCTTTCATTAAACGGGTTGTGCCAGTACAGATCTCTGTTATCAAGAGGAGACAAGATGAACTGCAACAAGAAATGGCTCAGCTGAAATCTGAACTCAAGAGTGAGATGGCAGATCTCAAGGCCTCAGTCAACGGCAAATTTAATCAGATCCTATCCCTCCTGCAACCAAAGCCAGCTCCCTGAGGATTTTTTTCTCTCTTCTTCCTATCTCTTTTTAGTGCTTAGTGGCAAAGGGGGAGAGAGTAGGGAGAGAATAGCTTAAAAGGGAGAGTATTATATTCAGGGGGAGCAGCATGTAAAGGGGTAGACTAGACTGCATGTGTGTCAAGACATTCTATGTACTGCAAAATGATTTTATCAGTCTTGAACACCTCATTTTTTGTATTGTATTGACTGTTATTGCTCAAATATATTGAAATACATTGATCTCTTTATCACATCTGCTCTGATACATGATATTCCTCTCTTTAGCTCTAATACATGCTCTATATTTGATATATACATGACGCTCTGATATTTGATATTTGTACTCAAGCATGCAATCCTTTCTGTTATCTTATTTGCTGAGTACTCCTCCAACATACCTGCTGTTCCGCTGTGCTTATACTCTCAGTTATGTTGTGAGAACCTGTTTTTGCATCAACTCTCCAATGTTTAAATCTGATCTGTACACTTGTATTCAAATGCAAAATCTCACTTGTGCACATCTTAAGGGGGAGTTGATGTCAAACAAGGTTAAATGCAATACTCTTCTTTATCTAAATGAATGTTTTAAAGGGGTTGCCACTAACCACCAAAAAGGGGGAGATTGAAAGTGCATCCACTCTCATGGAGCTTGGGAGGATGGCTATCTTGCCCCAGAGTTTGGTTTTGATGGTTATTGGCAATCCTCACCTGTGTCTAATGTTTTGCAATGAGTGTGAACAGGGATTAGATGGACAGGTGAAAGCTGAAGTGAGACAACTGTTGATGATGAGCCCTAAAAAGAGCAAGGAACTGGGAAGGTCAGAAGGACCAGCTGAGCTAGGTTCCTGAGGCACAGTTGCGAAGAAGCCGAGGCTGTGCTCGAGGGCAAGCGAGGTGATGGTTACTTGATGGAGTTCAAGGGCCGTGAATGCAAGCTTGATAAGTCCTGGAGGAGCTAGGAAGATGGTGGATCTGGACCAAGGGTTCGCTGTGCGTCTACAAGGGCAGTCGTCTTCGGTGAAGAAGCTTGGAACCAGTGCCAAGGGTCTAAGCGAGCTGGTCAGGGACTGTGGCGAGGCCATTGCTCTCTGGTCAGTTGGAGGCTTGTAGTGAGCCGGCCAGAGTTGTGCTCAGGTGCTGCCTGAGGCAACCGAGTCCACCTGAGTTTGGCATCTGAGACTCAGGTGGGTAGCTCAGCCGCGGCTAGTAGGTTACCAGAGGTGCATGTTAGCTGAGTCTCAGACAGGTTAGGTCTGGTGGCTCTTTATCTGACGTGGCATGAGGGTAACGGCTAGCTGCCAGGGACCCTATAAATAGGGAACCTGGGGAGGTTTTCAACCTCGAACCTTTACCTAACCTTTGCCTCTAACCCGATAGCAACCTGTTGAGAAAGATAGTGCTCTAGGTCTCCAAGTGAGCGTTGCCTGCGTGCATCCATTGTAAGAGAGAGTTTCTTAGTCCTTCAGGTGTAGCATTCGAGGTACTGGTTCCTCCAAGAGTGGGAGTGCTCTTAGAGTTGGTGAGCAAGCCAAGTCTTGTGTGGCTGCCACCAAGAGTCTGTGAGGGCGATTCGGGTCTGCCTGTCTTGCTGCGGCAAGATCAAAAGGATTCCACACAAGAAAGGTACTCGAGGAAAGAGCACGTTTTGGTGCCGGCTGTGAGAACAGCTTCCTCAACGGAGACGTACTGCTTCGCAAGAAGTAGGAACTTCGGTAAAACAAATCATTGTGTGCTTTACTTTCTGTCTTGTGATCTGTTCTTACTTATTCTGATATCTATGTATGCTTAGATCACTAGAGCACCTTCATGTGTTGCACACTAACTGAGTTTCCTCACCTGAGACTCAGTTAGCTCCTGCTAAAGCTAGTACCTTTCCTGTTCACGTCATTTGATGCACTCACCTGACTCTCACACCTGAGACTCAGTTAGCTCTGAATATAACTTGCTCTACATCAGCTGAGTTTACTATCTGAGTGTCTGGTGTTTATCTGATATATCTTGCTGAGTCTCAGTTACCTGCATCAGTTGCATATATTTTTTCTAGGATTGACCTATCTCCAGAAGAGAAACCCATTAGGCATTTTAATTTCTAGAGCCGACCTATTCACCCCCCTCTAGTCGACTCCTGAGATCCCTTTCAGATCGTTTGTCTGCTGAATCAGAAGACTGTCAGAGGTTCTCTCCTTATTAGGGATCAGAGTAGTTGTATGCTGAGGGCATGTCACGTGCCAAGACCGGGCTGAGTAGTGCTGCTACGTCAGTTAAGGGTTCACCTGTGTCTGCCTCCGGTGACACAGGTGTCGATCTGCCCGAGCCGGTTATAGGTTGGGCATAGTGTGCAGCTGTGTCACCGGTGCCTGACACCGGTAGCTCACTTGATCCTTTGTTTCTAGTGTTGAACTCAGGAACATCAAGGAAGCTCTCATGGATGTTGATTGGATAAATGCAATGCATGAAGAGCTCAATCAATTCGAGAGAAACCAAGTTTGGTCCCTGGTGGAAAGACCCAAAGATCATAATGTGATTGGAACAAAGTGGGTCTTTAGGAACAAACAAGATACCAATGGGCAAGTGGTAAGGAACAAAGCCAGACTTGTGGCTCAAGGTTTCACACAAGTGGAGGGCCTGGACTTTGGAGAAACATTTGCTCCAGTGGCAAGACTTGAATCCATCAGGATCCTCCTTGGATATGCTGTTCATCATAACATCAAGCTTTACCAAATGGATGTGAAGTCTGCCTTCCTCAATGGTAAACTTTCTGAACTTATATATGTAGAATAGCCACCAGGTTTTGAAGATGCTAAGAAACCTGATCATGTTTATAAATTGCACAAAGCACTTTATGGCCTAAAGCAAGCACCTAGAGCATGGTATGACACATTAAAAAAATTTCTGATCAACAATGGTTTTAAAATGGGCTTAGTAGATACAACTCTATTCACTAAGAAAAATGGAAATGATTTATTTGTGTGCCAAATATATGTCGATGACATAATATTTAGCAGTACTAACCGCTCCATGAGTGATGAGTTTAGCCAGATGATGACCAAAAGGTTTGAGATGTCTTTGGATGGAGAACTCAAGTACTTCCTAGGACTTCAGATCAAACAACTCAAGGAAGGTACTTTCATCTCTCAAGAAAAATTCACCAAGGACATCATCACCAAGTTTGGCATGAAGGATGCAAAGCCTATTCATACTCCATGCAAACAAATGGTCATTTGGACTTAAATATTGAAGGTAAATCTGCTGATCAGAAAGAGTTTAGATCCATGATAGGTTCCTTGCTATACTTATGTGCATCTAGGCCTGATATTATGTTGAGTGTATGCATGTGTGCTAGATTCCAAGCTAACCCTAAGGACTGTCACAGAGTGGCAGTACGCAGGATACTGAGATATTTGATTCAAACCTCAGGCTTTGGTTTATGGTATCCTAAAGGTGTAAATTTTGAGCTAGTTGGCTATTCTGATAGTGACTATGCAGGGTGTAAGGTTGATCGAAAAAGCACCTCTGGTACTTGTCAATTCCTAGGGCACTCCTTAGTGTCCTGGTCATCCAAGAAACAAAACTCAGTAGCCCTATCCACTGCAGAAGCTAAGTATATAGCTGCTGGTAGTTGTTGTGCTCAATTATTGTGGATGAGACAGACCTTGAAAGATTTCAACGTATCTTTTAATCAAGTGCCCCTCTTCTGTGATAATGAAAGTGCAATCAAGTTAGCCAACAACCTAGTACACCACCAAAGATCCAAACACATAGAAGTGAGGCACCACTTCCTGAGATTTACAGCTGTGCCATGTAAGGACTGAAAGACAATTAGTTGATATATTCACCAAGCCTTTAGATGAGACTAGGTTCTATGCTCTGAGGAGTGAATTGAATATCATTGATGTCTCTAACTTGCAATAAAGGGTTTGGTTTGGTGTCTAGCTCATATGTTTTTGCTGTTTATGCTTCTTACATGAACACCTGTGTTGCTCACCGGTGTCACAGGTATGTGCTACTCTTAGAAGTAAAAAATATCTCTTGAGCTATATGAGTTCACACTTCTGTGTGCAAAGTGTTTCAAATCAACTCTTGTCAGCTTTGGTTTTTCTTGATTGTATTTCTGGCAACCTGACATTGAGAAGATTCTATAAGGACATTCAGATAGTGGTCTAATGCTTTCTCTCTTATCTAAGTCTCTCTGTCTTGGTGCTCTATAGTTGAAATACTTGTCACCTGAGTCATCCATCTGTGTCTCAGGTGAATTCTTTTGAAATCCGTAGGTCTTAGGGTATCTTTCTTACTCACCTGTGTCACAGGTTCACCTCTCAACTATGACACAGCCACCATATACCCCTTCGGCCTATATAAGACGTTGATACGTTTCCCACAGTATCCACGTTCAACTCAAAACCCCAACTTCTGCCGTGCGCCAAAACTTCTAGTTTTTGACAAATTCGCGGTTTCCGCCCCAAGCAATCTCTTCAACTCTTCGGAAAAGGCTTTTCGTCGTGCGCAAGCTTCATCTCTTCCGCGCATTATCTATTTTTTTATCAAAGTAAGCTTTTGCAAGCCCTACTTTGCTTCTTTTCTTCATCAAGCACGTGAACTTGTTCTAAAATCTAATCCAACAGTGCATTGTAAGTGTCTAAGGTTGGTTTAGCTCTTGATCATCCTCCAGAACATATCTTGCTCAAATTTGATCAGCTAAAATCTGTAAAACCCTAGTTTCCTATAATTTGCCTTCCGCCTCAGCACGTAGCTGTGTCACCGCTAGGGTCTCACCTATCACACAGGTAAGCCTATTCAACAGGCAGAGACCTCGGTTGTTGCTAAGTCCTCACCTGTGTCTCCTCATCCTCACACAGGTGTCTCACACAGCTACTACCTTTTGCATCTTAGGAGCACCTCTTACGTACTTCTTCTCACCTATCTTGTTTCTTCAGATGTCTTCAGGGTCTGAGAAAGCTGACAGTGGGATGAATTGGTCTGACTCAGAACAGTCAAGCTTTGAGATCACAATTTCAGATTCAGATCAAGAAAGAGAAAGACTGAGACAGAAAGCAGCAGCGACTGAGAAGAAAAAGGCAAGCCTAAGAGCTATTAGGGAGAGGAAAGCAGCTGCCAAGAAAGCTGGTCAATCCAGCTCTGCAAAAAGAGTTCCTGCCAAGAGGACAAGATCCTCATCAGCTGTTGAGCATACTTCTTTAGGAAAAGAGGCTGCCAAGAAGCAAAAGTTTGCAGTCAAGAAAGTTTCCAAACCATCAACTGCCAATGTAGTGTTGCCAAGGGGGACACTTACCATCAGAGAACCTGTCCAAGAGTCAAAAGAGTTTTAAGAAGCCTTTGCATATGACAAACTCATTTTGGATGATTTAGACAGATTGGCAGAGCAGATCAGTGAAGCCACTGATGAAACCATCAAGAAACAGTTGACAACAATTTACACTGCCAAAAGCCTAGAGCTTTCAGATTTGTCAATACCAGTGTCTATGGCCATTCCAGTGCCATCTGATCAAGATAGAGCCTTATTAAATGAAATTGAAGAGTTGCACAAGAAGCTGAAGTCAGCTACTTCCTATAATATGGAAGTTGAGCTAAGAAAACAAATTCTTGAGAAACAGAAGCTCTTATCCAACAGCTTTCTAGCAGCCCCAACTCGCAAACCTGCAGCGCTGAGTCACACTGATGCCAGAGATAGGCATCTCATTTATCAGATAGATGAGCTGGTCAAGAAAGCACAAAAATTGCCAAAAGGTCTTGAGAGAGACTCTGTGCATGCTGAGATCAGGATTAAGAGAGGTCAACTCTCTCCAGATTTTAGAAAACCTGCAGTTTCAGGTCCAGCTAAAAGCACACAACAACCAGGGTTCAGCCGTGATGACAAAGAAAGAATCATTCTTCAAGAGATCAATGAGCTATTGGGCAAGATGAAGAACTTGCCACTAGGAGCTGAGAAAAATGTCCTGCGTGCTGAACTCAAAATCAAACAAGGCATGCTCTCTGGTGCCACCAAACCAGTCTCTACAACTCCATCTGCTCCAAGCATCAAGAGAAAGAGATCTGATATAGTTGTTATCAGTGAAGAGCCCCCCAGCAAAGAAGCAGCAAGAACCAGAGGTTAAAATCATCTCAGAAATCTCTCAGAGTTCCAAGCCTTCAATGAAAGATCAACTGGAATAGCAGAAAGAAGCTCTCCAAGATATTAAGAAGGAGATGCCACCACCTGTGTCACAGGTGGCCAGCCCAGCCAAATCAAATCTACAGACTTACCAGAGGAGGAGCAGATCAACAGTGAGCTCAACAAGTGTAGAATCCCTCTCCTCTCTGGATGTGCAGAAGCAGATGTCTCAATCTCAGTTTCTTGTGTCTGAGGCTGAAGAACAAGAACCAAAAGAGTCCCATGTGCCTTCATCATCAGTAAAGGCTGGATCTGTAAAGCCTACTGAACCTGCCAAATCACCAAGTCCACAGCTGTCTCAACCAGCTGTGTCTCAGGCAGAAGAGGTTCAAGCCCAAGTATCTCACCAGACTCCTTCACCTGTGCCTTAGGCAGCTGTCCCAGTCCCCATTTCTCAAGCACCTGTGTCCTCTCCTGTGGCACAGGCACCTGAAGCAGCTGGCCAAGAAGAAAGCTCAGAAAGCGAATTAGATGATGGAAGAGGAGTATCAGTGACTCCACCAAGGGCCAGAGAACCTAGGTCTGATTCTGATAAAGACTACCAAGCAGAAAGCTCATCCCCCAGTGCAGAATCAACCACAGAATCAGAAGAGAAAGAAGAGGAAGAACATGAAGACAGCTCACCCAGTCTCTTAGCTGCAGATGATGACTTGGAATCCAAGTATCACTACATATTTTCACATGCTCTGAGGACTGAGGTTAACCAAATGGCTTTCATCTCAAGAGCTGCAGCCAAAAAGCTTCCTAAGAGTGATCCAAAGAAGTCCAAGAGCAAAGTTGCCTCAATGAGCACCAGTACATTCATCAAAATGAGGTCAATTTGCCCATACTTCTCTGAAGATCAAGAGTTCAAGGAACCATCTTGCTCAGACCCCAGATTTCACAATGATCATCAACGGGGTGTATATCATGAAATCTTGTCTTTGAAAGGATTTGTTGACTGCAAGGCCATAGACTGGTCTGCCCTGAATGATCCCAGGCTGAGAACCCTTCCATCTTTGATTCAAGCCTCAGGCCTGGAGTTCATTTGCAGTCTTCAACAGGATTATGACCCAGAGATTCTCAGAGAATTTTATGCCACAGTCTGGGTTGAACAAAGCAATCAAGATGTTATGCTCTGGAAGACTAGAGGTCAGCTTCTGTCAATAACAGCCCCAGAGTTTAACAGTTTGCTACATGCACCAGTGGAGTCTGGAATGCCCAATCATTTTAAGCTAGAGCCAGTCTCCAATGCTGATAGAAGGAAGTTCTACCCTAGGACCTTCACTTTTCCTGTCAAAGCCCCTCCTGAACATGTCTATTTCAAGGGCATTACCATCACAGCCAAGCATCTTGTGAAAATCATCAATATTACTCTTCAGCCCAAGGGAGGCAACACAGATGCTGTGTGTAATCCAGTTTGGCAGATCTTGGTGCACATTGCAAAGAACCAGCATTTTGATGTAGCCCGATATATCTTTCATGAGATAGATGCGGTTCAGAAAGATAAGAAAGCAAAGCTGAGGTATGGATCGTACATCATGTACATGATCCTTCAACGCACAGGTCTTCTGGATTTCAACTTCGATATGACTGTGAAGACCATCAAGGCCCAGCTCAGGGCTCAGGCTGATGACCATCCTGATGAGGTTGCTGTGCCAGCTCTGTTTGGTGATTCTCCTGATCCAGCTATGTCTACCCCCGGTGACACAACTGCTCCCACAGCTCCTCAAGTGTCTGTCCCTCCGGTGCCAGCGCCTGAAGTCCAAGTGCCTACCGGTGTCCTAGCTGAGTCCCCTGTAGCTGACCCAGCTGAGTTAGTGTCTGTGACACAGGTAGCTGAAGATGTCACTCTGTCCTCCTCTCTCATGTCTCAAGCAGCAGCCAGAGCCTATCAGAACAAAGTCATGCCAACTCAGTTTGCAGCTCTGCGTAGAGAAAATCTTCTGCTCAGAACCAAAGTTGACAGTCTAGATTCCAAAGTCCATCAGCTGCAGGCTCAACTGTCAGAAGTTCTCCAGCTGCTGAAGACCAAGTTCCCCTGAATGTTTCCTCTCCTCATCCCCTTTCTAGCGTTTTAGTGTCAAAGGGGAGAGAAAATGGTAGTAATAGTGCAAGGGGGAGAAGTGCTAAAGGGAGAGATAAATATAAGAGAGAGTATTTTGGATATAGGGGGAGTAAATATTTTGCTGTATCAAGACTTGTGTTTTAATTTCTGATTTTTCTGTCTTAATTACAATCAATTTAAACTACAGTAATCTTTTGATCTGATGCAGTAAGTTTTTGCTCTGATGCTTTGCACATAAATTTACTCTGATTCTCATGTCTACACTAAATTTGTGCTCCATTTGTGCTCTGATACACATCTATATGCTCTATTATCATAACTGAAATGCTCTGTTTAAAACTCATATACTCTAGTTATTATAACTGCATCAGAAGAAAAATATATCAGTTCAGATATATCCTTTATGTCATATACTCTGATACATACACTCTGAAATGACATATGCTCTGATACACATTCTCTGAACTGATAAAAGTGTAAGTTGTAAGAACATACTGCTCATATCCAAAATTAAAATCTATGCACTAGTCTGATAGAAGCAAATCTTTTATGCACAGCTTCAGGGGGAGTATTCTCTAACAACCTACACATGTATCTCTCATTCAATCTTTATGTGAATTTGATGAATGGGTTGCCACTAACCACCAAAAAGGGGGAGATTGAAAGAGCATCTAGGCCCCTAAGTGGTTTTGATGGTTAATGGCAACTCAATCTGGGATCTAACGTTTACAATGAGTGTAAGCAGGTTAAATAAGTTCCAGGAAGAAGGGTTATCAAGGGAATAATGACCACCCAAAAAGTTCAAAGGTGGTTTCCAGGACAAAGGAATGGCTGTGCTAGGCAGCTGTGTCACAGCTGTGAAGAAGCCGATGCTACGCAAGGAGTTGCAAGCAAGGTGATGGTGGCTTGATGCGTCAAGGGCCATGAATACAGTAGGTGGCAGGTAAAGCCTAGATTTGCTAGTTTCTTTGAGTCCATAGGAAACACCCGTACTATCAAGAGGGATGAAGTAGTAATAATCTGTGGAGGATCTTTTGTTCAATGCTCAGGGTGTTGGATAGTGGCACTGACGCTTTGAGGTCAGTGGTCCTGTGTCAACAGTTTTGCACAAGTGTGAAACTAGTTTTTGTTAGCACTCTGCAGTGCTAGCAGTAGAAAACCCTAGGGGTTAGAGTCACCAGTGTGACACAGCTGTGTCACAGGTGGTCTAGCGCTCTATGACTCAGGTATATCTCTGTACCAGGGGAGAGCTTGTAAATGCTAAGGGACCTGCACTGCGATCGTTTGTCTGCTGAATCAGAAGACTGTCGGAGGTTCTCTCCTTATTAGGGATCAGAGTAGTTGTATGCTGAGGGCATGTCACGTGCCAAGACCGGGCTGAGTAGTGCTGCTACGTCAGTTAAGGGTTCACCTGTGTCTGCCTCCGGTGACACAGGTGTCGGTCTGCCCGAGCCGGTTATAGGTTGGGCGTAGTGTGCAGCTGTGTCACCGGTGCCTGACACCGGTAGCTCACTTAATCCTACGTGACAACAGTGTAACGGTCGGGTTCCTGCGAACCCTATATATAGGGGACCAGGGGAGGTCTTCGACCTAAACCAACCAAGCAACCAATCATTCAAGCTAGCTCAAACCAGTAAAGCACATCCTACCGTTGCAAGCCTCTTTCACTCGGAACAAAAAGCAAACCTTCGTAAGAGAGTTAGGGTCCTTGAGCAAAAGAGCATTTGGTTCCTCCAAGATTCGTTGCTGCTAAATCTATTACTCTTGGAGTGTCTACTCCTAGACGGGTGTAGGAGTTGCTGGTATCACCCAAGCCCGTGTGGGCTGAACCAGTAGTCTATGAAGGTGATCTGAAGTCTACCTGCTGCAAGGCAAAAGGACTTCCACAAGCAAAGCAAGGGGCCTGATCGTCAGGTACTCGGAGAACAAGCACGATTCAGTGCTGGCTATCTCTTCGGAGTAGTCTCTCCAACGGAGACATACCTCTCTGAGAATAGCAAGGAACTTCGGTGAAAAACACCTTGTCTCTGAGTACTTACTGCATTTCTTAGAGTACTTGCTATTCTTGCATATTTGTGTGATCTTAGACTTATTCTGTTCATCTATTGTAGATCACCTTTTTTACCTGTGCTATGTTAGCTGTGTCTCAGTTGCTATTGATTATATCTCTCACCTGTGTTAGCTACCTGTTACACAGCCAGTTAGGTTGCACATTATTTCTAAGTCCTTAGCTCACCTGTGTTAGCCACCTGTGTGACAGCCACGTGTTAAATCATACTTAATACCTTGCCTGTGCTGCTCATCTGTTACACAGTTAGCTCACTCTGCTTCTGACTAAGGCCTAATCTGTTCAACAAAGTTAAAAGAAGTAATTTTAATTAGCCTCCTATTCGCCCCCCTCTAATCAGCACCTTGGGTCCTTTCACAAGCACAAGCTCTCACCACCATGGGAGGGTCTGTACATGGTCACCGAAGTACTACGCCCGGGGGCTTACCGACTGAAGGATAACGATGGCAACATCATCACCAACGCATGGAACATTGAACAACTACGTCGTTTCTATGCTTAAATTTTTCGATATTACGGACAAATGAATAAATATTTTTTGCTCCATTTTAAACAATTCTCGGAGTTCCCGACTGGCCCGCCATGCACGCTCACGGCCGTGCATAACGAACACTTGGGGGCTCCACCACCCTGGGTGCGCCCAACCGCACTCGGGGTTTTTTCATTCAAACAAATTATTTTAGTACTGTGTATACAGTTCGACGTTAACTCTTTGCTCTCGATCGCCGGTTTACGCCACAACCTTGCGCTAGACGGGAAACAGCCCACGGCTAATCTCTATGCAAAGGGGGCTATGACGGGTCGACAAGAGTACACACAACGGATTAGCCTACACATGAATGAATCTTTTGCGAAGGAAGAAAGTTAATAGACTTTAAACCAAGTTTGCTACAAAACATGCATAAACAAGTATTCACTCGGACTTCCCGAGCAGTTGACATACACGTTCCAAATATTTATTCCTACAGCTCGGCGCGGTCGATGAGGGAGTTCGCTGTGACTTTGACCGCCTTTATCAGCTCCGGGACTTCTTCGTCAGGAACGTCGGAAGCATACCCTTCCCCGATTGCTTCCATATCAAGCAACGGGTAGTGGGACTTAGCCACCACAAGCAACAACACAGCTCCAGATCACGTGGCCTCCTTCTGTAGCCACCTCGCCTGATCTATCACCCACCGAAGGCGCTCCGCGATCACCTCCGCGTGGTCCGGAACTGGGTCGTCTTCCCACAAAGTGTCACAAGCTATCTGACCCACCGTTTTTAAGGACTCAGCCGTCTCGCTGACCTTTTTGATGCGTATTTGGAATGCTATGGAGATAGAACAAAGGCATTAGCAGGGCATTCAGCGAGCCCCAACTGAACAAGACCTGAGTCAAGAACTTACCGGTAGCGGAGTCTGCAGCCCTCTTGTTTCGACTCGACGGCCTCCAAAGCCCTCCTCAGGCTACCGTTGATGACGATCGCCTCCTTCTCCAGCTGTTCGACGCGAGCCTTCTCCGCTCCGAGCTCCTCCTGAAGCTTGGAGGCCCTGTCTTCAGTGGAGGCAAGTTGCCTGACACGGGCCTTCATCGCCTCAAGCTCCTCCTTGAGCTTGGAGGCCTCATCCTCTGTAGCTACAGGAGATGGGTCAGCACGAAGAAAACAGAAATGATTAAAGAAGCTCGGTTTCCTTACCCCGGGCGGCCTCCTAGCAGATGCCCCTCTTCAGGGATGCAATCTCGCCCTCCCGCACGAGCACTTGCTCCTGTGTCGCCTGGAAGGTCCCCTTCAAGTTAACCTACTCGGCCTCGCACTGGCTGAGTCGATCGAAGGCAGGGAGTTGCTCCTGAAGGAACTCGGTCTTATCCCTAGACCATTTGATTAAGTTCTGCAAGAAATAGCAGAGGAGGTTAAGCTACTCGAACAAACGGGGAAGGCGTCAAGACCCTCCACTCGGCTCTTTGAGCCAAGCGAAGGCTCGGGGGCTACACCCTCTGGGTGCACTGATCGTGCCCCCAGAGTAAAATCTACAGAATAAACAAGGACCCTCCACCCGACTACTCTAGTCAGCTGAAGGCTCAGGGGCTACACACTCTGGGTGCACTGATCGTGCCCCAGAGTGAAACCTACAGAATAAACAAGGACCCTCCGCCCGACTACTCTAGTCAGCCGAAGGCTCGGGGGCTACACCCTCTGGATGCTCGGGGGCTATACCCCAGTGGGCGCGCTATCCGCGTGTTCACAACGCAAGGAAAAAAAACAACGGCAAAATACGTACCTGCATTAACGGCAGGATTTTTCTGTTAACCAGGTTGGCGCTCTCCCTGACAGTCTTCAGCAGCATCAGAAGCTGCTCTCTGAGCTGGGTGGTGGCACTCATCACCTCCTCCCACTCTCCCACCTCCTGGACATCGTTGATCTCCCGGAGGACCGCGCTCGGCCTCGAGGGGTCCGTTTGCCGGACCCGTAGAGGTTGGAGGGCCAGGTGGAAGCTTGGAGGAGGAGGTGGCATGCGCCCGATGTCCACCTCCTCCACCGGCAGCACCAAGTTCCCCCGGCAGTTAGGCGGGGTGGTCTGCGTCTGGCTCGTCCCTGCCCACTCTGCCACAGCAGGGGCCTGCGCTTCGGCACCGAGTTTTTCTGGCCGAGGAATAGGCAGCGGGGTCGGCGGCGCACCACCTCGCTGAGGGGAAGGCGGTGGCGAAGAAGAAGGTCTCAGAGGAGACGAGGGCCTGGCATCTGGTCCCGACTGGATCCCACCTTGACCAGACCCCAGGGCACTCAGCGAGTCCCTTGGAATATCCCCCGTTCTACTTGGCCAATAGAGACATCCAGGTTCGTTAGTTTTCTCCGTTCTGAAGACAAAACAGGTAGGAGATGTTTACTCAGTGGCGTACCTGGTGGATCGGGGAACGGGGACATGTTTCCTGGGCCCAGGGGCCCGCCGCCTCGGTGTGGTGGCCATTGGAGTCAGCGATGTCAGAGAACCGCTCTGCCCCCCGAAGGCAGCATCGGCTGTCCTTTTCCCCCTCCGATCGGGGGGGACTTCATCCTCAGCTGCCTAGGGAGTCTCCTCGGTGACGGCTGCTAGAGCCATAGGGGCAGGCTGGGCGGAGGAGCCGTCCTGTCCCCCCGGGGCAACGCCGGTGGCTATCCTCCTTCTCCTCCGCGCATGAAGGGGGACATCATCTTCATCTTCCTGGGCTTCTTCCTCAGGAGCTGCTGTTACAACCGGCGGAGGAGCGCTGGGCTCCTCCGTCACGGATACCCCTCCCTTTGATGACCTGGCACCAGTGGACGACGGTCGGGCGCTTCCCTGCAGCGGCTGCCCACTACTGGGGATGTCGGCGTATTGGGGCTGGTTCTAGATCTCTTTCTCCGAAAGAGGAGCGGAAGAGCTGAACCTGAATAGATCCTGCAAGGTCGGGGTGCATAGACGCAGACCGAGTATGACTCGTTTGAAGCATAGACTACAAATGACTGAGTCGGAGGATTGGCTGGTCACATGATTCGGAGAGTTGGCGAGGCTATAAGGCGCTGGGTGCCTGGAGGTGTCCAGGGACGCTCCCTGGACCATCAGCTTCCCGACCCGGCGCTTGACCTCCTCCTTCATGAGCTTGTCGGTTGTCTCCCGGGTCACATCTTGATGGTTGGTGTACTCATACATCAGACGGACCCTAATGAAGGTTGTCTCCCGGGTCGTTGGATTCGGCGCCTGATGAAGGTTACTACAACGCTGACCCCAGTGACTCCCGACTGAAGCACTTGGGAGAGATGAGCCATAAGAACTTCGATCCCGGGCTGCTCCCATTCTTGCGGAAGCTCAGTCCAACTTGACCTGATCTCGGGAGCTGACCCACAAACTCTGGAAGTGAGGGCTCGGGATTGCTGCAGTAAAACCACTCCGAGTGCCATCCTTTGTTGGAAGTCTGGAATGGTTGCTCCAGGTAATACTTGACGGCCCCGGGCCTCAGCTGAAATCCAGAGCCCCCAACAACAACCGGGTTACTTTTGCTCGGCTGGGGCTTGACGATGAACAGCTGCCTCCAGAGCATGAAGTGCGGCTCGATCCCGAGGAAGCATTTGCAGAGCGTGATAAAGCACGCCACATGTAGCATTCCGTTGGGGTTGAGATGGTGCAGCTCCAACCCATAGAAGTACAGGAGTCTGCGCAAAAAGGGGTGCACCGGGACAGAGAAGCCACGGTGGAAGAAGGCGGCGTGGACGACGAGTTCACCGGTATTGGGAGTGGGGACTTCCTCTCCGTCGGCGGGACGCCATTCGATCAGCTCCCTCGGCGGCAGCACTCCCGCCCCCACCACGGTATGCAGCCGGGCCTCCGTTGCGATGGATATTAACCAGGGCGCCATTGAACCAGCCGGGGAGATTTCTTCGCTGAGTGTCACCCACACTATTGCGTCTTCCTCCTCTTCAAGCAGATCCGCTTCCCAGACAAAGGTGGGCATTCAGTGGCGGCGGACCCGATCTAGGGTTTCTATTGGATGCCTGATCGGGGTCCGACCGGCTAGGACGGGGAGGCAGATGCGTGGAACGGTGATAAGGTGGAATCTGCGCGGTGGCGAGATGGACGTGGGATTTATGGTGATTTGGATCTACTGTGCGGCGGCGCTCTCAGCTCAGTGTCGCGGGAAGACGAAAGGTTTTGGGTGCAGAGGAGACAAAGCGTGAAAGGGGAGCCGGTGTGAACGGATCAGGTTTTAAAGAAGAGACAGCCTGGCGGGTGTGAACTTTCCACCCCCGCGGGATAGCCCCCCTGTTTCCATGGCGTAACTCCTCCACACTCGCCACGCGACTCAGCCGCTTCAACGACGTAAGGTTTCCATTTCCGGATTTCACGTGATCGGGGTTTCAACAGCTAGCCTTCTGGGGATAATGGCCGTTTGAATACACCCCACATAAAGAGCGGCTGTAACGTACCTTTAACAGGTCACTATCGGTTACTGAATAACTCGAAACTGAACATTACAGTTTTGATGGGTTTCGGTGGTTGGCCTCCAGGGGAACGCAATCACTTGAATACATCCAAGTGAAGGGCAGTTGTGGTGCACCTTCAGCAGGCCACTAGTCGGACACCGAGCAACTCGGAGCCACTGGTTTCTCCACCCGGACATTCCGAGGACTTTACCCTGGAATCTCCAGGATCCGGAATTTCCAGATTCAGTGGAACGTCCAGACCTTAGGCTCCGCTACTCTGGACCGAAGCGCTACAGCTTGTGTTCTGGTTCTGACATGAATTTCGAGGGTATTCCCCCAGAGGGACACTAGCTGGACCCGAACCACTCGGGAAACCAAAAGCCACTTGGGGATTCAGTTGGGATTTATGGTATGTTCCTCGCAGGGCTATTAGCTAGCACTACTACAGAAAGGCTCATCCGGGACGTGTCATCTCAGTCGGGCAAAGCTGAACCGCCTCTGATTCCCTCATCACAAGCGGGTTCCCACGGGGACCGTCTCTGATGTTGATGTTGTGTCCCCAGATGGAAACATCAGAGTCGGCTTGAAGCCGAACCGCCTCGGATGACATCATCTGAGGCGGTTTGAAAAGGAACCGCCTCTGATATAGCGTCATCTGAGGCGGTTCGTTACCGAACCGCCTCAGATGTAACATATATCACAGGCGGTCTGCGGTGAACCGCTTGTGATGACTTTTCAGGGATATCACAGTCGGTTTAAGTGATCCAATCGACTGTGATAAATGTCGCCTTTATATGCAGCATTTTTGGGAAGTCTTTTAGGGTTTCCTTGATCTGTTCTGTTGGGTGGCGGCTGGTTCGGGCAGGGGCGATTTTAAGGCAATTTTGAAGGGAGGTAGAGTGGTTGGTGAGGAGTAATTGCATTGGACATTGAAGAAGGTTAGTACTACTTGCCCCTTTAGCTCCCTATTTTGCTTTCATTTGGTTGGATGAGATAATTAGGTTTAGTTGTTTGGAGATGATGAAGTGAAAATTAATCATGTGGTTAGGATCTTTTAGTATGTGCTAGGTTAATAAGTCTCTTGCATATGTATTGTGTAGCAGTATGTGCGAGATGGATCGAAGTTGGATGTATCCCGAGAACCATGTGACCCAAGAGTACATTAATGGTGTAGATGATTTCCTATTAGTAGCACGAGATGATATGTTGGCAAAAGGAGCCAAATTTATGTGTTGCCCGTGCTATGATTGTAAGAACGAGAAGATGTTCAAGGGGAGAAACCAGATACAAGATCATTTGATTCGTAGGGGTTTTGTAAGTGGATATATACGGTGGACCAATCATGGCGAGGCGCACATAATTTTACCGGGTGGAGATGAGGCGAGTAGCAACGAAGATGATGTCGACGGTGAGTCCGATTGCGAGGAGGATGGAGATATGCAGCCGGCCGATAATGAATTGGAGGAAATGTTGCGTGACGCAGAAGGAAACGACCTAGAGGGGAGACAATATGAGCAATTCCTGGGCTTGATGGAGGACTCAGAGAAACCTTTATTTTCGGGTTGCAAGGCAAAATATACAAGATTATCAACTGTTCTTGAACTATTCAAATTGAAGGCAAGCAATGGTTGGTCCGACAAAAGTTTTACCTCTCTCCTATTACTCGTGGCAGACTTGCTTCCACAGGGAAACGAGATGCCCACGAGCACATACAGAGCAAAAAAGATTCTTTGTCCTCTAGGTCTGGAAATAGAAAAATTCCATGCTTGTAAGAACGACTGTATCATCTTCCGTAAAGAGTATGCGAACGTACATGTGTGTCCAGTATGCAAGACATCCAGATATAAGCAGCTCGATGTTCAAGGTGATGAATCAGAGGTTGTCGAAAGCAGGAAAGGACCACCGGCAAAGGTAGTGTGGTATCTTCCTATTGTTCCGCGTCTGAAGCGTTTGTTTGCAAACAAAAAGCACGCGAAACTTATGAGATGGCATGCCGACGACCGTAAGAAAGATTTCATGCTAAGACACCCCGCTGATTCAATCCAATGGAGAAACATCGACACTAGGTATCCAACGTTTGGAGCTGAATCACGAAATGTAAGGTTCGGGTTGAGTACGGATGGAATGAATCCCTTCGGTAGCATGACCTGTCGACATAGCACCTGGCCGGTGGCTATGTGCGTGTACAACCTCCCTCCTTGGCTTTGTATGAAGCGAAAGTACATCATGATGGCCATGCTAATCCAAGGCCCGAAGCAACCTGGAAATGATATTGATGTATACCTAGCACTCTTGATGGAAGATCTTCAGACTCTATGGAACGAAGGGGTTGACGATGTATGGGATGCCGACAAAAGAGAACACTTTACCTTACGCGGCCTCCTGTTCTGCACCATAAATGACTATCCTGCCTATGGTAACCTGTCTGGTCAAACCACTCACGGAGCTAACGCTTGCGGTCAATGCTCGGATAATACGGCAAGTGTGTACCTCAAGCACTCGCACAAGACAGTGTACATGCGGCACCGTAGGTATTTGCGAAGGAATCATCCATACCGGAATCTCAAAAAGGAGTTTGATGGCACAATAGAGGAGGGTATGGCTCCAAAGCCTTATTCAGGAAAGGAGGTTTACGATATGGTGAAGGACGTTGATGTAGTTTTTGGTAAAGGAATCCCATTGAGAAAGGGCATATGGAAAAAGAAGTCGATTTTTTGGAATTTACCTTACTGGGAACACCTGGAAGTTCGCCACTGCATTGACGTCATGCATGTAGAGAAGAATGTATGTGATAGCTTGCTTGGTCTGTTATTGAACATCCCAGATAAAACAAAGGACGGTGTGAACGCAAGGCTTGACATGGTCGATATGGGCATCAGACTTGATTTAGCACCCCAGAAATCTAACAAAGGTCGAACATTCCTTCCACCTGCAAGTTACACCCTGTCAAAGGCTGAGAGAACCAAACTTTGCAAGTGCTTGCATGGTATTAAAGTTCCATTCGGTTACTCCGCCAGCATAAAGAAACTTGTGTCCATGAAAGATTTGAAATTGCTTGGAATGAAGTCTCATGATTGTCAAGTTCTGATTACACAAATGCTCCCCTATTGCTATTCGAGGCATTTTGCCCACAAAGGTTAGAGAGACAATCATAATGTTATGCCAGTTCTTTCAGGCAATAACCCAAAAGGTTATCGACCCCCTTCAGCTAGATGCTTTGCAACAACGATTGGTGGTAACTCTATGTCATCTTGAGATGTATTTTCCACCAACATTTTTTGATATCATGCTGCATCTCATGGTTCATCTCGTCAGAGAGATTATGATATGTGGCCCTGTCTTTCTTCGGAGCATGTACCCGTTTGAAAGATATATGGGCATTTTGAAGTCGTATGTACGTAATCGATCCCGCCCAGAGGGGAGCATTGTTGAAGGCTATGCAACCGAAGAGGTCATTGAGTTTTGTTTGGACTACATGTTGAATGTGAAATAAATTGGCGTACCTGAATCACGCTATGCTGGGAGGCTACAAGGAATCGGTACTCTCGGAGCAAAACGAATCAATCTCGATCCGGATGCACTTGCGAAAGCCCACTTTCTTGTGTTGCAACACATGGATGTGGTATCTCCCTACATCACTGAGCACTTTGAGTTGGTACGGAAACAGAATCCGAATAAATCTCAAAGATGGATCACTATACAACATAACTTGAGGTTCAATCAGTGGCTACACGACCGAATCACCAATAGCTCATCCATCGATGATATGCTTACTTGGTTGTCAAGAAAACCATCGTACCAAGTCATGACATATCAAGGGTACCAAATAAATGGGTATACATTTTACACGAAGGCTCAAGATGCAAAAAACTCATATCAGAACAGTGGTGTCCGTATAGATGCTGTAGATGGTGTCGCCCATGAAGCACGGCCATACTATGGGTTCGTAGAAGAGATATGGGAGCTCGACTACGTGAAGTTCAAGATCCCCGCATTTCGGTGCCGTTGGGTGCATCTTTCCTACGTGAAGGTTGACAGTTATGGTGTGACTACCGTGGACCTTGGTCGTGTTGCTTATGCAAGTGAACCATTTGTGCTTGCAAAACATGTTCACCAAGTCTTCTACATAGTCGATCCATCCAATAAGAAGCATCATGTCGTAAGGAATGGAAAGAGGACTATCGTCGGTGTCGATGAAGTGGTCGATGAGGATGACTACAACAGATTTGGCGATATCCCTAATTCGGACCAAGTGACGTGCGAAGAAACACAAAGTCATGACAATGAGACCTACATCCGCAATGATCATCATGAAGGTCTTATTTTCAAAGGAAAAAGGCAAGTGCACGCATGATCAGTGATGTGGGTCCAGGTTGAAATGGTTATGTATACTTGCATTGTGTTGAAATGAGCACTTGTGTAATGTGAAACCTTTATATGTGCTGTAGGATTATGATCTCTGTGAAATGGTTATGTATACTTGCATTGTGTTGAAATGAGCACTTGTATAATGTGAAATCTTTCTATGTGCTGTGGGAATATGATCTCTATGAAAACTTTGCGTGAATGTTGAATGTTATTTGAACTGTCGTATAAATCATATGAAAACTGAAGTTTTTCCCTAAAAACAGGGACGTCTGTGTCTGGCTAAAGGACATATCAGAGGCGGTTTCGAGTCAAAAAATGCTTCAGATACTTACATCAGAGGCGGGTTTTATAAGGACCGCCTCTGATATAGGACAACATCAGAGGCGGGTTTTGTATAGGACCGCCTCTGATATAGGATAACATCAGAGGCGGGTTTGTATAGGACCGCCTCTGATATAGGAAAACATCAGAAGCGGTTTTGGTATAAACCCGCCTCTGATGTAAACATGTCAGAGGCGGTTTTAGTGTAGAACCGGCTCTGATGATGTTCCTTTATATATCGTACTTAGGGTTTTTTCAATCCCGCCAGTTCCGAACCCCTTCCACTACTGCAGAACGGGCTTCTACTGACGGGCACTTAACCCCCTCTACTGACGGACGGGGGGCCCGTCACCCTGGGAATGTCAGTGGAGGGGTGACCTCCACCGACGGGCACGGGGACCGTCAGTGTAAACCGAACACCACTGACGGTCTATGGATCAGAGACCGTCAGTGGTACCGGCTCACCACTGACGGGCTATCTCTACGCGCCCGTCAGTGGTAGGACCTACAGCTTGGGCATACGGGCTTCACCACTGACGGGCGTTTGTTAAGTGCCCGTCAATAGAGCTTCTGTTGTGCATCTCCATTCAGCACCTATTGCACAAATATATTCACAATTTTCACAAATATGTTCACAAATTTCACAAACATTCACAATTCTCACAAATATAGTCATATATTTCACTAACATCCATAAATTTCACAAATATACACAAATTTTCATAAATTTCAGAAATATTCACAAATATAAAATTTGATATAACTTATTCGTAATGACATAACACTTCACGTAACCGTTAATCACAGGTATGAAAGAAAACAAGTATATTTGACGAGCGACATAATAAAGTTTTTTAAACAACTAATCTACTGATTCCCGCTTAAGTTTAGCTTCGGAAACTGGGGGCCGGCGTAGAATTCACCCATTGGATTGATTACTTCAAGATTGATGATTTTGGCGAAGACTCTTTGGATGCGGGCAAAGTCCTGACGCCAATCGTACAAATGATGTCCTAGCTCACTCCAAGCCTTCAGTTCTTTCATATCCTTCCAATGCTTGTTCTTGTACCGGACAAATAGGTCCATATGGGCACAGGTGTAGTACCCACATGTCACGCTATTTTCGGGCTGAACTCTGCAAGGGAACTTGTAATGGTGTACCATTTTTGTCGCTTTTGGAGGTATTTTTTGATGGCCCGAGAACTTGGCTCTGAAAAAGGCTGCATCCAAAATAGAAGTGATATTTTTGAAGTTCGATCTCTTCTGCGCATCGGAGTCGAAGTAGAATGCCTTGGTCCAGCTTGGAATTATCACAATGAGGACCCAGTGGTCGCTGCGTCAATGTGAACAAATGAACGTAAGAAGGCGGAGATACATGCATAAAAAACAAAAAAATTCATACGGTGCTAAGTTAAAGGACTTACGGAGGGTTGTAGGGGGCTAGTATGTACTCCTTGTCCTTATGCACGATGAAGACACGCGATAGATATTCTTGTAGAAAGTCTCGACCGTCCGTGGTATCAGCGTAGCCTTCGTTCATGCATATCGGATCGACTATCCCGATATTGGAGTTCTGTAGACGTCTGCACTCTTAGGCTTGATAGAGAGCCCATAGCCTGACCATCGTGGTGTCGAGCCTGTAGAGGTTGAACATATTGAAGAGATCTTCAAAATTGAGGTCGAAGGTGTCCTGGTCGTTCTCCATGAAGAAGTTATAATCTCTTGGCACCTTGACCTTCCAATATTGGCAGAATGTTTGCGGCTCTCTGGACATCTTTAGGTAATCTTCATGCAGCGCCTTCATATCCTCAGAAAGATTGTCCAACTCGTCCCGCGGGAGCAAGTCCTGACCTGGTTCGTAAACATATCGCCAGAGACCCATGCTCCGTGCAGATAATTTGGATGACGATGCCGATGCCGAGAAGGATAAGGATTTCTTCATCTGCTCCTTTCTTTCCTTCTCGCCGGTGCCGGCCCTTCTCTTCTTGCTTTTCTTCCTCCTATGCAGCGGCTCAGGACTCTTGCCTGCCACCAGCGCCGCTTCTAGTGTTCCGGCAAGTGTGGCGGGAGAGAAAATCTTTCCTCTAGGTTGATCCTCCTCGCGCCTTTCCGGTGGATTGATCATGGGCTCGTCCCTCGCCACCGGGGACTGCATACCCGTCTCCCTGTACTGGTCCCCGACAAGACGGTCTTCAAGGTCTCTGAACGTCGGAGCTGTCTGGCTGAGGCCCAAGGGAGATCGTCCGACCGATGGAGACGGGTTGGTGGACGAGGGGGCCGTGTGAGGAGATGGAGCCGTGCGAGGAGAGGGCACCGCAGCTAAAATAATTTGGCTCTTCGGCCACTGGATGAAATAGTTCTTGCACTGCCCTAGCCGTGTCATTTCCTCTTCAGGGGGGACAGGGACTAACACATCGTTGTAGTCGTTGAGGACGACGTCCACCTGCACCTTCGCATGGTGCTCCCGCATAGGAACACAGTGCAGGATTGCCCCCTCCGGCGTCGGGAAGACCTGGCCGTGCGCAACCTTCACCTTCATGCCAGGGATCTGCACCGTCAGTGTGCATCTAGTGGCTTCCTGCAAAACAGGGATAGATGTGCCGTCCTAACTGAAGTCAGGACAACGATATCAGGATTTACTGTAATGACTCGTTTTAGCGTACGGAACTTACGGTGATGCTGTCGATTTGATTCAGCGATTCTGGCCGGCCGTCCGAGGCGGATGAGCAGCTACTCCAACCAGACGGCTGGATATCGGGGACCATCGTCGCACCGCCCTGCGCTGCGAGGACTTGCATACGTACCCACGTCTGCTCGGCGATCTCTCGCATTTGCTCACGGAGATTATCCATGTACTCCTGGCTGTCTCTCCTTGGGCGGCGGCGACCCTCGGGGTTTCGGGGAAACACCTTGTCCCACTTAACGCCATCCCCGACGCCTACTACACGGCCCCGATGCTCCGGTTTCTATCGAGCCTTCGCCAGATCATCGTTCCACCTCGGGCAGCTCGTGACGGAGTCCTGTGAGCTTGCAAGCTGCTGGCTCAGCTCTGTCTGCAAGTTATATTGCATGATGAGAAGATAGCGTATTTCGATACAACTTAACTACGTAAGAAAAGACACTGAGTTGAAATGTTACCAGCCGGTTGGCCACCTCCTGGAGTTCTTCAGACTGTATAATTGGTGACCCCGTCACAGGGTCAGAGCTTGTATGCGCCCTCATATACTCCCTGGCGCGTGGCTCCCTGAGATGCGCAAAAGGAGGCGCTTTCCCAGCCGCGGCCAGTTTGGCGTCCTCTATGGCCCACTTTGGCCTCTTCCCAAGGTATCCACGGCTTCTGAGCTTGTGGTCTAACTTGTTCTTGGCCCGAAGCTCCTTCCCCCAGTGACTCTTCTCTTGGAATTCCGCACTCCTTATTTCAGCAACAAATTGCTCCCAGTCTTCCTTTTCTATCTTCGGCCATCTTGTACTGATCTTCGTATCCCAGTCATCGTCCACGACCTTCTGTGCGTCGTATCACCAAGTCTTGAGAGCCCTAGCCATGATGCGAAGGGCTGCCGCTTGGACTCTATCCTTGTCGGTGGCAGGAATCTGGTATTTGTCCCATAGTTTCCTCAATAAAGCTTCACGGGTCGACTCAGACAACTGGCTGAATTCTTTGCATGTGATCTTCACTTGTTCGCGGACTAAGCACCCACAGGCGTTGCTGAAGGTCTGGGCGGCCTTCTGTGGACTTGCTGGAACATCTCTGACGTCGTCGACTCGAGTGACGACGTACGTCCTGTCCGGCAACTGGTTGCCTTTTCTCCTAGTCTGAGATCTTGTCGGGGCCGGGGGCGGTAGTTGTTCCTGGGGCGCCACGTCCTCTTCAGAGGCTGATTCGGAGCCAGAGTCATCGCTGGAGGAGGTGGACTCTGAGGCAGGTTGATCTTCGGTAGCTGTGACGGCAGCAACGGGGGCATGTTCAATGGGCGGCTCGATCGGTGCCGCCACGTCGAGGGCGACCGCCACGGGCTCTAGTGCTCGGGTCGGCGACCCAGCGGGAATACTACAGGCGGTCATTTTAGAACTGAGATGGATTGAATACATGATAAACAACATTCAATATCGAGAACGCGGAGGCTATCCCTCTTATATTGTTTCTATATCATCCTAACATTGCTATATTGCTGTTGTGAGTAGATAACTTTGTACAGGCATTTTGCCATTGATTAGTGTTATGCACTTATATCCATCAGCTCTTGATCATAATATTTCAGTAGTGTGCAATGCAATCAGTAATATTTCAGTAGGCTGCAACCTCTCGTGCTTATCTATGTTATTAAGAAACAGTAGTACAAAAGATAGCATTGCAACCTTTGCGAAGATAAAGACTTCTTTCCTTGTATTACTATGGTCTAAAAGAGGATGATAAAATATTCTATTCTAGTATAGCGTCTAATAAAATGCTTTATCTTAATTTGATTACGTATCTCGTCATATATTACTCACAAGTGCCTCATCATGCTATTGTTATCTCATATGCCTCTTGATCCTAGAACACGAACCTTTCTTTAGCTTTTCTTCTTTCTTCTTACCCTCCTTCACATAAATATGCTTTATAAATATGCTTTGGGTCATCGGACTGAGGTTCTCAAATTCCTATGGAATGCATTCATATGCCTTCAATGTCATTTGCTCGCCTCATACATTGAATAATTTATATGACACTCAACCTTCCCCCTCCCTCCTTCCCCGTCAGTGTCTCAAATATGCTTGGGAATTGATCGGTGGGATTGGAGAAAACTATTCGGGTATAACTTCTAATGGGGGTTTGTGCTCTTGGTTAGTCACTTTGGCGTAGATGCAATAACTTGGTATTTGATAATCAAAATTATGGATGTGTTCATCCATCGATTCAGCCGGATGCAGCACCTCCATTTCGCGTTCATGCCAAGAAAGACATCATAACTATAGCTCTTTGTCCAATGAGTGCATCAGACCTCCCAAAATAATTCCACCTCTGCCGGGATCCTACCGCAACTATCCACTCCACCTTTTGCCCAAATCATCACGATCAAACTCAAGCGAGAGAACTACCTCCTATGGAAAGCACATGTGATTTCACGTTCGGAGAAAGGAACAAGGGTGACGTACCTCGCCGGCTTGACAGGGGAAGAGGCAGTTTCGGCAACGGCGGAGGCTTCGGGAACGGCGGCAGCTGGCCCGGGAACGGCGGCAGCAGGCTCGAGAGCGGCGGAGGCTTTGGGAACGGCGGCAGCAGGCTCGGCAACGGGGGAGGCTGCGTGAACGGCGGCAGCGGGCTCGGGAATGGCGGCGGCGGCGTGGCTCGGGGAGGCCATCTCGGCGGGGGAGGGGGCGCTCGGGCAGGTGTGGCGGCGCTCCGGAGGCGGCGCTGACGCTCGGGGAGGCGGAGCGGCGCTCGGGAGGCGACGGCGGCTCTCGGGGAGGCGGAGTGGCGCTCGAGGAGGACGGGGCGGCGGCGTCGGGGAGGCGAAGGGGTTCCGCTGCTGGTTCGAATGAACGCGCGGGACTTGGCGAAAATTTCGCCAAGTCCCGCGCGTGACTTATATGACACCTGGATTACCACTGACGGGCCCATACTAAGAGACCGTCAGCGGAGGTGAGGATGTCAGCGGAAAAAACACCACTGACGGTCACCAAAGTGAGGCCCGTCAGTGATACCGCAGAAACCCTAAAGACCCTCCCACCACCACTGACGGGCGAGAAAATGTGGCCCGTTAGTGGTACCAAAGTAACCCTAACCCTCCCACCACCAGTGACGGGCGCGATATTGCGGCCCGTCAGTGGTACAGCGCTAACCCGAACGACCCTGCCACCACCACTGATGGTCCTTTTAATGACGCCCGTCAGTGGTATCCAGTTTGGTATATTTGCATTGTTTTAATCTTGGCCTAATGTCTATATTGTTTTTTTATTTATTAAAAAATTTTTGGGCGCACCAGCTTATCCCGAGCACAGCGCCCAGGCCCACGAGCCCAGGCCGCGCAGGGGACCAGCCAGAGGCCTATCCCGAGCACAGCGCCTAGGCCCACGAGCCCAGACCGCGCAGGGGACCAGTGGCGGCTCGAAGTATCAGTGAAGGTTGTAAGGAATTCGAAAGCCCAATGCGCAGCTGCCCTTTTAAGCTAGTGCGCGCGCTGCTAGCTCGGCGAGGTGGGACTAAAGATGTGCAGTACCAGTGGTGGCAGCGTTACCACTGACGGTCGGACCTTCTGGGCCCGTCAGTGGTGGTAGCGTTACCACTGACGGTCGGCCTTTCTAGGCCCGTCAGTGGTGGTCTTTACACCGACGGGCCTCACGGTCTGCCCGTCAGTTGTGGTCTTTACACCGACGGGCATCTAAAATATGCCCGTCAGTGTAGTTTGTTTTTTGTTTTTGGTTTTTGCTGGATGCATTCTATGTTTTTCTTTTGTTAGGGTAGGGCATTTTGTTTACGGTTTTAGTTTTAGGTTTTTTAGGAGATGCATTTTGTTTAGGGTTTTAGATTTTGGCAGATGCATTTTTGTGTCGTCGCGGGTTAGGGTTTTACGATTTTGTCGTTTAGCGCGACTCAACAATATTACACCATTACACATACACATAATATAATGTCATCCAAACATATACATTATTATACAAACACACATAGCTCGCTAGGTTTCGTCGTCTTCGACAATCTTCTCGTGAATAGTAATCTTCTTGGTGGTATACGTTAGTCCTTCGGCGTGGGTGCGTCTGATGTAGGGCTCGGAATCCTGAGTACCTTTGCTCCTTTTGGTGGGCCGTTTATCAGTATCTTCTGGCTCAGAGTCCGGGTCGTCGAATTGGTCATAGTCCTCTTTGTCAACTACACCATCGACTCCGATAATACTCCTTTTCCCTTTTCTGACGACATGGCGCTTCTTTTCCTTCGGGTCTTTTATGTAAAACACTTGCGAGATCTGTTTAGCTAGTACCCAAGGCTCATCTTTGGCACTGATTGCTTTCACCTGTGTGGAGTCAATAGATGTCGGGGGAGGTAAAGTCACGGTAGTGAATTTGTCATCGTCCATATGGACATTTTTTGCCCATCTGACACGAAACATGGGGATCTTTGTGACGGTGTAGTCCAGTTCCCAAATCTCTTCGATAATGTCGTAGTATATGTCCTTACGGTTACCGGTTTTAGCCTCTATCGTCACCCCACTGTTCTGGTACGTACTTTTCTTGTCTTGAGCCTCCGTATAGAATGTGTATCTGTTGATATCATATGCTTAAAATGTTAGGACCTTGCTCGCAGGCTCTTGTGACAACATTTTGACCGTCTCTTCTTCATCATTTGTCAGAGTCCTTTCATACCAGTAGTTCTTTAGCCAGCTTGCGAACTTCGCGTTGTGCTCTTTCGAGAGCCACGCTTCTCCCTTTTTCGGGTTTTCTTTTTTGACCTTCACCATGTGCATCCAGAGATAAGGATGCACCACGGTAAGGTGTTGCAGTACCACGAGATGTGCTCTGTCGTAGTCAGCTGATCTATTCGGTACTGAATTATAAACATGTATCGCCTTCTATCCGCGTGCATGGCCTTCACCATTGAGCCTACCCATGTGGCGTGAAACAGGAACACCGATAGACTTTTGATCAGCCAAGTAATCCGTGCAGAACTCGACACACTCTTCGGCAACATAGCCTTGGATGATGCTACCTTCCGGTTGTGACCTGTTATGAATGTATCGCTTCACAATCCCATTGTACCTTTCCAAGGGGTACATGTTGTGTAGGAAAACGGGACCTAGGTCCAGTATCTCCGGGACGATATGGATCATGAGATGTACCATGATATCGAAGAATGTTGGAGGGAAGTACATCTCAAGTTCGCATAGTATGACAATGATCTCCTCCTGCAGTTTATGGCAACGCGTAACCGAGATCGACTTCTATGATATCGTGTTGAAAAAGTTACAGAGATTCAAGATTGTCATGCGGACCCCCGGCTCCATGAGACCTCTGATTGCAACAGGAAGTATCTGCGTGATCATCACATGACAATCATGAGACTTCATACCAATTAGTCGGCGAGTCTTCATGTCAACTAATCTCCCGATGTTTGCCGAGTAACCGGAAGAAACTTTGACACATTGGAGGCACTCCAAGAAACTAACGATCTCTTTTTTGCTCAGGGTGTAACAAGCAGCAGGACAGTCCGTCTTGATTCTGATTGCACCCATGCCCAACTTGGTTGTTTGCTTGGTTGCCCACAGCTTCTTTTTTATACCCAAGTATTCCATGTCAGCTCGTGCCTTTGGTCCATCTTTTGTCTTGTCTAACATGTTTAGCAGGATACCGAGCAGGCTGTCGCACACATTTTTTTCAACATGCATGACATCTATGCTGTGACGTGTGCTTAGGAATCTCCAGTAAGGTAAATCCCAAAACACGGATTTCCTTTTTCAGACGCCGTCCTACATGGGAACAGGCGGTTGTGTCTTACCCGGCGTAACGGGGGGCATTGTGTTCACGATGTCATAGATTTCTACCCCTGTCTTCTCCCGGGGCGCCGAACGGATCTCAACAGTATTATCAAACAACTCCTTCTCTTGCCTCCATGGGTCGTTCTGTTTCAGCCACCTTCGGTGGCCCATGAAAACGATTTTTTTAGAGCCCTTTAAGTGTAGACTTGTTGTAAACTCCAAACACTTAACACATCCTTTGTATCGGTGAACACACTGGCAGGATTGATATCCGTACGCGGGATAGTCTTGGACCGTCGTGAACAGCAGCGCTTTCAGATTGAAATATTCTTCTTGGAAAGCGTCCCAGACCTGGGCCCCTGGTTCCCATAGTGTAGCGAGTTCTTCGAACAACAACTGATGGTACACGTTCAGATCGTTGCCAGGTTGCTTCGGCCCTTGAATGAGAATAGAGAGGTGTATGTACTTTCGCTTCATGCAGAGCCACGGAGGAAGGTTGTACATCCATAGAACCACGAGCCATGTGCTGTGTCTACTGCTCATGTTGCCGAACGGGTTGATTCCGTCCGTACTCATACCGAACCTGATGTTCCTCGGATCTTTTCCGAAATCATCATATCGGGCGTCGATTGCCCGCCACTGCGAAGCATCGGCAAGGTGCCTCATCACGCCATCATCACTTTTTCGCCCCTCGGCGTGCCAACGTATCAGCTTTGCCTCCTTCTTGTTAGCGAATGAAAGCTTCAAACGGGGAAGGACTGGAAGATACCAAACAACCTTTGCGGGAGTGCCACTCGTCACTGGGTCCTCATCATCGGCTTCGTTTCTACCCCGCTTGAATCTGGATGTGTTGCACGTAGGACACTTGTACAGCTTCTCGTGCTCCGTGCGGTAAATGAAGCAGTCATTCGGGCACGCGTGGAACCTCTGCACGTCCAATCCAAGAGGGCAGACAACCTTCTTGGCTTCATCGGTGCTAGTAGGCAACAAGTTGTTTTTGGGAAAAACTTTTGCAAGATAAGCCAGTTTCTCGCCGAAGCCTTCGTCCGGACAATTATGGGCTGCCTTGATCCTTAAAAGTTCCAGCGTGACCGACAGACGCGTGTGCTCTGGATCGGAACCAGTATACAACGGGGTTTGTGAGTCTTCAACTAGTCTCGTGAACTTAGCAGCCTCTCTTTCATCCTCGGGATCAATCACCACCTGCTCCACCATGTGAACGTCCTGCACCATATCGGCCAAATTGTTTCCCGTTTCTCCTTCGGCGTCAGGTTCGATACTCCCCTCGTCTTCTTCGTCATCTCTATGTTCGGCATCTTGCTGTAACACCTGATCTTCCTCCTCCTCGCCGTGACATGTCCAACGTGTATAGCCTGACATGAAACCCTTAAGCGCCAGGTGTACCGTCACCCTCCCTCTCGTATCGAACATTACAAAATTTTTGCAATCGCGACATGGACAGCAAATCTTCGTGCCACCTTTTGTCCTCATATCTCGTTCGGCGACATCAAGAAACTCGTTCAAAGCCATAGCCGAACTCTCTGTCGCCCGGTTGTCGTACATCCAACTGCGATCCATCGATCAACACCTACGACACGAAACTAATCAGTTCGATAACCGAAAATCACATCAAATACATAAACGAAATGAAAAGAACACTAGCGAGCATTATTACCGAGCGCTAGCGATCTGTTCGGTGATAAATGATAATGGAGAGAGTGGGAGTGAGAGGAGGAGGGAGAGAATGAGAGAGAACTAGAAATGGGTGAAGAATTAATATGGATGAGGAGGAGGGAGGGAGAGAGTGAGAGGATGAGGAGGAGGGAGAGAGTGAGAGGATGAGGAGGAGGGAGAGTGAGAGGATGAGGAGGAGGGAGAGAGTGAGAGGATGAGGAGAATGAAGAGAGTGAGAGGAGGAGCAAAAAGATCTAGATCTAGATCTAGATCTAGATCTAGTCCCTCTAGAGCTTAGGGATGAGGGTTGGGGAGAGGGGAGAAGTGGTTGTGGGTTGGGGGGGAGAAGGGGGGGCGGTGGCGGCGGCGGCAGCAGCTGGGGGGACCGCGGCGCTTGCTGCTGGCTGGTTGGCGCGCGAGCACTCGCCAGCAGCAAGGGCGAGCTCTGGTTTTATAGTGAGGAGCACCACTGACGGGCTCTTAAAAGGGCACCGTCAGTGATTCATACGCAACGTATGCACCAAATACTGCTGACGGACGCAAAAGATAACCATCAGTGAAGACAACATCTCCACTGACGGGCAGCATTTAAGGGCCCGTCAGTGATATGGCACGTCATATGTTCACATTTTCACTGACGGGCTACATCGGAGCCCGTCAGTGGAGTTGTCATCTCCACTGACGGGCTCTTAACAAGAGCCCGTCAGTGAAAATGACACGTCATCTATCCCTCCTCATGTTCATCTCCACTGACGGGCTGTTTTGGCGCCCGTCAGTGGTGCTCCTCACCTTCTGCTTTGCTGCGTTCTCCGCTGACGGGCTATTTTCCGTCCGTCGGTGGAGTTCCCCTCCAGCGACGGACCTTTTTATGCCCATCAGTGGAGGGGGGTTCAGGAGAGGGTCTATCTGCAGTAGTGTTCGAATTCGCCGCCCCATACTCCCACGCCACCCCGACTTCCCCGACGCCCCCGTCCCGGCCCGACCTCGCTACCCCGACCCGACCTCGCCAGCCCGGCCACCCCCACCGCCCCGGCCACCCCGACACCGGACCGGGCACCCCGACGCTGCCCCGGCCACCCCGCCGCCCCCTCGGCCTCCCCGACGCCGCCCCGGCCTCCCCAGCCACCCCGACGCCACGCCGACGCCGCGCCGACGCTGCTCCGGCCACCCCGACGCCACCCCGGCCTCCCCGGCCACGCCGACGCCACGCCGACGCCACTCCGGCCACCCCGACGCCGACCTCGCCGCTCCTCCCCACCACCGGCGTCCCTGAAGCTTAAGGTATCACAGCAATTCGACATTTAGATACATCTTCACTATGCATTTCGTTGTGTTCATATGTGTATGTGCTATCTCTGGATTCCATGTTAGTTCTTGTTGTTTATCCATGGATGCTCTGTGATTTTGTTACTTCTCTGTGCTTTTGCTCTTCAGTATGTGATAATGTAGTCGTCTTTATCTTTTAAATTAGCCGAGTTATTCTCAAAGTATGAAAATTGGTGTTATTCTAGTTTGACCTTAACAGTAATTGTCGAGATGTCGGACGCGCATTCTTCTTCAAACTCGCCGTCCTCTACGTCGCCGCCGCCTGCTTCTTCGCCTGCCCAGTCTTCGCCCAAAAAGGTCAAGAAGATTAGGAAGCCCAGAACCATTTCGCAAAGACCCTCGCGACGCATGGTAATCACAGAAATATCAACGCGATCTGGGGCCCCGAAGAAGCCGGAGAAAGTGGCTGCCAAATTCGAACTTTTTGCGGGATTCTCGGGCGTGAGAAGGTGGACATCCGGATAGATAACTGGAAGCTAGTCACGGTTGAGATGCAAAATCAATTGATGGCGGAGATAAAGGAGTGGTTCCAGTTCCCTCCAGAATTTGAAAAAAGCATCGAACGAGCCGCGTTCACGAAAATCTCGAAGGCTTGGAGGAGATTTAAGAGCGAGCTCACAACTAAATTCATAAGGACGGGACAGAGTCCGTTCAATCAATATGGCTTCTTGGATCCAGAAGTCTATAGGAGATTTGTGGAGATGAGATCCACTCCTGAGTTTGACCGTCTCAGTGCAAAGCAGAGGGAGTTGTCAGCTAGAAACAAGCACCCGCATCACCTCGGCACAGGGGGATATGAACAGGCCGAGGAGAAATGGGCGCGTGAGGACCAACTAGCAAGGGCGCGGAATGTAACCCCTCCATTTGCAGGCCTGCAAGGGCGGGCCCATTCCTGGTTAAGAGCTCGTGCCAAGTCTGACCCTTCAAGCGGCACCACAAGATTTCCGAATCCCGCAGATGAGGAAGTCGCACAACGCTTGGTATAACTCACTCACTTTAGTCCTTACGAACGTAAAGAATAGAATTAGTAAAAGTTATAGTACTTAAGTCGGATTTTCTTCTTGTAGGTCGAAATAAGTTCTCAGCCCTCCCAAGGTGAAGTGGTTGCGTCATCACGGACACACGACGTCCTCACCACTGCACTGGGAAACCCCGAGCACCCTGGTCGCACACGAGGCATAGGAAGTGCTGTTCCATGGCGCCAGGGATTCCCCGAGACTGAGGAGGAATACGAGCGCAGGAGGAGGGCTAGGAGGAGCCAGGCGCAGTCTCAAACAACACAGATAGACCACGCTGCCATGGAGGAGCGTATAAGAGCGGAGGTATCGAGGCAGGTGGATCTTATCAAGGAGGAATTGAGGGCACAGTTCGCCCTTGGTGCTGCAGCTGCGAGCCCCGGCAACCGTCGAAGTAGCTGCGCATCCGGTGGTTTGGTTGGAGATGAAGGAGGCAGCCAAGGGTTACCGGTGGAGCGTATCACGGTAACAACAATAAACCTATTTGTTGTCGCGTGTTCAATTGTACTATGAACATGTCTTACGAAATCTTCACGCTATTTTGTAGGAACCAACTCGATGCAAGCTCATGGCGAGAGTGATGGGTGACAATCTCCTTGATGCTGCTTTTGGGGTGGCACATCCTTCGCAGCCGGGGAGTATGGTGCACTGTGTGCCCCTTCGCCCTAACTTCGTGAAGGTTATGGTGGACTCCGTTATTGATGGTTTCAAGGTCCTACCGGTGCCCGTGCCCGTACCTGACGAGATCACCGTCCTGCAAGACTCCGTCGGCACCTTGATCCAATGGCCGAAGAAGGACGTCGTCCTATTGGACCAGCCTTCATCGCAGTCGGCATCACAGGCGTGCGAGAAGAATCCGACACCCATGGAGCTTGTAGCGGAGACCGTGCATGAGGACATCCCTGACGTCGTCGAGTTAGTTGCACCGCCGGGAGAGGAGCATACCATTGTGGCAACAACTCACGAAGAAAAGGCAATTCCAAAACCTTCAGAAGAAAAGGATGGAAAAGGTCAGAAGAGAAGCAGGACCAGCAAGAGCACGAGCACGAGCATGAAGAGCACGAAGAGTCCGAAGAGCGTCAAGAGTGTCAATCCACCCTCTCCTGAGAAGATGGAGTTGGCTGTCAAATTCGTTAACGGAGAGCCAATGGTGGCGGAGCATGAGTTGAAGTCCTTGTCAACAGCATGTCAGAGATTGCACCAATGGTACATGGAACAGAGCAACATTCTTCGAGGAGACACCAGAAGCAGGCCAGTCGGCATCAAGGTCAAGTTTGGAGAGGAGCACTTGTGGCACCAAGACCTCGATGGGCTGTTCTATGTGTACTTCGAGGACTTGTTTGATCTGTTAAGACTCGACGCCCTCGAGCAATCCCTCTTGAGATGCTGGACATTGTAAGTCTGCTCACTCGGATCATAATCGTAATATCTACATATGTTATGCTAGTTATAATATCGTCCTACAATTTCTGTAGATACATGTATAACGAGGCCAAGACGCTCAAGGAACCGGTTGGTTTCCTTGACCCATGCAAGGTCACGGACGAAGCCATTGCGGACAACGAAGAATTCGTGCTGCAATATGTTACAAAGGCGTTGTTGGCTCAAAAGGATAAGGAATACTTCATGTTTGCATACAAACCTGGGTATGTGTTCCGCTATTTGGTTATTTTCAAACCAGATCAACATTTTGTAGTACCCATGACAACACATCTATATATGCAGCTTCCATTGGGTTTTGATAGTCCTCATTCCAAGAAGAAACAAGGTGATATACCTTGATTCTTCGAAAAATCCTACTCGCGACTTCAAGCCCATTAGGCAAATACTTGACAAGGCATTCGTAGAATTCCGTGCTCGGGGAGGGAAGGGCAAAGGATCCAAGTTATCGCACAGATTTAACTTTCCGGTAATATATATGTTATCATATCACAACTCCGCTAAGTACCGTTCGAATGTATCTAACAATACATTCCTTTCTAATTGCAGTGCAGACAACAGGTTAAAGGAACTAACACTTGTGGATTCTACCTTTGCCACCACATGGAGAAGGTTATGAGTTTCATCACAAGGAAACAAGATATCAAGGTTTGTTATTTCTCAATATATATTCATATATGTATTTGCATGTCAGATAATTTGTCCTCTCCGTCGTTTGCGAAAGATTTGGAAGGTAGAAGATGAGGGAGGCCCAGAAGATGATCAAGCATTGCTAGCGCGGATTAGAGGGATTTTTGCGTTCTTCATGAACACACAAGTCCTAAACCCTCAAGGCGATTTCTATGGTGGAGGTGTAGCGGACTAGCTTTGTCTCAAAACTTGTGATAATTTCAGAACTTTGTGATTATTTCAGAACTTGTGATTATTTCAGAGCTTGTGATTATTTCAGAACTTGTGATTGTTGGTTGTGAACTGTGATGTGTGTATTTGCTTTATTGTGATGTGATTATTGGCTGTCAGTTGCTTTATTATATGAATCTGCCATTATATATGTGCATCTGTCAATTTTCAGAGGGCATGGCTAGCAAAACCTGAGGCTAGCCCAAAATGCAGGCTAGTCATGCCCTCTGGACGCAGACATCAGAGGCGGGTGAAACAAGAAGGCCGCCTCTGATGGCATCATCAGAAGCGGTTCAAGGAAAGATCCGACTCTGATGACTCAGTCGAAGGCCTGGCATGACATTTACATCAGAAGCGGTTCAAGGAAAGATCCGACTCTGATGACTCAGTCGAAGGCCTGACATGACTCGATCATCAGAAGCGGTTCAAGGTAAGATCCGACTCTGATGACTCAGTCATCAGAAGCGGTCCATGGAAAAGTCCGACTCGGATGGCATGTACATCTGAAGCGGTTCTGACCTACGGCCCGCCTCTGATGACATTTACATCAGAAGCGGTTGTCGTATGTGGCCCGCCTCTGATGAATGAGTCATCACAGTCGGGTTTTTAGCAACCGACTGTGAACTTAGGGGTCATCAGAGACCATCTCTCACAGTCGGTTGGGCGAACCGCCTCCAATGATCATATTCAACCGCCTCTAAAGGCATGTTTCGTAGTAGTGTAGTCTCCATCCGCTGGACATGACTGGATACCACGAGGACTTACCCGTTATTAACTCAACCGCCATGATATACCCGTTATATACTCGGCTTATTATCTCTACTCTGCAGGAGTTCTATGAGTCCCTCACAATCTTCCTGTAGGCAACAAAAAAACACGCCCAAGCGGATGCTACTCGGAAAAAGAAAGAAGGCACAGGTACTCGGCTTGGGTGTTACCATGACAAACTGCAGCCAGATCGTGAACGACTCGGGGGCTACTGATGATGGCATAGCACCGGGCATTGTCAAGGAGGACAAAGCCGGCCCTTTGGACACAGGATGGGTCGGGCCGACTACTCAGAGTCTGACTCTTACACGGGGTCACCTCATCGACTTGGAGTACAAGACAGGGATAAGTCTTTACCCGGCAACCCCGGATTCAGTTGTAACTAATTAGGAAATCAATCTATAAAACCGATCCGAACTCTTGTAACCCTACCCCGGTCACCTATATAAGGTCGGGTAGGGGCCCTCCGATCGGTATGTTCTCACATAGACTCATAAGCTCTCATATTCTCATACACACATAGCCCTAGAGATCAACTCTCAGGGTCTTGCGGCACTCGGGATACAAGCAATACCAACCACCAAACACAGGACGTAGAGTATTACCTACTCTTGAGGGCCTGAACCTGCCTAATCTTTGTTTCCCGTGTGCACCCATCTAGATCTGCTGTGCTCACGCTGCCCTATATTCAATATTACCGGATCTAAACACTGACACTATGGCTCTCTTCACTTGGTTCCATGAGTCGATGTTGAACCCTATGACAGTGTCGAGCAGGGCATCCTTTGCATTTGGCATCGTCAACTTTAGGATGTGTCAGCAGACGAAAGAGGGTTACCCCATAGCTGCTACTAGGAGCAAGTGTGAGGACTGGAGGAGCAATGATTCTACTACCATGCAGGCAAGCTTGGTAACACTAGCACGTAGGGGCGTGGGAAGGCCATCCTTAGGCCTCCTATGGTCAACATGAGCAAGAAGGCTCGCTACTCCACCCTCGAGCATTTGTCCCGGGAGCAGAGTTGTTGTGACTTGGTAGAGGAATACTATCTTCCGGGGATCTGGCCACTTGTCGCTAGGTGGTCTTAAAGCTTGTTCCAACTCCCACTAGGTGCACTCACCATCCCTGCACCTTCCGTGACTACACCGCAATGGAGAGTAAGTGTTCTCTTGTTCTCCCTTTTTTTTACTTCCCATTCATATCATTTCAGCTTAATGGTGTTCTCACTTGTAGATTTCATGTATGTGCCTACAGACCTCACTCTAGCTGATGGAGAGGAAGTAGTTGTGGCTATGCTTGGCCACTATGCCAAGGTCAAAGTGGGCACTATTACAAGGAGGCTGGGGATTGGTCACAACAATAGGGCCTATGATGTCTTCAGCCAGGGTACTCCACGACGTGCGGACCCCATGTTTGTAGAGTTTTGTCATTCTAGTGCTGGAATGCATACACAGGCCAAGGAGGAGGCGACCTCTAGATGCCCGATTCAGGTTCGGTCCGATCATACCACATCGACGAGCTCACAGTACAAGATGACCTTAGAGCACAAGGATGCAGCACGGGAGAGGACCCGGATTTGCATGGTGTGGGATCTGGCAGGGATGACAACTAGGACGCTATGAGCGATGAGAGAGAAGATGAAAGGATCTCAGGAGTCGACTAGAGGGGGGGTGAATAGGTCGGCTCTATAAAATTAAAACCTAATGGGCTTTACTTAAAATAAATGGGCCAATCCTAAGCAACTGACTCAGGCAACTGACTCTCAGGTAGATAACTCAGATAAATGCAAGCAGAGCAGAGCAGAGACAACTATGTGTCAACTGAGTCTCAGGTGAGTGACTCAGTTGTGTGCAACAGATAAACAGAATAGTAAAGGAGACAACTTGCTCTTAGTGTCAACTGAGTCTCAGGTGGGAAACTCAGTTGTGTGCAGCAGAGAGTGAACAATGTATATCAGCACAAGTGAACACAAACCATACAAATAAATGAGAAGACACAAAGGTTTGTTTTACCGAAGTTCCCACTTTAGCAAAGTGGTACGTCTCCGTTGAGGAAGCTGCTTTCACAGCCGGCACTGAACCGTGCTCTTTCCTCGTTCACTTATCTTGTGTGGAATCCTTTTGATCTCACCGCAGCGAGACAGGCAGACCCAAATCGCCTTCACAAACGCTTGGAGGCAGCCACACAAGACTTGGCTTGCTCACCAGCGACTCCAACTTCCCGGTCTTGGAGCAGACGAACTCCAAGAGCTCTCTCAGTCTCTTGGAGGAACCAGTACCATGAACTCTCTCAGTTCTGAAGCACTCAGGATGTAAAGCAACTCTCTCTCACGGTGGATGCACGCAGGCAACGCTCTCTCGGAGACTAAGAGCTCTTTCTTCCGACAGCAGGGTGCTTTCTATGGTAGAGGTAAAGGTTGAGGTCGAAACCTCCCCAGGTTCCCTATTTATAGGGTCCCTGGCAGCTAGCCGTTACCCTCATGCCACGTCAGACAAAGAGCCACCAGACAAACCTATCTGAGACTCAGCTAACCTACACTTGGTAACCTACTAGCCACGGCTGAGCTACCCACCTGAGTCTCAGATGCCAAACTCAGGTGGACTCGGTTGCCTCAGGCAGCACCTGAGCACAACACAGGCCGGCTCACTACAAGCCTAAAGACTGATTCAGGAGGACAATGGACTCACCACTGCCACTGACCAGCTCGCTCAGAATCTTGGCACTGGTTCCAAGCTAACAATCTGAAGATGACAGCCCTTTGAAGACGCACAGCGAACCCCTTGACGCAGATCCACCAGCTTCCTAGCTCCTCCAGGTCTTATCCAGCTTGCAGTCACGGTCCTTGAACTCCATCAAGCCACCATCACCTCGCTTGCCCTCGAGCACAGCCTCGGCTTCCTCGCAACTGAGCCTCAGGAGACTAGCTCAGCTAGCCCTTCTGACCTTCACGGTTCCTTGCTCTTTTTAGGCCTCATCATCAATCAGATGTTGTCTTGATCGATCACCTGTTCATCTAAACTCCTGTTCACACTCATTGTAAACGTTAGATACAGGTGAGGGTTGCCATTAACCATCAAAACCAAACCTTGGGGCTAGATAATCATCCTCCCACACTCCTTGGGACTGGATGCACTTTCAATCTCCCCCTTTTTGGTGGTTAGTGGCAACCCCTTTAAACATAGCATTAGATGTATAAAAGGGTATGACATTCAACCAAGTTTAGTATATACTCCCCCTAAAGCTGTGCATATAAGAAATTTGCGTTTGTATACAAATGCACAGTTCTGTTTAATCATGGAGAGTAAATGCTAAACAGGATTGCCATGAACATAACTGAAAGATTAAGCACAGCGGAGAATAGCAGTTATGTTGAATAAGTACTCAGCAACAGATGTACAAGGAATAGCATGCTTGAGTACGAATCTAGACTCTCTTAAAACAAATATTATCAGAGCTTAAAACAAATATTATCAGAGCAGATATCATTAGAGTAGATATTATCGAAGCAAATGGATATCAGAGCAATCAACAGAGATACTTGTATCAGAGCTTCTAATGATATTATCAGAGCAAATAGATATCAGAACAATCAACAGAATTTAGAGCAAAATACTTGTATCAGAGCTAAACACATGTATCAGAGCAAAATAAACAACATGTATCAGAGCAAAAAGAAAAAGAACAACACATGTATCAGATCAGAAAAGGCAAAGACACAAAGACACATGTATCAGAGCAAGACAAACAATCAGAGCATCATCATATGAATAAGCAATTGTATCAGAGCATCATATGAAAAACAGAGAATAGCATCATCATATGAATAAGCAAATTTGTTTAAAACAGAGAATGTCTTGACACACATGCACACACATGCAGCTCTTAGCCTAGCCCTTTTTACATATTATACTCTCTCTAATCTCTCCCCCTGAATCTAATCTCTCCCCCTTTGCCACTAAACACTAAAAAGAGATAGGAAGAAGATCTTCAGGGAGCTGGCTTCTGTTGCAGAAGGGATAGAATCTGATCAAACTTGCTGCTGACTGAAGCCTTGAGATCTGCCATATCAGCCTTGAGTTCGTTCTTCAGCTCTGTCATTTCTTGCTGCAGCTCATCTTGCCTTCTCTTGATAGCAGAAATCTGGACTGGCACAACCTTCTTGATAAAAGCATCAACTGCAGCAGGGTTGTCCAGACGTTGAACCATAGGCACACTATCTGAGGAAAGGCCAACTGATACTGAAGCCTGAAGCTCAGCAGGAGGAGATGGTTCCCTAGCTGAGTCTCGGGCAGGAGACACCTGAGGCTCAGGTAGGTCTGCTTGGGGTACAACTGCTGGCTGAGGGACTCTGACTGAGGCTCTGGTGGCTGGCTCAGGTGGCATTGAGGCACTTGGCTGAGAGACATCGAGGATGCTGTAGAAGGGTTTCTCATCTTCATTATCATCCTTTTGAGGTCTGAACTTGCTGAGATAACACTTCTTGTCAAAAGAAAAAGATGAAGGTGCTAAAGCTGTTCTCTGAAGGATCATATGCATTAAGTATGAGCCATATCTCATCTTGTCTGTTCTGTTCTTCTGGCATTCATTGATCTCAGAGAAGATATATCGTGCAACATCAAACTTTTCTTTCTTTGCAATCAGCTCAAGAATTCTCCAGACTGGGTTATAGATAGCATCAGTTCCTCCACCCTTTGCACAGATAGACACATTTAGAATCTTCACAATGTGTTTTGGTGTCTTCATGAGTCCCTTAAAGTTCTGAATATACTTGGGGACCACACCTTTGACTGAGGGAATCACAAAGTCAGTGGGAAAGAATTTCTGTCTTGTCTCATTTGGCACCCAATCTGGTTGCAAGCTTTTGTCTTCTTCTGATCCTTTGGAGATGCTTATCTTTGATAGCTTGGGCCCTGATGGCAAGTTGAACAGTTCAGCAAATTCTGTAGCTGTGATGCACAGCAACTGACCTCTGGTCATCCATAGCATGAAATCTTGGTGATCTTGCTCAATGAATACTGTTGCATAGAATTCCTTGATCACTTCAGAATCATATTCTTGGTTTATGCTGCAGATTTGATCTAATTGAACAGCAGCAAAGATATCTTTTAGATCGCCCAAACCATTCTTAGCCAGATTGGCCCAATCTATGGGCATGCTATCAACAAAACCCTTCTTGGGTATCAGAAGATGATAGCTGGACTGCTGCTGATCATTCCAAAATCTTTGATCACTACACCGCCTCTTCTTGATATTGCCTTCGCTGTCAAAATATGGATTTGTAGTTCTCATGGCAGTGTAGTTGGAGGTGCTTCTTGTGTCCAAATTTATGATAGCCAGACTAGCATCTGCCTTTGGAAGCTTCTTGAGTGTTGCTGCAGACAGAAATTTCATCTCTTGAGAGTTTGTCCTTGCAGCATTAGCAAAGATAGCAGCATACTTGACTTCCAGAGACTCATCTGAGTCTGCCTCCTGAGTTTCAGCTGAACTGGCTTCTGAGTCAGAGGAAGATGTGGCATTTCCAGCTTCTTTTTCAGAATCTTCTTCTTCAACATCTTCTTCCACACCCTCATATTCTTCATCTGAATCATCTGGCTTTTGTTTCTTCCTGCGAGGAGAGGGAGGATGAGGGTCACTTGGGCTCGAGTAAGAGTCATCTGATCCATCTGACTGAGACTCAGCTGATTCAGCCTGAGACTCAGTTGGCTCTTTTGGTGCAGACTCTGGTGCTGAGGATGTCACTGCTCTCTCTTGATCAGTGAGCTCTTGGTCTCCTTGAGCAGGTACTAAATCAGATAAGGACTGAAAGACTGATCCCATGCTTACTGATATTCCAGCTGAGGGATCGGCTTGAGACACAGGTGGATTAGTGTAGTGACCCTATACTCAAGACACGAGGTCAGTGTAAATTGCCCCGAACAAAAACGATTTCTTATTTTGCATGCATGCATGTAGGTAGTTCGAACAAGGACTCAGATTGAAAACTTAAACTTGTACGGACTAACAATTCAAATCATGACATGGAAGCCACCGTGAGCAAAACTCTGAACCCAACTCCGAATAACATTTTTAAAATCTTTGTGAAGTACTCCTAGTTGAAAATGCCAAAATTGGGCTGTATATGCAAATATATTGAAACAATACTCACCCATAACTCTTTCACCTTGATAAAATTCTAGGAAATCATATACGTAATGAGTAGCTCCATACAATTTTAAATTGATCTTTGGGTTCGAATTTAATTCTTAAACCATCTCTAAAATAGCAAGAAAAACTAAAACAAAAGAAAAATAAAAATGCCTCACCTGCCAGTGGGACCTGTCTGCAAGTCCATTTTCTTCACCTGGTAGCTTTCTCCTTTTTCTCCATCTCCTCACCCGCACGCCACTCCCCATTGCCATTTTTCTCTCTCTCTCTTCTTTGCTCCACGCACAGCACAGCAGCAGGCATCCCCATTTTCTTTCTTCTCTTCTATTCTCCCAAGCCTTCTTCCCCAACTCATTCCCCAACCATACTTTCTTCTTCCTTCCAAATCCCATCCAAAACCAAGGATTTGAGCTATGCATGTTATTCCACTGCATTCACCACCTCCAGTGCATCCAATCCATCCAAGAAAAATCGACATGCGTGGGCATTTGGGCATTCTGCCATTTCCCTCTTCCCCCATTTTTCTTGCCCTGCTTAAGCTCTGGCCGGCGCTCCGCCTTTGCTCCCCTGTGCCGCCGGCCTCCCAAGGCCCGAGCTCTGCTCCCCACCGCCTCAACCGCCGGTTCCGCCCCTTCAATCCGCGCTCCGGTCGTCGCCTGCTACCGCCCGAGCTCGGGGCTGTGCCGCGCCATCGCCCCATCGCCTCTCCGCTCCGCCAGGCCCGCTCCTCCAACCCCGGCGCCTCACCGCCGCTCACTCGGCCACCAGCGACGCCGCCCTACCGCGGGACCTGCCGCGGCAACGACCCACCGGCGGTGGCTACCGCTGCCCCGCCGCGCCTCGTCCCCGCGCTGCCACGGCAGCCAGCTGCCACTGCCCTCTGCCGCGCCACCTCTCCCTGTGCCACGCCTCCTTCCCCACCGCCGCTGCGCTGCCGCGGCAGCGGCACCATCTCATCGCCGGCGACCACGGCAGCTCCCTTCACCGCCCAATCGAGCATCCCGCGGCGACCTCGTCTTCTCCGCAATGTGAGCTGCGCCCACTAAAGCCCGCTCAACCCATTTTTCCTTTTTGTTTCATGTGAGGCATTCGGTTAAGACCTTCCTAAAAACTGCAATCAATGAACTAATACACCATCTGATGATTGCTTGAGCACCGGTGTTTGAAATTTTAATTGCAAATGTTAATCCCTTTGGCACATCTCTAACAGCAGTGAATGTGCCTTAGCAAGTAACCACGTTAGCATAAGTGCTGAGCTTTTCAACCTATTTCGTAGGGTCGGTAGAATCAAGGTACTACAATGGATAAAATGTTATTAAATGTCTACCTATGAGGTTACCGGCTTGACACTATATGATTAATACTAAGTCAAACATCCCTAGCCAGCTAGATGAACTATCGACTGCGCTAATGACTAGGGTAAATGGTTATTTAATAAACTGACATGGTTATCAAACGTGTTAATAATTTTCTATGCTCAATAGTTGGTTAAGATACCATTCTTTGTCGATTGCTAATCGATCAGTAGCCCCAAATTGTAATCACTATTCATATCAAATGTTCTAACCTACGTCTCAAATTAACCATCGTATGCTAGTACAATGATACTAAAACATCACCAAGGATTAGTACTTGAATAAACGCGGGGTAAAGCTCCGATCATTGTTGCATAATATTCAGAACCGCATGGTGCAATTCTAATAAGTGAAAGTAACATTAACTGGTTTAACCTCACTCAAACAGTGCGTAGGTTAACAACTAATTCGTGTATAGATTCAGGCACAATGGTCTAACGACAATCCAAATAACTAGTGGTTAGTGAGCTAATACACAGCACTAGTGGTTGACAGCCAAGGCTATGTTTTGCCATAGAGGCGCAGCTAATAAGGAAGCTCCGCGATTCCTTAACCATTAGCCCTCTCCATGTTGAACAACAATTAAACTAATAAGAAATTGGTACCAACTAAGGGTCCGTTGCCGTATGATACTCGTAGTTCGCTAACATTTCACTTGCATACAAACTCGATTGGGATCCAAATTAGCAAAGATCATAATATCTGTAATGTTCACCCAATCCGTGAACTGAGTTGTCCTCTAGTTGCACTAATACGCAACAATTAGCTTAATCAACTGAGTTAGACCTGTGGAAACGTCCCCATTTCTCATTAACCGGTGGATAGTTCGCTCGGTAAATGCACCAACTAGTTTGTGAGCTACCATGAAACTAATCAATGAACTCAATTCGCGAATTATACTAGTTACATGTTGGCAAGTGAGTAGTCAATTAGTAGTTGATGCTTTCAGGAATTCTAAATTAATGTACAATTATTTCTTTACCGAGAAGAAGACAGGAAATACTAAATCTAAGTAAACTCTAAATGTATGTATACTAGAGAATCTAGCTTAACAGCCAAGTCAAAACTGTCTAGTACCCTAATTCACCTAACCTCAGTATGAAAGCATATCATTCCATGCATGCATCCATGCAGATGTTCATCTACAACTCAAGAGATGTCACCACTAAAACTAACCCAACATCTGGAATGACCTCGAATCTGCATATGTACTTGTATACTTTATTTTAAATCCACCGTAGTTGCATTCATATCACTGGCATTCATGCATCCTCGTCCTTTTCGAATTAGTTCCTTAGGGTTGCTTTCTCCCTTTTTTGAGGTCGCTCGCTTCAGAGCCCGAAGAAGGAGACCACCCGGCTTACAAACCCACGCAAGACCAGGAACAACTAGAGCAAGGCAAGCAGAGCTTGTTGCATCTCTTTTATTTGTTCGATACTTGTTTATTCTATCCATGTGTTGATATTTGTATCGTCGTTCGTAGATTGTGGTTAATCCTAGTTAAACTAGCATGCTAGGATGTGCTGTATTGTGTGCCTAGTGATGGTTGGAATTAATCGATGAACTAAAATACTTGAACCTAAGGTGAGATGTGAGAGTCGAAGGAAAAAGGGTCAGCTGGATAAAGTTGGTATCACTGGAGGAGCATGTTGCGACCAGGTGTATGGGAGTTTTGTCGCGATACCAACCTTGAGGTAACTCCAGCGTGGCTACTTCCCTTGTCACCACGTGGACGTTGCCGAGATCAACACTAGGGTATGTCGGATGGTAAGTCTAAGGCCGCTTGGAGCTTTGCAACCTCCAAGGGATAATGCTCTCGAATACCGCTAGTGGTTGTATCGTCGGAACGGTCCGAGAGATTGAATGGACTTATGTATTGATGATTGAGATTGGAATTGATCTAGGGGCTGTACCCTAAGTGATTGGAGATGAGGCAAGTGAATGTGTTAGTGGTTGACATTGATTGGTTGGTTGCTTGAGTAGCATGTTATCTATCTTGTCCTTCCCCCCATGATTAATTATGGTATGTTTTCATATTCAGTATATTGTTACTCTGAGAAGCATCATGTTTAATCCTTGCAGTAGTATATCCATCCATAGAACATTTAATCAAGCACGATTAAGTCTTGCGAGTACTTTGTACTCACCCTAGGTTATTCCTAGAGCTTGCAGGTGAGCCGGTGGTCGAAGAGTTTTTCGATGATGTTTGACGTGTCTGGTTTCCTCGGTTGTGTTCGATGTATGGGATAGTAGTGATTTTGGTCAGCGGGTACTATGCCGCTGTGGGACCCATTTATTTTGTTTCCGCTGTGTTTAAATACTCCGTACTCGGATATGTTTCCGGTGATAACCGACTGATGTAATGTGTTGTCCCATCGTGGACAGTTATTAGTAATATCGTACTGTAGAGCTTTGTGATGGTATCCGAGTTGTTAATTCAGGCTGCCCTGCACAGTGCGTGATTGATATGAAGTGTATGGGTATGCCGTGAAGAGCCGAAGCAGTACCGTTTTCTACTAAGTCGAGCAGGTGTTGGTTGAGTGACCCGCTGGCTGAGATGCTGTGCCGGCCAGGCAGGGTGTGGGCGTTCTACCGAGCTTTCGAGCGACCCACTAGCTCCCGAGCTAGGTTAGGGTGTGGGTAGAACTGCCGGGCTCCTCCGACCTTGCTTGTCGTGGTAGGATTTGGGAACGACTCTGAGTCTTCACCGGTATCTGAGATCTATATGTGGTTTGGGGAAGATTGGTCGCGTCCGGCCGGCTCGCTTGTGGCGGGTGTCGGATCGTCTACCCTGGGTGCGTACGGCGCAGGTACCGTACCACCGGGATGACGAGTCCTTCAGTCCTTGGCGACTTCGCGTTCCTCTAATCACATGTGATTCGGGTCCGTGACACAGGGAGACATGTGTCCTACCTCGCCGCGGTTGACGGAGAGGCGACAGCGTGGTTTCTTTGCCGAGTGTCATGTAACGGGTACTCGGCAAAGCAGTGGCCCCCGTTAGCACTGTTCATACTATACACGTTTGCAAATCGGATCTGTTTTGATGTTTGTTGTTTGAATTATTTTTTAACAATGTTTAGATTCATATTTTTAAACCGGATCCGTTTGATGTTGGTTTGGGTAGTGAATAGTGCATGGTCTATATTACTTTGTAGTGTTACGTTTTTGTAGTGTTCCTATGCCCTACGAAGCGACCCGACCAATTTTTGTAAGAACTTGGCCTCTTTTTGAGTTGCTCATGTTCCTATGCCCTATTCTAGCACTAACAAAGAGGAAAGTCACATAAAGTCACCACTTTTGATGAAAAGCTAGCGTGTTTCCGTTGCGGGGCCCACGGGAGGAGGCGCATGAAATCACACCAGAAACCGTCGGAAACCCTAGCTTTTTTGGCATGGAGTCCCTAATATGGGTATATAAGGTTGGTGTAAAGAGGGCAAGCCAATACACAACTTTGAAGTGGCACCTCCTTTACAAACAGGACTACCTCGCAGGAAGTTTCTGGACTTTGAGTGGAAACTCCCCCTTCGAAGTGACCGGACCCAACTTTTATAAGAACTTGGACTCTTTTTGAGTTGGTCATGTTCCTATGCCCTATTATATCACTAACAAAGAGGAAAGTCAAATAAAGTCCCACTTTTGATCAAAAGGTAGCGTGTTTCCATTGCGGGGCCCGCGGGAGGGGGGCGCATGAAATCACTACCAGGAACCGTCGGAAACCCTACATTTTTGGCTTGAGTCCTAATATGGGTATATAAGGTTGGTGTAAAGAGGGCAAGCCATACGCAACCTTGAAGTGGCACCTCCTTCACAAACAGGATTCGGCAAACACTCGGCACTCTCGGCAAACAAACCGATTTAGGGCCACCTAGCTCCTTCACAAATTTGAAAGAAAGAAAGAATTATGAAGAAAAGAAAAGAAAGAAAAGGAAAGAAAAAAAGAAAATTGTTTGCCGAGTGTCTCTGTTCTGACACTCGACAACATAGGGGCACTTGGCAAACATACCTATTTAGGGGCCACCGGATCCTATGTCGTTTGCCGAGTGTCTCTGTCTGACACTCGGCAAACATTGGGCACTCGGCAAACATACCTATTTAGGGGCCACCGATCCTATCTCACCATTTCTCCCACACGCCGCTTCGCCCTGTCTGCCACCATGCCGCTTCGCCCCGCCCGCCGCGCCGTTCCGCCCCACCCCGCTCCTCCACCCCGGCTTCCCCCAGATCTGCCGCCTCCGCTCCACCCCGGCCGCCGCCTGCCGCGCCGCTCCGCCCCGCCCCGCTCCTCCGCCTTGGCTTCCCCTAGATCCGCCGCCTCCGCTCCGCCCCGGCCGCCTAGAATTTTCAAGGCAAGATCTGTCATCATCTATTTCTATTTATTTTGCATGTTGGATCTTCGAGGACAGCATAATTTGAATTTCTGTTTTAGTGAAGGGACTGCGAATTTAGATTCAGTTATATATAAATTTAATTTCCACCTTGTATTTGGTTATCATAGTGAGCAAAGGTCTTGGATTCCAATTTTATGTTTCAGAACTATGTTCTAAAGCCAAATTATATTCCCACATGTAAAGTTTGAAATGATCGTCCCCTCAAATGAATTTTAGTATGTAATATTGAATTCAAACTTTTGCAAGTCTAAATCTACAGTTTACGAGCAACCCTGCCTGGATGACTGGAACTAAGGGTCCATACAATATTGGGTATATCTTATGTGCGTGCATTTTTACATCAAAGCATCATCAGCGTGTATCAGTTTAGATTCGCCTATCTTTATGATCTGTGCAATTGTTTTCCTTATATAAATGTTATAATGTCATTTCTAATAGTAGATTATTTCTATACCATTTTGATAGTATATGTGCATTGCATTGTATTGTGTTATACATTTGTTACTACGCAAGTGTTTACTTTGACTATCCCATTTCTGAATATATATGCTTGTTTCATGTCTCGGATCGGAGTAGAGCATGGAAACGGCCCAATCTACACATCCTTGGGTGGGATTATGACATATCTTTACCTATTAGATAGTTGATGCATGTCTATTCCCAAAATATCAGACGATGGATGATCGTGAGTGGATGTACACTGGCCGCTCTAGTCAAGGTTTGTTGACCGATGAATGGATCCAGAAGACCGATGAATTCTTGGAATTATCATTTGCTAGTCCTAAGGGACCTCGTGGAACTTGGTGTCCCTGCAGTATTTGCGAAAACGCGCGTCAACAAACAAGGAGGTCATGGGTCACACCTTTGTAAGTATGGGTTTATGCCACAGTATACCCGATGGACCTACCATGGTGAGTCCAACGTGCCAGAAAGGAGGTGGTTGCGACAACGCACCGACGACTATGATGCCGGGGTCGGAGACATGCTAGATGACTTTCATGAATCCATTGTGATGAAGCACATGTGCCACTTATGGAGGAAGTGCCTGGAGCCACCGCAAAGGCCTTTTATGAAATGTTGTCCTGTGGCACAGCAACCCCTTCATGGGCATTCCAGTTTCTCACTGGATGGCATCGCACGCCTAATGGCTGTCAAGTCCTAGTTTAGCTGGAGGCAAGAATCCTTCGATGTAATGCTGACAGTTGTTGGTAGCCATCTCCCGGAATGTCACATTCTGCCAAAGAGCATGTACGAGTCGAAGAAAGTCCTCCGTGCACTTAGATGCCATATGAGCAGATACATGCTTGTTCAAAGGGATGCATCTTATTTAGGAAAGAACACGCAGACGCAAAGTACTGTGTGAAGTGCAATTCCTCTAGGTATCTTGAGGTAGACTCTGGTGATGGTCAGAAGAGGCAGCTCGCAATCCCCGTGAAGATCCTTCAGTATCTTCATTCATACCGAGAATCCAACGGCTTTATATGACTGTGGAATCTGCCAAGCAGATGACATGGCACAAAGACGGCGTCGATACAATCCTGACAAGCTGGTACATTCATCGGATGGTGAAGCATGGAAGAGGTTCGTTTGATTCATCGTGAAAATGCTCTAGAGGCTCGGAATGTACGAATTGCGATAGCAACTGATGGGTTATCCATATGGTATGACGACTGCCTCATACAGCTGTTGGGCCCATGTTTGTTATTCCCTCAATCTCCCCCCTGGCATCATCTTTCACAACAGAACATATTCCTGTCGCTGATAATTCCAGGGCCTGAATACTCATGGGAAGAATATGAGTGTGTACATGGAGCCGTTGATGGATGATTTGGTCCATGCTTGGGAGGACAGGTCTGGACATACAACCGAGCTACAAAGATAACTTCAAAATGCATGTTTGGTACCAGTTACTCCCTGCATGACCTACCGCGTATGGATATTCTATGGCTGGTGTGTGTATAGGAGTTCCCATGCCCAGTATGCAGGGCGGCTCTGAAGTTCATTTGGTTGACGAAAGGTGGCAAGTATTCTTCCTTCAACAAGCATCGCAATTCCTTCCTCTTGACCATCCATTCAGACAAGACGTGCAGAATTTATGAAAGATGTAGTTTGCAAAGCTCACGACAACCAACTAAGATGACCGTGCCATGCCGCAGTTCGTGCTCAGTTAGACGCTCTCAAGCCCAATGCCCAAGGAGATGGTTTTGTGTGATATAGTGAGCAACACGCCTGGACTCACAAGCCATGCTTGTGGATCTCCCTCTACTTCGATGATCTCCTTCTTCCACATAACATTGATGTAATGCACACTGAAAAGAATGTC